>JACEFZ010006651.1:0-117500 GCA_014155875.1 Cepaea nemoralis | reverse complement strand
TCTCCTGATATACTCCAGCTTATACCTTCTCATGATACACTCCAGCTTTCACCTTCTCATGATATACTCCAGCTTTCACCTTCTCATGATATACTCCAGCTTATAGCTTCTCATGATACACTCCAGCTTTCACCTTCTCATGATATACTCCAGCTTATACCTTCTCATGATACACTCCAGCTTTCACCTTCTCATGATATACTCCAGCTTATACCTTCTCATGATACACTCCAGCTTTCACCTTCTCATGATATACTCCAGCTTTCACCTTCTCATGATACACTCCAGCTTTCACCTTCTCATGATACACTCCAGCTTTCACCTTCTCATGATATACTCCAGCTTTCACCTTCTCATGATATACTCCAGCTTTCATCTTCTCATGATACACTCCAGCTTTCACCTTCTCATGATATACTCCAGCTTTCACCTTCTCATGATACACTCCAGCTTTCACCTTCTCATGATACACTCCAGCTTTCACCTTCTTATGATATACTCCAGCTTATACCTTCTCTTGACATGCCCAAGAAATTAAACTGTAATCTTTTGATGCAAGTAACCAGTGGTCATTATTATTTCTTCCCGTGCAAGGTGATCTCATCATTCTTCTATATCAGCACATCTCAACAGCCTCCATATATATAAGTCCTCACTTGTCCGCTTATTGTCCATGACACACTTCCGTACATTAGGTTTGGCTCATTATAGCTCTTAGGAACTCTAGTCCTCACCTGTCCTCGTTTCATCTTGTGAAATGCTACCTTTTCTTGAGCAATTCAACCCTTAAATTCCATCTGCTGTTATTAAAATACTCAAATACTTAACTGCATATACTTGTTTCATATTCGTTTCATTCACTTTGATGTTGTACTCGGGTGTACATTTTTTCTTTATAAAAGCCACAACCTTTTTTTTTGTTGTTGTTGTTATTCAGACGAAGTCCTTTATTTTCACTTTCTGTTGCAATTCTATCTATTATTTCTTGTAACTGCGTTTAATTTTCAGCGACCACAACCATGTCCGCAGCATAAGGCAGGTTGTTTACATTATGTCCACCAACTGATATTCATGTCACGTCTTCATGGATCTCACTATTATTTTGTTGTGCAAATTGGATCAGATCAGGTCATACATAGTATACAACTCTGTCTAACACCTTGTTTAATGTGTTGTAAAGTTTCCTAATTGATTGACAATTATTTTGGCTGCTCTTTGTTGCCAATATGTTCTTTATTATTCTGAGCTCGTTGCCATATGGGTTTGAAACGTTCAACATTCAATTAATTTATTCGTGTTTCACTTTGTCAGATGCATTAGTGTTCAACAAAGCACAAATATAGATCTATTTTCATTGCAATCATTCTTTCTGTTAATGTTAGTTAGTTAGTCGACAGATCATCCTCATTGCACATCGAACCATTCAGTCCATAAGTGCTCGGATCCCCTCCTCAGCAAATCCCGCAGCGTGTAGCGGCTAACGACACCAGTTCTGTGTTGGTTTATCAATCTTCTTTGGTTTCCTGCATAGTGTTCTTGCTTGGCCACCCCTCTTTTAATTTGCTGTTCTCACAGTCTGGCCATGGTTGTAGATTCACAGTCATCACTTGGTTCTCGCAAAAGTCTTACTTCTCGTAGAGCATTGTTAATGTTCTCAAGATATATATGGCATCATTTGTGTCTTTACCTTCCACAAATTCCACACTATTCAATTCCAGTTCTGGATTTATTTTATTTCTTATTCTTCACATTATAATTCTCATCAGTATGTTGGCTATGAATTACCAGAGATTCGATATGCTGATGATACGGTATTACTATCCACATCACAAGACATCGCCCCGTAGTTAGCTATAGTGCTCTACATATCCATATTTTTCCATTCGCTCTCCTGGGCGCACCCCTATCCCCCCAGCGCGGGTTCCCTCACCGGTTGACTTAGCTAATCACCGAGTTTCTGGCTGTACTGACCTTTAGTCAGTTGACCCCGTTAACCACGACATCCGTTTTATTCCATCCATGGATAGCCGTTTCAAGCAAGGACACAGGCTAAGTTGAAATTTATACTTTCATGATCGTGTAATTGTTAATATATATTTGTTTGTTTGTTTTGTGCTGACGAAGGTTTTGCCCGCAACGTCCATTGTTTTTTGTAGTCGTGCTTTGGTAAAGCTCTCAATCTACTTCTCCGTTTTTCAGTGATTTATCCACATCACAGAATGGTATAGAAAAACTAATAACCTCAACCCAAAAGAAAAGTTAAAATCATATTTTATATTTTAAAATAGCAAAAACAAAGATAATGCATATCAGATAAAACTAATACGGAGACATAGGTATATGTTATTGAGGTAAAATTGGAGTTGGTGGAAAATGTTTAATATCTTGGGTCATTAAGTGCCAACAGTGGTGACACAATGAATGAAATTAAAAGACGAATATCTATTGCTCTTCAGAAACGAATAAAACTGAATAAATTGTGGCGTGGGATAGATAGACCTACAAAAATTAGATTTTTAAGAGAATGCATCTTTCCCATTGCAAAATACATTTGTGAGACCTGAACATTTACTAAATAAATGCCTTGAATATACATATTTTAGACCGGTTCTGAGAATATATTTAATGCAGAAAAGAAAAATAATGTATCCATGCGACAAGAGTTGAATATTAAAGAAGGTTGGCTACTAAAAACGATAAAATAAAGAAAATTGAAATACTTTGGTCACTTGAAACGTCATGAAAGTTTAGAGAGAACAATAATGGAGGGGTAAATGCCCTGGAAGAGAGGAAGAGGAAGGCAAAAGAGAAGATGGATGCAGGATGTGGCGAATGATCTCCAGATGGGTGTATCGGATGTGGGAAATCTTGCTTGTGATCGAGAAGTTTTCCTGAAGGTTGTTATGGGAGCGAAGTTCTAGCAAAGGACATGCTACTGAATGAATGAATGAATTTCCGTCACGTAACTCGTCAAACTAATTTTGGACCAGATTTCTTTGGTCATCATCAAGTGCCGTGCCGGCTGGCGTAGGCGTTCATGGCTCTCCACAGATCTAGGTCCCTGGTGTTCTGGATCAACCCTGCTGATGATATTCCTCCATGCCACCGTCTCAGTCCACCCAACATCATTTCTCTTGGTCTGCCTCTGCCTCTCTTCCCCTAGATCTTTCCAGTTGTCACGATGTTCTTTAATGCCTCTCTTCTCATCACATGACCAAAGAATGATGTTTGTCTCTTTCTTATTGTTGTATATAGTGTTCTAGTTTCATTAGCCTCTTTCAGGCAATCGTTGTTAGTTACTCTGGCAGTCCAAGGAAATCGCAACATTCGTCTTAAAAACCACATCTCTGTTGCTTCTAAGTTCTTCCTAATTTGTTCATTTACATTCCAAGATTCGCTGCCATACAGCAAAACTGGTTCTATATAGCATTTTAGCACTCTCTTTCTTACATTCATTGATAGCGACTTATTGCATAAGATACTCTTCATTTTCTGAAATGCTGTCTTTGCCTGCCCTATTCTGCTCTTAACCTCTTTTGTACATCTTCCATCAGATGTTACAAGTGCCCCTAGGTATTTAAAATTATCCACTTGGTTGAGAATTTCCCCTTCTATTTCTATGTCGCCGGTCTCTCTGGCTGTGGGGTTACAACACTTTCTCTCTGTAATCCCGTTTATCACGCAGAGTCTCGCAGCGGAGCGAGAACTGAGCTGGTTCGACCCCCGCTCGTGACTTGCGGATACTGAGCCGGCCGCTCAGAAAGCAATGGCAAACTACTGAGCGTAATCTTGCCAAGAGATCAACAGACAGCTGAAAGATGCTGCTGTTGACAGCTAAGTCCTGTAAAAGGATACGCCAAAAAAAAATTTCTATGTCACATTTTGGTGTCCCCATTTTCTTTGATATCAGCATTGTTACTGTTTTCTTGATATTCAAGGACAGTCCTTTCTTTGGTAGAGTTAGGAAAATAGATTTTAAGAGATCACTAGGCATATATCCACTGAATTAGATATTATGCGACATTTTTATTACCATTCCTATACCCAGTACATGAACAGCTTTATTTGTTTTCCACAGTGCTGTTATCTGACCCCGGGGATTTACGTTTCCACGTGTGTTCTTAGCATCTTCATCTTCTGCTTTTAGTATTGGTCCTTCGCACTATGTGAGTGTCGTTGTAACCGCAATACAACAAACACTTTCGGGAAAATCCATCGCCTCGCATTACTTACATTGTCACCCAGGGAAAACCAGAAATTATTATGATTAAAAATTAGACTGCAAGCCGACCGCATGAAACCGATTATAACAGCATTAAACCGGCTGGATAGATAAACAAGTTTTGTTTACTAATAAAGTACGTAATCAGGATAATTTGTACCTAGTATGTACCAAGCTAGTTGCACATTCTTTACAGGACGTCGCAGTCGATATCAGGACTCTAGCGGGGAACTATGCTTTAATGCATATTCCAGACAATAGATCATTGAGATGGGCTGGACCAACATTAATGAATGGAACAAATAATGATTAACATCACTTGAACAACAAAGACTAAACATAACATATCATTAACAAATCTAGTGAAACGTTTATTGGATGAACCCTATGATCTGAAGGTGGGTGGACACCCAGGTGCAACACATGATTGATGTAATTACAGTAATGGGAACCTAAGTTCCCACAGTGAGGGTCACTGCTGCCTAACATCCATGGTCGTATGACCGAGTACCCATCCAACAGACCAATATGAACCCAACAAAGGAATTTCAGGACTAACAGGGATGATAATGTGGATGGACTCTCTATTGACTCCATTCCAGAGCTTGGTGGTTAACGCGTACAGTAAATGGAACTCAAAAATTCCCACAGTAATGATAACTGCTGCCTGGTATTACCAACAGGTAGTGGTCTCTGGTTGATTGGGAGACCTCAGCCATGTTCAGCCGAGTCTGTGGGTACCCTCAGTACCCACCCGGGACACTCACATCCACAAGCTAACTGGGACAAGCACAAATGAAAGTCACAACCGAACCAAAAACAGAATTACAGTCATGGTCATTGACACAAACATTAGTGAGAAAAATAATCATCCAGTCCATGCAGAAAAGAAAACGTGCAACTCTAACTACACAGGCATAAACTAGAGTATGGAAAGCTCGACTACTGGGTCGATTGGGGGGAGGAGGAGGAATGGGGGTGGGAAGGAATGGGAGGTAAGGTGAGGAAAAATGGGGGTAAGAAACAACCAAGGAATGATCTCTCCTTTTAACTAGGATTGAGGAGTCACATCCTCAAAAACTGTGCGCAGGGTTTCGTGCAGAACATGTTTTATGAGTTCAGCCGAACTGGTTTTACTTCTTCACAGATCTGTACATCTGTTGGTGGGGAATATAGAGACTCATCCAGGTCATGCTGGAGGCATTCAGGCTTCTCTATGGGTGAGGATGAGTTGAGGTGACCAGCTCGGGTCTTCTCCTCTTGGGAAAACCCACCCGCCTGTATCGGCGGTTGTTCCAGAACTGACACTCTCGGGCAAATAGTGCGCCAATTGTCCGCCGGGTAAATTACCCATGATGCTCCAGCTAAGGGAGGGGGTTTCTGGTCATTGCATCAGCCAGGAATCTTGTAGAGCCGTGTCGCACTGCTTCAGTTAGTTTGTTAGTTAATTATTTAGTTAGTTGGAAGATCGGCTTGCTGATTTGTTGGGTGGCCGGAGGATGTTTAGCTGGTTGATTAGCTGGTTTGCTAGTTGTTAGTTAGTTGGTTGGTTGGTTAGTTAGTTGGTTAGTTAGATATTGCATTGGTTGGTTAGTTAGTTGGTTGGTTGGTTATGTCGTTGGTTAGACAGTTGACTAGTTAGTTAGCTGGTTAGTTAGTTCATTGGTTAGTCGGTTGGTTGGTTGGTTAGTTGTGGATGGGTGGGTATGTTGGCTGGTTAGTTAGTTAGTCGACTGATTACCCTCACTGCGCAGCGAACCATTCAGTCCATAAGTGATTTATCCCCTCCTTAGTATCTCTCTCTCTATCTCTCTATCTCTTCCTTTCTCTCCTCTCTCTCTCTCTCTCTCTCTCTCTCTCTCTCTCTCTCTCTCTCTCTCTCTCTCTCTCTCTCTCTCTCTCTCTCTCTCAATGTGTAGCGGTAGAAACACCAGTTCTGTGAAGACTTTCGTTTTTTGTGCATCTTTGAAGTTGACTAAATTACGGTAAAGCTGCAAAAATAACCTTGTTATTTTCCCACCTTACTTACCATACAAATACAACAGATTAGAAGTATAACCATCTTATGTTTCCACCTTATTTGAGATACAAATGCAACATAATGCAGTTATAACATCATCTTACTTTCTGCCTGTGTTGTGGCATAAATACAGGAAATTACAAATATAATCATCGTATTCTTCCACCTTACTTGTGAGATAAACAGATCAACTATATAGTCTTCGCATTCCTCCAGCTTACTTGTGAGACAAACAGATTACACATATACTCATCTTATTCTTCCTGGATTTCTCGTGAGCCGAAATGACTTCTAGAAGAGACGACAATCACACAGAGATTTACAAGCAAGAAGAGATTTTTCTTTGAATGATTGTCGGTGAGCTGCTTGACGTAATCAGACCTGAATATGAACAATCAAGGTGTCACCGCCTCACATTTAGAGATATTAATTAAAGGGCTGCAACTCCAGCCCAAGGGATAGAAGTGAGTCACTCGAGGCCCCAGTAATCTAGAGCCTTCTCGAAGGACTGGTCATTGAGTCCATGGTTCCGTGGACACTGACGTGGCCCGCCTATTGCGGGGTCCACGGGGAACTCGGACAGAGTTACCACCCGTGTCGGATTGGGACACGTGTGGACGGGCAGAGGACAGACGGACTTCAGAGAGGCAACAGGGCCTGCCTTAGAGGGACTCAATAGATATCAATAGATATATATATACATAGGCTAGATAGTTTGCTAGACTGTTGTATGATAACTATGTGTTTGATGTTAACTATCTGTGATATGTAATATAGCGCGGGTTTGTTAACCCACTGCGCCAACGCACTGTATATTGAAATACAATAAATGTTCGATACCATCTTGAACGAAGTTATTGTTGCCTGTGTGAACCCGAGCTCAGATACCTAGATAAGAGCAAGACGATGACAGGCTTTTTGGGGGCTAGTTTTCCGGTTTTGGCATAAAATCTATTGTGAAAGAACTATTAATTGCCATGTAAAATCACTAAATTGATTTTTGTACCACAAATTGTTAACTTTACAAGTTTAAATATTAGTAGCTATCTAGCAATAAAATAGAATTAATCTGAGTCCCTCAGCAGTGTCTCAGCAGTGCCTCAGCAGTGTGTCTCTCATTATTTTGATTACTGTAAACTATTTTTGACATGACTGTGACATTTTTTGACTGTTACTAATGTTTTCTCACTCTACGAGCAGATTTTTCCGCGAATAGTGGTGCGTGCAACCTATGTAACCTTTCCAACAGTGGCGAGAGTACAAGACAACATCGGAGAGTTCTGGGATTAAAAGCTAAGTTTCATATCATACCCATTGCAACTCTAAGCTGTACTTCTCACCATCCATCAATGTATCATTTTGTTTTGCATTGATTTGTTTGTATATTCATGACCTTGTAACCAACATAACCTTGCATTTTGATTTACAAATTTAATAATTAAGGGAGATAACTAAATTTCCTACTCCCCAACATTTTTCCTAAGGGATTTAACTTTATAAACAATACCAACAAGTAAAACACAAAATGGCTAGCTTAGATAAATGCATTGAGCAAGGAATAAAATTAGGTTATAAAGAAGAGAAACTGTCAGAATGGGCACAGAAAACGCACGCAGAAAACATTGCCCGTGAAGAAAGAGCGATAGAACGAGAGGAAAAACAAAGGCAAATGCAGGCAGAAGAAAAGAAATTGCAAATGGAGGCAGAAGAAAAGAAATTGCAAATGGAGGCAGAAGAAAAGAAAATGCAAATGCAAATGGGGGCAGAAGGAAAGAAATTGCAAATGGAGCTGGAGGCGGCGGCCAAACAAGCCCAATTGAATGCCGAGACACAAATAAAACTAAAACAGATGGAGATTGAGTCCAACGCAGAAATATCTGAAAATAAGCTAAAAAGCAAAGAGGAAGAACAAAAATATAACAAGTATAAAGGCCTCGTGAAGGCGTTCTGCTCAGGAGATTCCATCAGCGCCTACTTGGAAAATTTTGAGTGTTTAATGTCCTACCATAAAATTATAAAATCAGATTGGGCATTTATTTTAATGAGAAACTTAGCTCTTGAACCTTTAAAAGTAATAGAGACAGTGCCACAGGAAATGCGAAAAGACTATGACTATTTAAAACAACGCATTCTCCAACATTTTTCTTTAGATACTGCAGGTTACCAACAACAATTTGCCAAATTATCCCCACAACCAAACCAAAATTAACGAAGAACGCATCGTGGACATTTAGGCTACAGAACAATATCTTAACTAGATTTTACACAACAAAGCAGACAACGATACAGCAAGTAGTGTTAGCACAAGCACATCGAGACAAAGTTCTAAAAATAGCCCATGACTCCCCTTTTGGAGGTCATATGGGGTATGAAAAGACCAGGGCTAGGGTCATGACCCAGTTTTATTGGCCAAAGTTTTGCCAAGATATAAAAACCTTTTGTAGATCTAGTGATATATGTCAGAAACTGGTGAAAAAGGGAAAAAACCCTACAGCAGAAGTCCAATCAACGACAACTGCCTCGAGGCCTTTCCAAATCGTGGCAGTTGACCTAGTAGGTCCGTTGAATCACATTTCACATAAAGGGAATAGATATATTTTTACTCTTGTGGATGTATGTACGAGATGGCCCGAAATGCTTCCATTAAGATCTATCTCCTCCAAGGATGTTACGGACATATTATTAAATATTTTCTCCCGTTTTGGCTTCCCGGAGAAAATAATTTCTGATAGAGGAACCCAGTTCATATCAAATGCCACCCAATCAGTAACTAAGTTACTAGGCATCAAGCAATGTTTCACCAGTCCCTATCGACCGGCCGCAAATGGTATCTGCGAGAAACTAAATGGGGACCTGAAACATATGCTATCTAAAGTGACAGCTGAAAATCCAGCCGATTGGGACATACTCCTCCCAACGGTGCTGTTCGCATATAGAGAAGTCCCACAATCAAGTACAGGGTTCTCTCCCTTCGAATTGATGTATGGAGCGAACCCAAGAGGACCTCTCACTATTTATAAAGAGATCATATCACAACCTGTAGATATCCAACTTCCCATTTCTACCTATGATTTAGTCACTGACACCAGAGACAAAATCATACGTTCCTGTATATTAGCCAGAACATCACTACAGGAGAAAGGTTTTAAATACAGGCAGTACGCCAACAGAGGTGCAAAAACAATTGTACTAAATCCAGGTCAGGATATTTTACTACTGCTACCTGACAAAAGAGATTTACTATCAACCTCTTGGCAGTGACCTTTTAAGATTATTAGAAGAATTTCGGAAGTTGATTACGAAATCTCTTTAAATGGAAAGTTTAAAATATTCCATGTAAATATGTTGAAACCATACTATGCTAGACAGGACATTGAGACAAGTGAACAGACGCAACGAACTGGTGACAGAGACGAAACGACAATTTCCCAACGGAATGACACCTCGACAAATGAAGCATCGTTAACGACACACTCTTACGACGACAAAAACGACAAATAAATATGGACATTACCGACAATCTGTGATATCAACAACGACGACAAATTTGACGACATATTGACAACGATTGATCTCGACGACGACGACAATGACATTGAAGACAATTTACAAACAGTAGCATCTGTGATAAATCAGACAGACGTGGACAATACTGAAATCCCTGTACCAATTATGACTGACGACGGGAGTATAAATGACATACATATCTCTGACACTTTGACACAACAACAGCGACAAGACATTTTGACTCTCCTTGACGAGTATAAATCTATCTTTTCTAACAAACCTGGACGCACTGATAAAATAACACATTCAATTGTGCTGACAGATCTGACACCGGTCAAATGTAGACCATATTCTATTCCTCTCCATTACAGAGCAAATTTAGACAAAGAAATTTTAGATTTAGAGAAGAATGGGATAATTCAAAAATCGATGTCTCAATATTCTTCACCGATTGTCCTGGTGAAAAAGAAGGACCAGACAATCCGTTTGTGCATCGACTATAGAGTATTAAATACAAGAACCACAACGGATGCAGAGCCAATGAACAGCTGTGAAGATCTCATTTTAAATATGGCTCAATCATCCTTATTTTCCAAGACAGATTTAGCGAAAGGATATTGGCAAGTGCCACTACACCCTTCTTCTAGACATATAACAGCATTCGCAACACCCCTCGGTTTGTACGAATGGCTGTATCTTCCATTTGGCCTGAAGAACGCACCGGCCACATTTGTTAGATTAACAAGATTGTTATTACACGGAATTAAAGATGTGGTAGCCTATATTGATGATATATGCGTCCATTCTTCTAATATGACTTCTCACTTACTTACCCTCAAACAAGTCTTCAACCAAATCTCTCTTTTTGGACTTACTATCAAACCTTCCAAGGTTGAATTAGGCTATACACAAATAGACTTCCTTGGCCATAGAATTTCTGAAGGCAAATTGTTGACAGATGAGAAAATTGTTTCCAAGATTCTTAATCTAGAAGTTCCTACCACAAAGAATCAAATTAGAAGTTTACTAGGTCTTATTAACTATTATTTTAAATTTATTCCACATTGGGCAGAACTTACCTCAGTCTTTTCTGATATGTTAACTAAAGATCATCCATCAAAAATTTGTAAAAGTACCAGCTTAGACGATGCAATGTGTAGATTGAAACATATTTTTTCTAATCCACCAGTCTTACGATTACCCAACATAAATTTACCCTTTATTTTGACCACAGATGCGAGTGCTATCGCAATAGGAGGATGTTTAATGCAGGAAGTGGATGGAGTGAGACACCCGATTCTCTACGTAAGCCGCAAACTAAAGAAGGCAGAGACCCGGTATGCCACAGTGGAATTGGAGGCTTTAAGCCTACTGTTTTGTATATTGAGATTATCTAAGTTCCTCTTGGGTAGTCACTTTGTCGTGCTCACTGACAGTTCGCCATTATTGGTCCTTAACCATGGGTCACCTAAAAACCATCGTTTGAAAAGATGGTGTCTTCTTCTTCAAGATTTCGACTTCGAAATCCGCCATATCAAAGGCACGGACAACATTATGGCTGACCTATTATCACGGCAAACGAATGCGCCAGTAGAATGACTCTTAGCACATCGACCATTCGCCATACTAGAAACTGTGATACTTTTAGTCTGTTGCATATAACAGTGTAACTCTGCACCTTCTAGAGAACTCTCAGTGAATAGGTTACTTACGACACCCACGAACATGATACTTTAAGAGCTATACTTTAAGACCTACACTGTAAGAGCTATACTATCAAGTGCCCAAGCTCTAGAACGATCCCAGCAAGAAACGTTAACTGTGTTTCGACCAATAATATCAACCAGTGAAATGACTCTGAATACTGTAAGAACACTTTATACGGGACATTGAGAACATTCCATACTTGCTGTTGCTACAAAAAACTTTGCAAACAGCCGAAACAGAACGACGCCGACTACAACACTCAAGAGACAGCCATACTAACTTTAACATTCATGGCATAACACGCTAACAACAGGAGGACAACGCGCACATCGTCGTTGGATTCAGTTATTTAATTAATTAATTACTTTAGTATTAAATATGTATTATATTTGCATTAATGATGTATATAAAATGTGTTAACCTGTAATTTGTACATATTCTACGTTAATATTACAGGCGGTTCCATTCATATGCTAAAGAACCGTCCTATACAATTGTCTCTGTGTAAATTATAACCCATTTTTGAGTCATCGTACAAAAAGTACGTATTTTCTTAAAGGGCAAATATCGCCTAGTCCATTTTTTCTAAGGGCAATAACACTTACCTCAACTTTAATTATATATTTTAACCAAATACTATTTTGAATGAAAGGTGAGTGAATGACTGCGTGAATGGATTAAATGAGAGAACGATATACCTAGCGGACAAATTGTACGCAAAACGTATTTATTTTAATTTGTCTGCGTCTTTCATGTAAAATTGTATGACTTGTGTAAATTGTTGATACATGTTTAGTAGTTAGTTAGTAATATACTTAGCTTAGCAGTTAGTTTAATATACTTAGTTTAGGAGTTAGGATACATCTAAGCACCACTACTTGGAATGCCTGATCATGTATTGCACACAGTGGAGTAATTCATGATTGAGGTTATCCCAACTCGTGACGCTTGGAAATACGCCACACATTCAGCATACACTTTACACAAAACTTAAAACTCAACACTATCAATTTAAAATACAGTCACTTTATTAGAAACAGCAACTTATTAGTCAACACACAAACAAGCCAACAGGGACACATGTAGTCTGATGGGATAAAATAACAACGTAACTACATATTTAGCATTATACAACATACGAGAGTAAAAGTGTATTGAAATGCACACACAGATCAAGATTTGAAGGTGTACTTAATTAGCCAGGACTTCGGTCTTGTTAATCCTCTTTAATACAGAGGTTAATTGTCTTGGTACCAGTGGGGTACTATGAGAAGGGCGGGTTGTAAATACAACTACTAAAACGTCACGTAACTTCGGTCAGATAAGCATTTTTCAGGACACAGGAGACAGAGTGTTCTCTTCACCAAATCAGAGAAGTGGTGTATGGGAGAATACATGAGTTTTGATGCCAGTATGTAGGTTACCAGGTTACTGCCCACCAAACTACAAACACCAACTTTATGTGATTCGGTGACAGAATTAGAACAGATCTAATTACCCTATAACAAAACCATCATCAGGGGAGAGGGGGGAATCATGTCACCGCCTCACCTTTAGAGATATTAATTAAAGGGCTGCAACTCCAGCCCAAGGGATAGAAGTGAGTCACTCGAGGCCCCAGTAATCTAGAGCCTTCTCGAAGGACTGGTCATTGAGTCCATGGTTCCGTGGACACTGACGTGGCCCGCCTATTGCGGGGTCCACGGGGAACTCGGACAGAGTTACCACCCGTGTCGGATTGGGACACGTGTGGACCGGCAGAGGACAGACGGACTTCAGAGAGGCAACAGGGCCTGCCTTAGAGGGACTCAATAGATATCAATAGATATATATACTACATAGGCTAGATAGTTTGCTAGACTGTTGTATGATAACTATGTGTTTGATGTTAACTATCTGTGATATGTAATATAGCGCGGGTTTGTTAACCCACTGCGCCAACGCACTGTATATTGAAATACAATAAATGTTCGATACCATCTTGAACGAAGTTATTGTTGCCTGTGTGAACCCGAGCTCAGATACCTAGATAAGAGCAAGACGATGACACAAGGCATCTTGTTACTTCAGTTTCTCATGGTGTCATGGCACTGTGGGTGTGGCCATGCCGTCCCGTGCTGGGAAGGAGAGAGGCGCTATACACCAACGGATGCACGGGGCGTGGATGTCTGTATTCCCTGTGTAAATGGGACCTTTATGGCAGAGACAAATCACATGAACTGGAAATGCAATAACTGTTCTGAAAAAGTAAGCCATCTAGAGATCATTATAACGGCGTGTAACAAAACACACGATACCGAGATACACTGTGTCTCGGGGTACTACAGGAGGAAAGCTCAGACCGCATTGGAAACTAATACATGTGTGGAGTGTCAGAAATGTGAATCCGGCTTCCTAGCACGTCCTTGTCTGGGGTACAACGACACAGTGTGTTGCCCGCTGCAGCACGACGGTGTCTGGACTTGTGAAGGCAAGTATGAATGCCAGGAGAGGCTAACTTGTGGTGCTGGGATGTATTATAACACGTCTTTCGATACATGCTTGTCTTGCCCTCATGGTACCTACATGCAAGCAAATAATCACACAGCCAGGGAGTGTTTCAAGTGTGAAGCATTGTCTGGAAACAGTTCAAATCACGCAGTCATCCTGCAGCCTTGCACTAGGACTTCACCAACTGTCTTTGGTTGTGAAGATTTCCATTTCCGATCCAGTGACTCAGGGTCCTTGTTGGTAGAGGCGCCCTGCAGGCCCTGTCAGAAATGTTCGCGTTATCTCAGAAAATGCCAGACACTCCATGACGCCGTCTGCGCTGAAGATTCACGTGATAATGGTTACTCTACAGAAGACACAGGTGAGTTCCACGACACATAAAGTGATACAGCAGCTAGTACTCTCGTTTGTCTGTCTGTCTGTCATGGAGAGATGGAGAGGGGGAGGGGACAGAGAGAGGGACAAGGACAGTCAGAAAGAGAGATAGAGATGTGACAGAGAGACAGAAAGAGAGATATAGAGAGATAGACAGAAAGAGAGAGAGACAGAGAGACAGAAAGAGAGATATAGAGAGACAGAGAGACAGAAAGAGAGAGAGAGAGATAAAGAGAGTGTAATGGTCTTACAAATCTAGGGAACGGGACTCAGGTTCAGACAGGTAACAAACTCTATACTGTGTCTTGAGAATCTAATTTATTGTCTTGCGAATAAGGATTTCGCAGGTAATTACAATATCACATCATATCACAGTATCTTATGAATGCATCAACAAATCATTACACGCATAACCATTACAGCATAACTCTATCAAACATCAAACTATCTTATAATTTAACAATCAACTAGTTTCTGTATCTTGTCCCCCTTAAGCTAAACCCTGCTTCTTGTCCGCGGTCCAGTATTCGTCTGCCCGTTGAAGGGCGTCGGGTGGACACGGAGGATAACTCTCCTTGAGCTTCTCGTGCAAGTGGCCCCTGCACGCTTCTGGCGGGTGCTAACTGTGTCCACGACGCAGTAGACCAACTGACCCCTTGTTCTCGAAGGCTCGAGATTGTTCGGGCACTCGAGCTATTGGGTTGGCTTCCCTTTGTAGGGTTTCGGTCTCGGGGTTATATCCCTTATATCTATTCTCTATATCTCTTTGTAGAATGTGAGATCTTGACAGGGTTCCCCCTTCTCCGTTGTTGTGGGTTACTATCTGTTAATTAGTCTGAACTAATTCTGTCACGAGATCACATGAAGTCATGACATTTGGTGGTTGTAGTTTAGTTGATGGGAACTTAGTAATGTATATCCTTGCACTATTAACTCATGTATTTCTCAGTACACCATTCCAGGGTGATTGCTGAAGAACTCATCTGTCTTCCATATTCCTAAACCTGCTATCCGACTGAAGTTCCATGACGCTCCTTGTATTTACAACTGCGCCCTTCTCAAGTATCCATATGATACCAGGACAATGAACTCTTTATTAGAGAGTTTCATCAAGACAAATTGTCTTGGCTTATTCAGGAACACATGCAAATCTTTTCCCCGAATGTGTATCTTAATACACTTTTACTCCCGTATGTTTTATATAGTGCCTAATATATGATCACTTTTGTTTTCACCAAGTAACTAATTCTGTTCTTGTTTGCCTGTTTAGTGTGTCTACTCTCTTTCCACTTGCTATAATAAAGTGTATGTGCTTTACTTGTTAGTGTTTAGTTTTGTGAGTGTATGTCTTATCTAATGTATCTATTGTGTATTATGTGTGTGTTCGCGGTGTGTAGTGTATTTCTAAGCGTCACGAGCTGGAATCTCCTTTATCATGAATTACGTTATTTTAGCAACGCATGATTTGGATATTCGAGTGCTGATTCTGAGAATAACACTAATGTACCTAACAGAAAACATGTATAAAATATTTAGACAAGTGTTACAATTTACATCAAACGCAGACAAATTAAAATGACTCCTTTTTGCGTACAATTTGTGCGCTAAGTATATCGCTCCCTTATTTAATTCATCCACGCTCTGATTCGTACATCTTCCATACAACACAGTTTTATGTTAAAATATACACGTTAAGTTAAGGTAAGTGTTATCGCCCTTAGAAAAAGGAAAAATTTGGCGGACTATATTGTTGAAACGCCAAATACTACCTGTACTGGTGATAACCTAATGGTTTATAATTTAAATTGAGAAAGTTTTAGAAAGAACATTTTGACATTAAACAATAATGTTTTGACATGTATGATAGAAAAATGAAAAAAGTGACATGCTGACATATTTTATGCATATAATAATACAATAATTTATTAACAATCTAATTAAATTAAACTAATTAAATCCATCGACGAATCCATGTGTTGTCGTCCTTGTCGAAGTGTGTCTAAAATGCTGTTACAGTTGATAGGTAACGCATTGATGTCACAGTTTCGTGCATGTCGTAATAGTAGAGACATATAGTTGTGGGTCTGTTTAATGTTCTATTTCGTTAGTTGTTGAAGTCCATTCACTTTCACTAATATGTAAAGTTCAGAATGTTCACATGGTATCATTAATTGCTAATTTCTCCAGTTGATGAAGCAAATTCACATTTCGGACTAGGGAAAGTTCATGCTGTATCGTTTCTTATCAATGTAGACCTGATATAACGTTTGTGGTTCTTTATTTTAAGTAATCTAATGTTTTAAGTTGGCTGTAGGTATAAATAGCCTGTTAATATTCATGGAGTCCTGCGGTGAGTGTAGAGATACACTGTATTTAATGCAACAGGTTAAAATATTAGCCAGATATATCACAGTTTGTTATATGGCAAATGTTAGAGTGCATAGTGTCACTCTGCTGGTGCATTGGGTAATCTTGATAAAATATCAGGAATTAAATTATCCGTGCCTTTGATATGATGGATTTCGAAGTCATAATCTTGTAACAAAAGGCACCATCTTGCCAATCTGTGATTTTTGGGTTTCCCTCTCTAATGACCAGCAGTGGCGAATTATCTGTAAAGACAACGAAGTGGGTGCCCAGAAGGAACTTACGTAATTGAAGAATACAGAAAACTAAACTTAAAGCCTCCAATTCCGCTGTGGAATATCTAGTCTCCACTGCTTTCAACTTCCGGCTTACATACAGGACTGGATGTTTCACCCCATCGTATTCTTGCATTAGACATCCTCCAATCGAGATGGCACTTGCATATGTGGTTAATATAAAGGGTAAATCTATGTTTGGTAATCTGAGGACGGGTGGATTGGAAAAAATAGTTTTCAGTTTACAAATTGTATCTTCTAAACTGATACTCTTACATAGTTTATTGGGTTGACTTTTGGTCAACAAGTTTGAAAAAACTGATGTGAATTCTGCCCAGTTTGGAATAAATTTGGCATAGTAATTCACGAGACCTAAAAGACACCTGACCTGTTATTTAGTTGTTGGTACATTCAGGTTCAGGATTTTTGATACAATTTTGTCATCGGTGAGTAGTTTCCTTTCTGAAATTCTATGACCTAAGAAGTCAATCTGTCTGTAAGCTATTTCAACCTTAGATGGTTTGACAGTTAGTCCAACAAGAAGAAGTCTACTGAAAACTTGTCGAAGTGTTTCTAACTGAGAAGTTATGTCTGTAGAGTGAACACAGATATCATATATATATATATATATATATATATATATATATATATATATATATATGATTGTACATTTTTAATGCCATGTAATAAGAGTCTGGTTAGTCTAACGAATGTGGCAGGTGCGTTTTTCAGACCAAACGGTAAATATCTCCATTCGTATAAGCCTAAAGGTGTTGAAAATGCAGTTATATGCATTGAAGATGGGGATAATGGTATCTGCCAATATCCGTTTGTTAAATCAAGTTTAGAAAAAAATAGTTGATTTGGACATATTTAGAATAAGATCTTCACAACTATACATGGGTTCAGCGTCAGTAGTTGTTACTAAATTAATTTTCTTGTAATCTATGCATAAACGGATCGTTAGATCCTTCTTCTTTACGAGTACGATTGGTGAGGAGTACTCGGATATAGATTTTTGGATGATTAAGTTTTGTTCCAAGTCCAGTATTTCTTGGTCCAGTTTAGTCCTATAGTGAAGCGGTATTGAGTACGGCCTGCACTTGATAGGCGTCAAGTCTGCCAAGATGATAGAGTGGGTTATTTTGTCTGTATGTCCAGGTCGGTTTGATAAAATTGTCTTGTAGTCATTGAGGAGAGATAGAATGTTTTGTAGTTGTTGTTGTGTTACCGTGTCAGAAATTTTTATGTCCTGTATAGAATCGTCGTCGTTTGTAACAGGTACAGGAATTTCTAGGTTGTCTATGTCAGTTTGATTAATTACTGATGTTACAGTTTGTAAATTGTCTTCCATGTCACTGTCATCTTCGTCAAGAAGAATTGTCGCTAATGTGCAGTTGTCTTTATCGTTTTCGTCGTCAGGAAAAATTGTCGATAACGTGAAGTTGTCTTCGTTGTCTTTGTCGTCGAGAAAATGTGTCGCTGATGTAACGTCGTTTTTATTTTGGTTTCTAGCCGTGTCGTTAAGTTGTACTGTTGGTGCTGTGCTTCTGTCTTTGTTGTCGTTCTTGTTAGTGTCGTCTCTGTCCGTTTGGTTAGTGTCCCCTGTTTCTTCTCTCTGGATGCTTCTGTCATTGTTGTTTCTGGAATAATATGGTTTCAACATGTTTACATGATAAATTTTTAATTTACCATTTATAGAAATTTCGTAATCAACTTCAGAAATTCTTATGGTGACTGTAAACGGCCCTTGCCAAGAGGTTGAGAGTAAATCTCTCTTGTCTGGTAATAACAATAATACCTCTTGGTTGGGTTGTAGTATAATAGTTCTTGCACCCTTATTGGCGTATTGCCTATAGTTAAAACCTTTCTCCTGCAAAGATGTTCTGGCAATTATACAGGATTTGATGATTTTATCTCTGGTATCCGTCACCATATCATAGGTGGAAGTTAGTAACTGGGTGTCTACCGGTACTGATATAATTTCTCTGTAAATAGAGAGAGGTCCTCTTGGCTTTGCTCCATACATTAATTCAAAGGGAGAGAACCCAGTGCTAGAATGCGGCACTTCTCTATAAGCGAACAGCACCGTTGGGAGAAGTGTATCCCAATCGGCTGGATTTTCAGCTGTTACGTTTGCTAACATATGTTTTAAGTCCCCGTTTACTTTTTCGCAAATTCCATTTGCTGCTGGTCTATAGGGGCTTGTAAAACATTGTTTTATGCCGAGTAACATAGTTACTGCTTGAGTGGCATTAGAGATGAATTGTGTCCCCCTATCCTATATAATTCTCTCCGGAAAGCCAAAACGGGAGAATATTTGCAAAAACACACCCGTCACATCTTTTGAGGAGATGGATTTTATATTTGGAAGTTTCCCCACAATAATGTCCGCGCACGGGTTGTCTAATACCGCACACAGTATTTGTCCTGACACAAAAGGTGTTTGAATTTCGGCCAGTGCCAAGGGGTATCGTTCAATGGTGCCTGGAAATGTGCGACATGTCACATAGTCGTTTGTGTAGTCATTGTCGTTAATTAACGTCTTTTTAATGCCAACCAGAGTCGCTCCGCTATCGCGCATGACTGTACAAAGTTTGTTATTTACAAGACCTTTAACAAATTGCAATTTGCCTTTTGAAGCCAAGGCTGCGTTTGCCATTTCGTTGGAAATTTGAATGGTATGGCCACATTCCAGGGTGGTATCCAACTGCAACTTTTTACATATGTTACAGGTGTTATGGTCATTGGTGCTAATGACTTCTATGGCACTCACAGATTCACTCTCACTTTCATTCTTGGTGTCACACTGATTAACCTCATCTATCTCTTCATCACTAGATGTGTCTATCAATTCTGCATTGGCTTGTTTCCTCATTTTGCGGGCTTCACAAAGTCCACTAAAATGGCCGTAAGCCCGACAAAATAAAATTTTCATTGCTCTTCTGTAGGTGTTTCTCTTGTTTGTTTGCTTTTCTACCATCATTTGGAGGTGTTGTCGGTAGGTCGGTGCTTTATCACATATAGCGTATTGTTCATGAGTGAAGTGGCAGTATGGACAAAGAGCTGGCTTTGACATTTTAGTACGTGGTTTAAACATGTTCTCAGTTGGTTTAGAGTACTTTGTGTTAGTGACAGCTGCTACTTCATTTTGAGTAGTATTTAATCGAAAAATGTCACGATTTGCTGTGAAGAAGGCACTTCCTTTTAGTTCGACTTCTTCAATGGTTTTGCAATCACTCTGTCGCAGGAATTTAGAAAAGGAGGTAGGTATTGAGTTCATAATTTTATCAATTATCATTAGATCTTTTAGTATTTGGAAGTTATTGTCTGTTTTCGCTGATGTAATCCATTTGGCCTGCGAAATCCTTATTCGCCAGATAATAAATTAGATTCTCAAGACACAGTAAAGAGTTTGTTACCTGTCTGAACCTGAGTCCTGTTCCCTAGATTTGTAAGACCATGACAGGCTATTTGGGGGCTCGTGCCGTTTTGGCAAGCTCAAGACTATTGAATTCTACTTAAAATTCTTGACAGTTCTTGGCTTTGCCAAGAAAAATACTATTGCAACCATACACGACAAAGTCTTACTATTACAACTACGATCGTCTCATAAAGATCCTTGTCCCTCTTAGAAAATAATTAAAACCATGTTTATTCATTGTAACATTGACATGACCGGACAATAACTGTGACAAAATACTAATCTTTTTCATTCCAACGACAGATTGTTCCGCAAGAAAGTTGTGTGTATTTAAAGTGTTTTTCCAGCAGCGGCGAAAGACCCGAAGAAGAAAACATCGATGCTACAGCAAAGACACCAGTAAATCAGATAAGACCCTTTGATTTCATTCTTATTGTATCTCTAAACGATACTCATTTTTTTTTCTTTATGTAACATTTTTCTATGCATTTGATTTATGATACATACATGCAAATTTCATGTCCATTGCAAATTACTTATAGAAATTATATAGATAAACATTAAGGGACATAACCAATTGTTGTACTCTCAAACTTTTTCACAGAGAATTAATTTCTAAAAATTGAAATATTCTTAAATTTACAAAATGTCAACACTCGAACAGTGCATCGAACTAGGTATCCTAAATTAGGATATTCTGCAGAGAAACTGTCAGAATGGGCGCAAACAACACATACAGAAAACGTAGCGAGGGAAGACCGAGCAGCCGAAAGATAACAAAAACGTCTAGAGATGCAAATGGCGGCTAAAAGTAAAAAAGATGCAAATGGAGGCTGAAAAAAAAAAGATGCAAATGGAAGCAGAAAATAAAAGATTGGAGATTGAAGCTGCTAACAAACAAGCAGAGTTTGTTACCTGTCTGAACCTGAGTCCTGTTCCCTAGATTTGTAAGACCATGGTCTTACAAACCTAGGGAACAAGACTCAGGTTCAGACAGGTAACAAACTCTATACTGTGTCTTGAGAATCTAATTTATTATCTGGCGAATAAGGATTTCGCAGGTAATTACAATATCACATCATATCACAGTATCTCATGAATGCATCAACAAATCATTACACGCATAACCATTACAGCATAACTCTATCAAACATCAAACTATCTTATAATTTAACAATCAACTAGTTTCTGTATCTTGTCCCCCTTAAGCTAAACCCTGCTTCTTGCCCGCGGTCCAGTATTCGTCTGCCCGTTGAAGGACGTCGGGTGGACACGGAGGATAACTCTCCTTGAGCTTCTCGTGCAAGTGGCCCCTGCACGCTACTGGCGGGTGCTAACTGTGTCCACGACGCAGTAGACCAACTGACCCCTTGTTCTCGAAGGCTCGAGATTGTTCGGGTGCTCAAGCTATTGGGTTGGCTTCCCTTTGTAGGGTTTCGGTCTCGGGGTTATATCCCTTATATCTATTCTCTATATCTCTTTGTATAATGTGAGATCTTGACAAGAGACAGAAAGAGAAGTATAGAGAGACAGAAAGAGAGCGGGAGACAGAGAGAAAGAAAGAGAATTCAAATCAAATCAAATCAACTTTATTAGGGTCACAAATTGGTCGCGCAGACCCGTCTTACATTCAGCCCTATCCAATCACTCGTCTTTCGTTCATCAAGAGCATTATACATTTACATAGGAAGAAAAATAAACATTGTGAAATGAATGTTGTAAACATAAACAAGGCAAATTACCATGTTATGAGGCCCATCTCCCACCTACCCATACATCACCCCACCTACACACACACCCCCACCTACCCACACACACGCACACCAAGGGACACATACATACCCCACCAACCGACCCATCCCCCTCCCGCACATCCCCCATCCACACACACTCCCCTCACCTGTTCCCCCAACCAAAAGACACTCGCCACACACAAACATTCCCCCACCAACCCACACATCCCACGCCCACCCACATACACATCCTAACCCACACATCCTCTCCTCACCCACACCTCAAACCACCCATCCCCAGCCACATCTCCATTGACAACATATTCCCCACCCACGAAACACAATCCCCCACCAACCCACACATCGCACATTCACTCACACATCCCCTAACCATACACACACATCCCCACCAACTGACATCTCCCTACACCCCCCCCCCCCCCGACACACACATCTCCCTAACCACCGATACATCCCCAATCCACTCACACACACCCCACCACCCACACATACATCCTCCACCCACCAATACATGCCTTACAGAGACACAGAAAGAGAGGTATAGAGAGACAGAGAGACAGAAAGAACGAACGAACGAATGAACAAACTTTATTTTAAAAGGGTAACAAATTGGGCACGCAGGCCCGTCTTACATTCGGCCCTTTCAATCACTCATCTTTCATTCATCAAATGTGCATGTTACATTAACATAGGGGAAAAAACATTGTCAAATGGATTTTGTAAGCATAAACAATGCATATTACGCATGATACATTCACATGTGAAAACAAAAACAAAAAAACATTGTCGTTATTTTGTTATTGAGGGAATTTGTGTATTTACAATATTTGCTATTACTTGTTCATAAACTAAGCAAGTAACTTATCTCCTTTGCACAATATTGCATAACAACTTTAACTGTGGCATTTTATTGTGCATGCTTTATACAGTCAGTATATTAATGCAATGTTTTCTTCCTGTAATATACAACACAAAATGTACTGCTAACAAGAGAAAGGGAATGACCATTTCTCGCGCCATGAGATGAAGGGGTAATGTTGAAAATGAAAAAGAAGAAGCAATTTCCACGCCCACAGCTGCACTTGCATATAGTACTAGACCCGCATTTATAAAGACCAACCTACGCTTGGTTAGTCACGTGGTCGGTATACACCTGCCGCCTTTACTTCCACAGAAATTATTTGGTGCGAGTTTTGGGCTGGATCGATCTGGGAGCCTTGCTACTCATTGTCAAAGACTCAATTACAGAGGAGTGAAGACCACCCTGAATGAGTGGTCTACCTCAAGTAGATTAGAGGTAACCCAGTGCCCCTACATGAGGACAGGGTAGGTGATAGGAAGGGGAACTAGTAAATAGTCCTCTCATGAGACACGGAGGTGTCAACCAGAGAGTAAGCACTCTGGTCACGGCATAATCACGCCTACGTGATAGACACGGAGAAGTGGAATGCCACTCAGAAGTAGACGACTACTCTAAGCGTGCTGAGTGAAGCAGCACGCAAAAGCCGAAGGGCACACAAGGTCCTTCCGCGTGCTGTGTAGTCACGCGAGGAAAATAGTCAGACAGGGGACAGACTTTCGTAGCGAGGGCATCGCTTAGCGTCGATGCGTGTTTCTTTAGCCGAGTAGATAGAGTTAGCTGTAGGGTTAGGAAACAACTAGTGATAGGCACTTCTGTGTATTCTTGTGTGATTTGTTAGCGACCGTTTTTGTGCATTGAGATAATGTAAAGAGCCAGTGGCAATAAAAATGTGTAAACGAATCCTCTCGTACGACTTGCAAGCTTTTTGTGTGGTGCGAGAGAAGTATCCCGGAATGCCTGAAGCATCGCTTGCTGACAGGCTAAGATAAAGTGGTGTCAGAAGTGTGGCTTGGACAATTGTTCAAGCTAAAACACTCACCCACGGCTCTAGAATAGTATTACTGTCAGTTAATCAAGGGGGTTTAGTTTATGTCAATGAATAGTCACGTGTACAGACAACAAAGTGCGAGCTGTGCCCATCGTGACCGACTAATATTTATTTGTGCTTATTGAACTGTTTTGTGACTTATGAACATGTTTTCTTCTCATTTGTAAGTATTATTATTATAGTTTTCTATCATTTATTTCTATAATTACGTATTTATTTACGAATATTTATCAAATATGATTCACGGCGGAGCGATACACAAAAAAATGAGCCGGCGACAATATTGATTTTTCCAATCTAAAAATAGCACTGCGCCGGTGACGTATTGCGACTGACAAACAGCTGCATTACGCCATTTGCAATCAGCGACAGATTGTTTACAAATCGCCAAGCGGCTGCTCGCCTGAATCTGTGCCTTATATCAAATATTGTTTGTTTATATAAGTTATTTATTGAATATATTTATTTATTTCAACATTATTATTACTTTATATTTATTTCAAAGCATTTAATTATTTGTATATCTTTTCTATTTGTTACTGTCACGATGGCACTGCTTTCGCTATGCAAATGAGACTCGGTCTGCACAACACTTCCATAAAGTAAACTAGATTAGGTAGGGAAGGCAAAAGACGTTAGGACGAAGACATGACATTGACATTTATTATTATTTATACACATTGTGTTGGTCCGGGGGCATGTGATTGTACAATATTGTCTAAAGTCATATGTCGTTTACAATTAGTTAATTGTTGATGCTCTTGTAAACCAGGGAGACAACAGCTGTGTAGAAGAATAACGCAAGGTGTGTGTCGTAGTGCCAAACGATTGGACTTGAGGTGCCAAACGATTGTACCTGAATGATCTGGAATGTTAAGATGAGTATACCCAAAGTATTTTGAATGCAATATGATTAATAATGCATCTCTTTTTCAGGGTGTGATCTATTAGTATATTTTTTTGTGTGTGTGATCCATTGTTCAGAACGTAATCTAAAAGTATATCCTTTGGACACAGGGATTGAAAAACTTAACATATATAATATAAATAAGTGAGTAAATAATTGAGTGCCTGTCAGCTCTATTGTATTATCCATCAACATGTCAACTTTAGCTGATTTTATAGAAGCAGGCAAGGCATTAGCATACACAGGAAAAGAGTTAGAGCAATATGCTGAGAAAAAATTTAAGGAAGCAAAAGATGCTGAGAGGGATGAACGTGCACGAGAAAGACAACATCAAAAGGAGAATGGAGAACAAGAAAGACAACACCAGAAGGAACTAGCTGAGATAACAAAACAAAAAGAAATAGAGATTAAACAACAACAATTAGAACAAGATAAAGAGATTAAACAACAACAATTAGAACAAGATAAGGAGATTAAACAAAAACAATTAGAACAAGATAAGGAGGTTAAACAGAAGGAATTAGAATTAAAACAGAAACAGTTAGAACATGATAAGGAGATTAAAGAAAAAGAATTAGATTTACAACAAAGAGAGATAGATGAAATGGCAAGAGTGAAAGAAAAACAAATACAGGTTGAATCAGATACACAGTTAAAGATGAAAGTTATGGATGTAGATTCACACTTAGAGATCTCCGCTACTAAACTAAAGAATCAGCAAGAAGAAAATAAATTTAACAAGTATAAAAATATTATTAAACCATTCTGTAAAGAAGATTCCATATCAGCCTGGACAGAAAATGTCGAATATCAGCTGAAATACCACCAAGTACCAATCGATATGTGGGCTATGATTTACATGAAGAACCTTAGTGGGGAGCCCCTTAAAGTGATTGAATCAATACAACTGATCTCAGATCTAACTATCAGTACATCCATGATAGGATAATGCAACACTTCTTACTTTATGCCCCTGGGTATCAGGTGCAATTTTCAAATTTAAAACCAAAACCTAGTGAGACTTTCATCGATTACGTCTCAAATGTCCAAAGCGTACTAAATAGATGGCTTAGTGCAGCAAACATAGGAAAGGACTTTGAAAAACAAAAAAAATTAATAGCCATGGATAAAGTCATATCCACTATACCATCTCCTTTCGCTAAATTCCTTCAGCAGTCAGACATCGAAACCATAGAACAGTTTGAAAAGAAAGGATCAGCATATTTTTCCTCAAGTAAAGATATTTTTAAAACATCTAATATCGACTCTGAAATAGTCTCTTTTGTTAAGGACCAACCTAAAAGCTATCGTAGCAGTAAAAAAACCATTTCAGAGGGTCGACAAGAAAGACCAAAAAGTGTCTAAATGTGTGTATTGCCAACTTTTTCATGATAATTATTCTATGTGTGATAAATCACCAAACTATCCGACACATCTTGAGATGGTCATTAAGAAGCAACAAAACAAGAGAACTGCATACAGGCGTGCAGTCAAATGCTTCTTTTGTTCCAGCTACGGGCATTATTCAAATAAGTGCCTGGGCCGCCAACGAATGAAGGCCAATAATGCAATGTTAATTGATACATCTTCTGATAGTGGGAGTGAGACTGAGTGTGACGTCCAAAACGAATTACCGTTTAACCAATCTGTAGATGTGTGTTGTGTAAACGATATTTTAAACTTTGATATTTGTAACCAATGTCAACAATTTCATGCAGACGGCAAACTCACATGTGGACACATTGTAACATCCTCCTTAGAGAATGCTAATGCAGCTATAGCCTCCAGAGGCAATCTATTGTTTCACTATGCATTGGTCAATGATAAGCCATGCCGATGTTTGCTTGTCAGTGGGAGCTCTATTATTGGTATTAAAAGGGAACTTGTTAATCCAAAGGATTATACTGGTGACTCTGTAAAATGCCGTACGTTTTCTGGTAATATAGAAACCTATCCTTTGGCAAGAGCCCGTATAAACACCCCGTTCCTTTCTGGTACCTTTACATGTGCAATACTAGACAACCCGTGTAGCGATTTATCCTTAAACATCACAGTCCTAACAAAAGTGCTAGACCCATAATACTTGAAACTGATCAAGACGTAATGGTACTACTACCAGACGAGCATAGTAAAATGGCAACTTCTTGTACTTCTTGGCAAGGATCATTCAAAGTGACACAAAGACTTTCAGATGTCGAATATGAAATATCGATAAACGGACACTTAGAGATATTTCATATCAACATGTTGAAACCCTATTTTTCACGACAAGAGACAGAATTAGAGACAGACGAACACAATGCACCCACACCTAGTGATGAGACGACGGACATACACAACGCAACTACACTAGTTAGCGAGACTGGCAAATCCGACAATATGCATACACCTAGTGAGCATACAGAAAACGCACTTAGCACCACCACCGTACTGAATCAGGTAGACGACGACGGGATGGAATTACCCGTTCCAATTGTAGACAAGACTGCGACATTAGATAGTATACGGTTAGAACAGGGACTAACAGACGAGCAACGACGACAGATAATAGAATTAGTGACGGAATATAAGGACATATTTTCCAAAATTCCAGGTAGGACGGACAGGATCGAGCACTCCATCCTTCTTTCGGACTCTAAGCCTATCAAATGCAGGCCGTACTCTATTCCACTTAGCTATAGGGAAAGTCTAAATAAGGAAATTCTTAATTTAGAAGCTAGTGGGATCATCCAAAAATCTACATCTGAGTACTCCTTTCCAATCGTCTTGGTCAAGAAAAAAGACTCCACAATTCGTCTGTGTGTGGACTATAGGAAACTCAATAATGTCACTAAGATCGACGCAGAACCAATTCCTTCCTGCGAAGATCTTATTCTAGATATGTCCACCTCCAAAATCTTCTCTAAACTAGACCTTACTAAGGGATATTGGCAGGTCCCTATGCAGATTCAATCCATCCATCTTACTGCATTCTCAACACCTTTAGGTCTCTACGAGTGCCGTTTTCTTCCTTTCGGACTTCGTAACGCTCCTGCCACTTTCGTACGCTTAACTAGGGATTTACTACATGGAGTGACGAATACAGTGACATATATAGATGATATTTGTGTCCATACAGATGACTGGACAACACACTTACTGAAACTCAGACATGTCTTCGATAGGTTGCGACTCTTCGGTCTCACTGTCAAACCGAGCAAAGTTGATTTGGGCCTGAGTTGTTGGGTCATGTCATTTCACAAGGACAACTTAAAACTGATAATAGAATTATTACTAAAATAATGAACCTGACCATGCCTACAACAAAGAAGCAGGTCAGGAGCCTTTTGGGTTTAGTAAATTATTATAGTAAGTTCATACCGAACTTAGCTGAAATAACAAGTGTATTTTCAAATGTCTTAAAAGCATCAGTAAAATTAAATGTCAAAGATGCATTATAAATTTCTGCATTGTCAAAATTGAAACTCCTATTTAGCAATGTACCAATCCTCCGCTTTCCTAATCCTAGGCTCGTTTATTATCTTAGGACAGATGCCAGCAGGATCTCCATCGCTGCAGTACTAGGCCAATTTTATGATGGCATCTTCCATCCGATTTGCTACGTGAGCCGCAAGATCACACCTGCTGAGTCCAGATATTCCATATCAGAGTTGGAAGCCCTCAGCGTCATCTATTCGGTGAGGAAGTTGCATCGATTTCTAGCGGGTGTTCACTTCGTAGTCCAGACCGACAACTCCCCTATCACGGTCATACAAAGTGGGGTGCATCGTAACGACCGCATCTACAGGTGGTCATTAATATTACAGAATTATACTTTTAGTATAGAGCATATTAAGGGTACGGACAACATTCTTGCTGATACCCTTAGTCGACCATCTGAGGTAGACATAACCGATGTTCCACATGAAAAGGTGGTGTAAGAGAGATTAATTTAGTACACTTAGAATGTTCTGTTTAAAATATCCTATGTAATACATAGACATCATGTTCAGGACTGTGGGCTAAGAACAGTGAACCACCATGTGTCCATAGACACCAGAATAAGAACTGTACTCCAGGAACATGTTAATCACCGTGTGTACATTGACAGCTCGTTACTTACTATGCTCCATTTGTGTGCCGGTGAACCATCTGTGTTAAGCATGGAAGAACAGTGTCAGAACATTACATAAATAACAGACACGAATATACGTGTCTACGACACCAGCGGACTCTACGAGTGGAAGAATACCCATAGGACACAAGTATGACTGTGCAGTGTATTTATTATACCCAGGATAATTATGTATATATAAACTATGCCAACGAAAGCAATTTCTAAACATGATGGCAACTACTAACCTGAGGGAAATAAATACCATGTATATATATTTAGTTATTGTGATATCTATTATAACGGTTTTAATATAGGGATAAATTGTAGTTAGATTAGTTTACTTTAATATAGAGTTAGATTACATTTAGGGAATAAAATAGATTTCTTTAATTTTTTTTGTAGTTTAGATAATTCATTAATTTACCCACTTACTTAGCATAAAAGTAGATTAGGATAGTACTTTAAACTTAATAACAGCTAAGTAGTATAAGAGTTTAGATAGAAATAGTACCATGTAGTTCATTTCATTTCACTTTATTGCATTCCATCTTAATGAACCATTCCATCTAACAACTTCATCATTTAATATTAAAAGTAGTTTACACCATATAGGATAAAATGATTAGACTAATAAACATACATCATTTACACCATTTAGAGTAAAAATAGCAATTATATATTTTTTCATTCAATCATGAAAACATTATCTATAATTTTGTTACATTTCATATTACCCATTTCAGAAAGGTACATAACTCATCTCATTTTATTTTCATTTTGTTTTAGATAGTTAGATTACTTCCCTTAAATTAGATTGATTCTGTACAACAAATTAAATAGATATTTATAGAAGTATAATTAGTATTTCAATAGAATATAGTGTTTAATAATATCAGGGTACAATCTATCAACCCTGTTTCATACATGTAAATATTTTGTAAATATATGACTCGTGCAGTAAGTTACGCACAGTCATTAAGCTCAATTATTTTTTTCAAACTGAGCCAAACTTGTACAGTGTCACTTCAAAGTTTTTAAATAATTGTGAGGATAAAAGATGTATGACAGAAGTGTGAAAGTGAGAGAAAGTGGAAAATATACAAGGGAGAGTAAGGACAACCAGATGTATGACAGAAGTGTGAAAGTGAGAGAAAATGGAAAATATACAAGAGAGAGTGAGGACAACTAGCTGATTTTTTCTGCCGCTCAACGCGACTTTTCTATTTTTGTCTGCGTCAAGCGTTTGCTTTTGTTGTTAAAAATGTACTGTTTTGAATGTGTAGTTTAGTGTAGACCTTAGATAGAGTATTTTAAGTCTCATAAGACGGAAACATAGTCACGAATTAGTGTTATACACTTGTTTGTGGCCAAATTTAACCGAATTATGGCACTTGAAAACTAACTTACATACAAATTATAGACAGACACACATGTTAGAAGTTAAATTATATCACTAAGTAGATCCAACCACGCAAACAACCAGAAAAACAAACATGTAAATTGCATACATTTTTGTAGAACAAAGGGAGATAACTGCGGGTCAGGGGACACAATAGACAACGAAACACTAACTTAACAGTGAAAGATAACTTTACACGCGGAAGCGAGATAGGTAAAGCCTGTCGCACACAGCTTGTGCAACGGTTATTTAATATTATATGGGGGACATGAAGCAATTCATGTGTTGACCCTAAGAAAGTCAACTTTGTATGGGTAGTGAGTTAATTTGCTATTTGAGGGCAGGTCTATAAGACAATGGTCCGGTTCAGACAAACCTCTAATTAATATAATATTGCGATTGAGAAGAGGGCTCACGCCAACCAGGCGAGTTTGTGGCGATTACCAGTAGCCAAGTAAAATGATACTACATTGTGACAGTAGTCAGTAGAAGTCTATGGAGTTGCCCAGAACCAAGTTATCAGTAGTCTTTGACAAAAAAATTAGATACACGAATTTTTTTTAGAAACCTCTTGCGTCACAACCAATGAGTCAAAGTTTGTAACGCAACACAGGAGGGGAGGGTGTGTGTCAAAGACTCAATTACAGAGGAGTGAAGACCACCCTGAATGAGTGGTCTACCTCAAGTAGATTAGAAGTAACCCAGTGCCCCTACATGAGGGCAGGGTAGGTGATAGGAAGGGGAACTAGTAAATAGTCCTCTCATGAGACACGGAGGTGTCAACCAGAGAGTAAGCACTCTGGTCACTGCATAATCACGCCTAAGTGATAGACACGGAGAAGTGGAATGCCACTCAGAAGTAGACGACTACTCTAAGCGTGCTGAGTGAAGCAGCACGCAAAAGCCGAAGGGCACACAAGGTCCTTCCGCGTGCTGTGTAGTCACGCGAGGAAAATAGTCAGACAGGGGACAGACTTTCGTAGCGAGGGCTTCGCTTAGCGTCGATGCGTGTTTCTTTAGCCGAGTAGATAGAGTTAGCTGTAGGGTTAGGAAACGACTAGTGATAGGCACTTCTGTGTATTCTTGTGTGATTTGTTAGCGACCGTTTTTGTGCATTGAGATAATGTAAAGAGCCAGTGGCAATAAAAATGTGTAAACGAATCCTCTCGTACGACTTGCAAGCTTTTTGTGTGGTGCGAGAGAAGTATCCCGGAATGCCTGAAGCATCGCTTGCTGACACTCATAACGTGCCCAAATACATGGTCATACTCCCGTCTATTGATTATCGCTAATAGAATTAGAAGACGGAAGTAGAGATTAGACGACCCATTGGTTTGCCATGCAGGGAGTAGAGATTAGAGGACACACTGGTTGGCCGTGCAACTTAGCAGATATTAGAGGACACAATGGTTGGCCATGCATAGAAGAACATTTGTGACTGCAGCGGAGAGCTGTCGTTAGTGTGATGTGACAGCTTCGAAATCAGGTATAGAACTACAACTTCCAATCGTTATGTTATGTTGTGTGTCCTCTGATCTGTATTTTCCCCCACTTCTATGAGTGCTAATCAATTCATGCGATTTTTTAATGAGCATTCAAGATGAAAAGTCTTATACGAAGGCTGAAGTATGTGCGGGGGATGAGGAGGTCGGGTTAAGAGATAGACACGATGAGGTTCGGTCAAGCCAATAATTAACCAGATGAAAATATATATGCCGCAACGCGAGGATGACCTTGTTTGATATAGATTAAAGCTCCATGCTGTGGTAGCCAGGCAATTATACTTATTTGTTTGTAAAGTTTATTTCTCTTCACGCGACCACTGTTTCTATATACAAATGAGACGTGAAAATGTATATTTTAAATAGTATATAAATGTGTGTATAAATGTGTTGTTTGTCTTATGTGATGTTTGTTTATTTACAAAACTTTGCCATTTTTAGTGTTATTGTGGAAATTTGTGCTGTTACTTGTTAATAAACTAATCAAGAAACATATCTCCACTACACAATATACTGCTTTACAATTTTAACTGTGGCATTATATTTGCACATTTTTTACAGTGAATATATTAATGCATTGTTTTCTTCCTGTAATATACAACACACAATGTACTGGCAACCAGCAAAAGGGAACGAACATTTCTCGCCCCATGAGACGAAGTGGTGATGTGGACAATGAAAAAAAACAAGAAGAACCCATTGGCAGGCATTCAGGCACATTTGCATACGGTACTAGTCCAATATTCGTATAGAGGAACCGACGCCTGATTGGTGACGTGGTCGGTGTGACACCGGCCGCCTGTACTTCCCATAACATCTCCTGGTACGGGTTTTGGGCTGGGTCGATCTGGAACTCTCGGTCAGTTTACATAACCCACCTGATGTGGGTCCGTGACCACCGGGCCGGCAGATGGGCCTCTGGTATATGGTGCTAACTCCATATTGTTAAACTACGTGGCACTTACTGGGTCACGTGGTCACAATTAATGATTATGTTGTTATGATTTCCTAATTGTAAGAATTGTTTGTCGTTCGCTTGCTTTAAACTCCAGCGTAGCCCACACAGGTGCGACTATTTTCTAGTACACTCGATTGATTTTTGTGATTTTTGCGTGCGAATTAGCTTTTAATAACTTTTTCTGCGTTCATCCGGAGAGTTTGTTTCGGACGTGATTGCGCTGTGCCTGTTTACAGCAGAGCTGACACATCCGACTTCTGCGGGCATTTGTTGACCGGGTTAACTCTCCTGTGCGCTTTCCTTATTACCAGTGTCCTTCGCCATCAGGCGAATCCACTCCGACTTCTGAAAAACTTGTAATTTACGTCAACAAGTCTAAGGACGATAAGTCAACATTTTAGTCCAACTGACTGGTGTAGGGGTTGAACCCGCTACCGCTATCTCGGCATCAGCACACGGGATATTTAATAAAGAACGCTCTTATCTATTCTGCCATGCTAACCTCCTAACGGTAAGATAATTCGCAGCGTTGATGATAATTCTCGAATATTCTAAATCGTGACACAAAAGTTGATATAAGGATGAATTCTTCCAGCTTCCAGCTATAGCATTGATATATCACATCGTTGCCTGCATAGTTTGTTCATTTATGTCTACAGTTGTCAGTTATTCGAAAGGAGGTTATAAATACAATGTATCAGATTGGAGAACTTTTTGTAGTTTCTTTTATTTTCGTGTTTTCTTTAGCATTGGATTGTATCAAACACGAATAAAAGAAGAACAGAGAGAAAAAGACAGGGAGAGATAGAGAGAGAGAGAGAGAGAGAGAGAGAGAGAGAGAGAGAGAGAGAGAGAGAGAGAGAGAGAGAGAGAGAGAGAATTGATAGAAATATAAGATATATAGAAAGATTGAGACTGTTATGCATAAGGGTAGTAACTAATGTCAGACTTTTAGTGAAGGAGTTTAATCAGAATTAATTCCACTGCAGCTGTGAGGAAATGGTAGCGAACGTAATTCGTAATTCTACACACTGTGTTCGAAATCAGCTGCAGGCTATTGTAAAGCAGACCACCTTTAATTGATTGTTATCAATATTTGAGCGTCAGTCGCTCAGACAGCAATGGAAAACTACTCAACGTCAACTAGTAAATCGCAAACAGTAATACACATTCTGCGTCTATAAAGGACAGGCAAATAATTTTATCTCCCTGTGTATGGACAGCAAAAAGAGTATGGCTATCTTTTATGGTCAGATTGTCAGACGGGCCTGTGTGCCCAATTCTAAACCCGTTGAAAATAAAGATTTTCGTTCGTTCGTTCGTTCGTTCCCTTAACGAACACCCTCCTCTGTATTTAATCCATTGTGTCACATCTCCAGTTATCTCTATCCATAAACACCATCCTCTCCATTACATTCATGGTGATATATCTTTAGATACGAACCAGCCCCTCCTTTCATCCATAGTGTTACATCTCCAGCTTTATCTAATCCACTTTGGAACTGTTTCATTCATTGGCACCTTGCCCTCTTGACAGACGATAGTTTGTGCTTTAAAAAGGCATAATAACCTTTACCTATGGCGGTAGCGAATGTGACTGATAAGGCCAATTTGCGCTGTAAATGTCCGTTCACAGTGGGTGCATGTGAACACGTGGTCATTTCCACCATCATGCACCATCTAACGTCTCAAACGCTCGGTGTATGACTTATCTGCAATAATTTTCTAATTTGTCTTTATTCCATTTCTGATGTTTGCCCTCCATGCAACACGTTCAGCGGCGACTTGCTCCCAATGTGCATTATCAATGCCTGTATCTATCATGTCCCGCTTACACACATCTTTGTATCGTAGTAGAGGCCGACCCTGAGATCTCTTACCCATCTGTAATTCACCAAAAAAGATGTCCTTTGGTATTCTACCATCATCCGTCCTCCTAAGATGTCCTATCCATCTAAGTCTACGAAGACTGAGCATGGAATAAACTGTCACACAACCTGATCTTACCAATACTTCAGTATTTGTGATTTTGTCTTGCCACTTAATACCAAGAATTCTTCGCAGACACCGCATATAAAAGCTGTTTAAATGTTTCTCTTGGTGTGAGTAAGTTGTCCAGGTTTCACTGCCATAAAGAAGAGTACTAAGGACACAGGCTTGATAGACAAGGACTTTTGTTTTGGCAGTAAGCTTCCTGTTCTCCCAGACTCTTTTTCTTAACCTGTTCATTGTTGTTGCTGCCTTACCAATCCGGATGTTGATTTCCTGATCTAGGGATAATTTGCTATTTACCACTGATCCTAGATATGTAAAATGGTCTACCATCTCTAGTTCGGCGTCGTCAATAAAGATTGATGGTACCCCATGTGCACCTTGTGACATAATCTGTGTCTTCGTTTTGCTAATTGTTAAACCAAATTCAGAACAAGCATTGGAGAATGCAGATAGTAGACATTGCAATTCTTCCTCAGAATGGGTCGTAACTGCAGCATCATCTGCAAAAAGCAACTCTCTGATCAGTACCCTCCTAATTTTGGTCTTGGCCTTCAATCTCTGAGCATTGTAAGGGCCGCCATCTGAGCGTGAGTGAATGTATATACCGCCATCCTGATCACGAAAGGCATATTTCAGTAGAAGTGAAAAGTATATTCCAAAGAGGGTGGGAGCTAGTACACAACCTTGCTTAACTCCAATCTTGATTTCAAATTCTTCAGAAGTTGCACCATCAAACTTGATTATACCCTTCATGCCTGTGTGGAACGATTCCACAATGGACAGAAGAGTTGGTGGGCAGCCAATCTTCTTTAGTGCCTTGAACAGACCCTCACGACTGACCAAATCAAATGCCTTTGTGAGGTCGATGAAGGCAATACACAGTGGTTGATTCTGTTCACGGCATTATATCAATGGTAGACCGGTTCTGTGATTCGGGGGTAGACTTGATCTCCTAGGACTTGAAGTCTGCGCAGAACAATTCTGGCAAATACTTTTCCAACAATACACAGAAGTGAGATACCCCTATAGTTGTTGCAGTCGCTCCGATCGCCCTTGTTCTTGTACAGTGTTATTATGCTTGAATCTTTGAAATCCCGTGGGACTTGTCCTTCTCGCCAGCATAGCTCTATTAGCTGGTGGATCTGTAGAGTGAGTGTGTCTTGCCCACTCCTGATAACCTCTATTGGAATCCCATCCTTACCTGGAGCCTTGCCAGATGTAAGTTCATTTATAGCACACTTAACTTCTGTTATGGTGGTGTCAGCAAGCGATGCTTCAGGCGTTCCGGGATACTTCTCTCGCACCACACAAAAAGCTTGCAAGTCGTACGAGAGGATTCGTTTACACATTTTATTGCCACTGGCTCTTTACATTATCTCAATGCACAAAAACGGTCGCTAACAAATCACACAAGAATACACAGAAGTGCCTATCACTAGTCGTTTCCTAACCCTACAGCTAACTCTATCTACTCGGCTAAAGAAACACGCATCGACGCTAAGCGATGCGCTCGCTACGAAAGTCTGTCCCCTGTCTGACTATTTTCCTCGCGTGACTACACAGCACGCGGAAGGACCTTGTGTGCCCTTCGGCTTTTGCGTGCTGCTTCACTCAGCACGCTTAGAGTAGTCGTCTACTTTTGAGTGGCATTCCACTTCTCCGTGTCTATCACGTAGGCGTGATTATGCCGTGACCAGAGTGCTTACTCTCTGGTTGACACCTCCGTGTCTCATGAGAGAACTGTTTGATAGTTCCCCTTCCTATATCTTCCCTACATCTATTCTACACCTACCCTGCCCTCATGTAGGGGCACTGGGTTACCTCTACTCTACTTGAGGTAGACTACTCTACTTGAGGTAGACCACTCTTTCAGGGTGCTCTTCACTCCTCTGTACTTGAGTCTTTGACACACACCCTCCCCTCCTGTGTTGCGTCACAAACTTTGACTCATTGGTTGTGACGCAAGAGGTTTCTAAAAAAATTCGTGTATCTAAGATAACTTGGTTCTGGGCAACTCCATAGACTTCTACTGACTACTGTCACAATGTAGTATCACTTTACTTGGCTACTGGTAATCGCCACAAACTTGCCTGGTTGGCGTGAGCCCTTTTCTCAATCGCAATATTATATTTATTAGAGGTTTGTCTGAACCCGACCATTGTCTTATAGACCTGCCCTCAAATAGCAAATCAACTCACTACCCACACAAAGTTGACTTTCTTAGGGTCAACACATGAATTGCTTCATGTCCCCCCATATAATATTAAACAACCCTTGCACAAGCTGTGTGCGACAGGCTTTACCTATCTCGCTTCCGCGTGTAAAGTTATCTTTCACTGTTAAGTTAGTGTTTCGTTGTCTATTGTGTCCCCTGACCCGCAGTTATCTCACTTTGTTGTACAAAAATGTATGCAATTTACATGTTTCTTTTTCTGGTTGTTTGCGTGGTTGGATCTACTTAGTGATATAATTTAACTTCTAACATGTGTGTCTGTCTATAATTTGTATGTAAGTTAGCTTTCAAGTGCCATAATTCGGTTAAATGTGGCCACAAACAAGTGTATAACACTAATTCGTGACTACGTTTCCGTCTTATGAGACTTAAAATACTGTATCTAAGGTCTACACTAAACTACACATTCAAAACAGTACGTTTTCAACATCAAAAGCAAACGCTTGACGCAGACAAAAAATAAAAAGTCGCGTTGAGCGGCAGAAAAATTCCGCTAGTTGTCCTCACTCTCTCTTGTATATTTTCCATTTTCTCTCACTTTCACACTTCTGTCATACATCTGGTTGTCCTTACTCTCCCTTGTATATTTTCCACTTTTTCTCACTTTCACACTTCTGTCATACATCTTTTATCCTCACAATTATTTAAAAACCTTGAAGTGACACTGTACAAGTTTGGCTCAGTTTTAAAAAAATAATTGAGCTTAATGACTGTGCGTAACTTACTGCACGAGTCATGTATTTACAAAATATTTACATGTATGAAACAGGGTTGATAGATTGTACCCTGATATTATTAAACACTATATTCTATTGAAATACTAATTCTACTTCTATAAATATCTATTTAATTTGTTGTACCGAATCAATCTAATTTAGGGGAAGTAATCTAACTATCTAAAACAAAATGAAAATGAAATGAGATGAGTTATATACCTTTCTGAAATGGGTAATATGAAATGTAACAAAATTATAGATAATGGTTTAATGTTTGAATGAAAAAATATGTGATTGCTATTTTTACTCTAAATGGTGTAAATGATGTATGTTTATTAGTCTAATCATTTTATCCTATATGGTGTAAACTACTTTTAATATTAAATGATGAAGTTGTTAGATGGAATGGTTCATTAAGATGGAGTGAAATGAAATACATCGTGCTGTTCCTACCTAAACTTTTTATGTTAGTCTTTATTTAGATATTAAGTTTAAGGTACTATCCTAATCTACTTTTATGCTAAGTAAGTGGGTAAATTAATGATCTATCTAAAGTAAAAATAAAGAAAATCTATTATATTTCCTAAATCTAATGTAACTCTATATTAAAGTAAACTAATCTACCTATAATTAATGCCTATATTAAAAACGTTATAATACATATCACATTAACTAAATATATATACATGGTATTTATTTCCCTCAGGTTAGTCGTTGCCATATTGCTTTCGTTGGCATAGTTTATATATACATAATTATCTTGGGTATAATAAATACACTGCACAGTCATACTTGTGTCCTATGGGTATTCTTCCACTCGTAGAGTCCGCTGGTGTCGTAGACACGTATATTCGTGTCTGTTATTTATGTAATGTTCTGACACTGTTCTTCCATGCTTAACACAGATGGTTCACCGGCACACAAATGGAGCATAGTAAGTAACGAGCTGTCTATGTACACACGGTGATTAACATGTTCCTGGAGTACAGTTCTTATTCTGGTGTCTATGGACACATGGTGGTTCACTGTTCTTAGCCCACAGTCCTGAACATGATGTCTATGAATTACATAGTATATTTTAAACAGGACATTCTAAGTGTACTAAATTAATCTCTCTTACACCACCTTTTTATGTGGAATATCGGGTATTTCTACCTCAGATGGTCGACTAAGGGTATCAGCAAGAATGTTGTCCCTACCCTTAATATGCTCTATACTAAAAGTATAGTTCTGTAATATTAATGACCACCTGTAGATGCGGTCATTACGATGCACCCCACTCTGTATGACCGTGATAGGAGAGTTGTCGGTCTGGACTACGAAGTGAACACCCGCTAGAAATCGATGCAACTTCCTCACCGAATAGATGACGCTGAGGGCTTCCAACTCTGATATGGAATATCTGGACTCAGCAGGTGTGATCTTGCGGCTCACGTAGCAAATCGGATGGAAGATGCCATCATAAAATTGGCCTAGTACTGCAGCGATGGAGATCCTGCTGGCATCTGTCCTAAGATAATAAACGAGCCTAGGATTAGGCAAGCTGAGGATTGGTACATTGCTAAATAGGAGTTTCAATTTTGACAATGCAGAAATTAATAATGCATCTTTGACATTTAATTTTACTGATGCTTTTAAGACATTTGAAAATACACTTGTTATTTCAGCTAAGTTCGGTATGAACTTACTATAATAATTTACTAAACCCAAAAGGCTCCTGACCTGCTTCTTTGTTGTAGGCATGGTCAGGTTCATAATTTTAGTAATAATTCTATTATCCGTTTTTAGTTGTCCTTGTGAAATGACATGACCCAAAAACTCAATTTCTTGTAGGCCCAATTCAACTTTGCTCGGTTTGACAGTGAGACCGAAGAGTCGCAACCTATCGAAGACATGTCTGAGTTTCAGTAAGTGTGTTGTCCAGTCATCTGTATGGACACAAATATCATCTATATATGTCACTGTATTCGTCACTCCATGTAGTAAATCCCTAGTTAAGCGTACGAAAGTGGCAGGAGCGTTACGAAGTCCGAAAGGAAGAAAACGCCACTCGTAAAGACCTAAAGGTGTTGAGAATGCAGTAAGATGGATGGATTGAGTCTGCATAGGGACCTGCCAATATCCCTTAGTAAGGTCTAGTTTAGAGAAGATTTTGGAGGTGGACATATCAAGAATAAGATCTTCGAAGGAAGGAATTGGTTCTGCGTCGATCTTAGTGACATTATTGAGTTTCCTATAGTCCACACACAGACGAATTGTGGAGTCTTTTTTCTTGACCAAGACGATTGGAAAGGAGTACTCAGATGTAGATTTTTGGATGATCCCACTAGCTTCTAAATTAAGAATTTCCTTATTTAGACTTTCCTATAGCTAAGTGGAATAGAGTACGGCCTGCATTTGATAGGCTTAGAGTCCGAAAGAAGGATGGAGTGCTCGATCCTGTCCGTCCTACCTGGAATGTCGGAAAATATGTCCTTATACTCCGTCACTAATTATACTATTTGTCGTCGTTGCTCGTCTGTTAGTCCCTGTTCTAACCGTATACTATCTAATGTCGCAGTCTTGTCTACAATTGGAACGGGTAGTTCCATCCTGTCATCGTCTACCTGATTCAGTACGATGGTGGTGCTAAGTGCGTTTTCTGTATGCTCACTAGGTGTATGCATATTGTCGGATTTGCCAGTCTCGCTAGCTAGTGTAGTTGCGTTGTGTATGTCTGTCGTCTCATCCATAGGTGTGGGTGCATTGTGTTCGTCTGTCTCTAATTCTGTCTCTTGTCGTGAAAAATAGGGTTTCAACATGTTGATATGAAATATCTCTAAGTGTCCGTTTATCGATATTTCATATTCGACATCTGAAAGTCTTTGTGTCACTTTGAATGGTCCTTGCCAAGAAGTACAAGAAGTTGCCATTTTACTATGCTCGTCTGGTAGTAGTACCATTATGTCTTGATCAGTTTCAAGTATTATGGGTCTAGCACTTTTGTTAGGACTATGATGTTTAAGGATATCTGAACTGTTCACTGGAGTGAATCCATTCTTCTCCTCCCAGACAGATATTTCTTCATCTGTACAGTGTCTTAACTGGGGTAGACACCCAAGAATTAAATCGGTACACGGGTTGTCTAGTATTACACATGTAAAGGTACCAGAAAGGAACGGGGTGTTTATACGGGCTTTTGCCAAAGGATAGGTTTCTATATTACCAGAAAACGTACGGCATTTTACAGAGTCACCAGTATAATCCTTTGGATTAACAATTTCCTTTTTAATACCAATAATAGAGCTCCCACTGTCAAGCAAACATCGGCATGGCTTATCATTGACCAATGCATAGTGAAACAATAGATTGCCTCTGGAGGCTATAGCTGCATTAGCATTCTCTAAGGAGGATGTTACAATGTGTCCACATGTGAGTTTGCCGTCTGCATGAAATTGTTGACATTGGTTACAACTATCAAAGTTTAAAATATCGTTTACACAACACACATCTACAGATTGGTTAAAAGGTAATTCGTTTTGGACGTCACACTCAGTCTCACTCCCACTATCAGAAGATGTATCAATTAACATTTCATTTTTGGCCTTCATTCGTTGGCGGCCCAGGCACTTATTTGAATAATGCCCGTAGCTGGAACAAAAGAAGCATTTGACTGCACGCCTGTATGCAGTTCTCTTGTTTTGTTGCTTCTTAATGACCATCTCAAGATGTGTCGGATAGTTTGGTGATTTATCACACATAGAATAATTATCATGAAAAAGTTGGCAATACACACATTAGACACTTTTTGGTCTTTCTTGTCGACCTTCTGAAATGGTTTTTTACTGCTACGATAGCTTTTAGGTTGGTCCTTAACAAAAAGAGACTATTTCAGAGTCGATATTAGATGTTTTAAAAATATCTCTATTTGAGGAAAAATATGCTGATCCTTTCTTTACAAACTGTTCTATGGTTTCGATGTCTGACTGCTGAAGGAATTTAGCGAAAGGAGATGGTATTGTGGATATGACTTTATCCATGGCTATTAAATTTTTTTGTTTTTCAAAGTCCTTTCCTATGTTTGCTGCACTAAGCCATCTATTTAGTACGCTTTGGACATTTGAGACGTAATCGATGAAAGTCTCACTAGGTTTTGGTTTTAAATTTGAAAATTGCACCTGATACCCAGGGGCATCAAGTAAGAAGTGTTGCATTATCCTATCATGGATGTACTGATAGTTAGATCTAAGATCAGTTGGTATTGATTCAATCACTTTAAGGGGCTCCCCACTGAGGTTCTTCATGTAAATCATAGCCCACATATCGATTGGTACTTCGTGGTATTTCAGCTGATATTCGACATTCTCTGTCCAGGCTGATATGGAATCTTCTTTACAGAATGGCTTAATAATATTTTTGTATTTATTAAGTTTATTCTCTTCTTGTTGACTCTTTAGTTTTGTTGTGGAGATCTCTAAGTGTGACTCTGCTTCCATACCTTTCATCTTTAACTGTGTCTCTGATTCAGTCTGTATTTGTTTTTCTTTCACTCTTGCCATTTCATCTATCTCTCTTTGCTTTAATTCTTTCTCCTGATCTAATTGTTTTTGCTTTAATTCTCTTTCCTGATCTAATTGTTTTTGTTTAATCTCCTTATCATGTTCTAACTGTTTCTGTTTTAATTCTAATTCCTTCTGTTTAACCTCCTTATCTTGTTCTAATTGTTTTTGTTTAATCTCCTTATCTTGTTCTAACTGCTTTTGTTTTGTTATCTCAGCTAGTTCTACAATCTCCTTCTGATGTTGTCTTTCTTGTTCTCCAATCTCCTTCTGATGTTGTCTTTCTCGTGCACGTTCATCTCTCTCAGCATCTTTTGCTTCCCTAAATTTTTGATCAGCATATTGCTCTAACTCTTTTCCTGTGTATGCTAATGCCTTGCCTGCTTCTATAAAATCAGCTAAAGTTGACATGTTGATGGATAACTAATTAGAGTAGACAGGCACTTAAATGTTTAATCACTTATTTATATTAGATATGTTATGTTTTTAAATCCTTGTGCCCAAAAAATTTTTTTTTTTATACTCTTAGATTACACCCTGACAAATGGATCACACACAAAAAAAATATACTAATAGATCACACCCTGAAAAAGAGATGCATTATTAATTATATTGCATTCAAAATACTTTGGGTATACTCATCTTAACATTCCAGATCAATCAGGTACAATCGTTTGGCACCTCAGGTCCAATCGTTTGGCACTATGACACACACCTTGCGTTATTCTTCTACACAGCTGTTGTTCTCCTGGTTTACAAGAGCATCAACAATTAACTATTGTAAACGACATATGACTTTAGACAATATTGTACAATCACATGCCCCCGGACAAACACAATGTGTATAAATAATAATAAATGTCAATGTCCTGTCTTCGTCCTAACGTCTTTTGCCTTCCCTACCTAATCTAGTTTACTGCATGGAAGTGTTGTGCAGACCGAGTCTCATTTGCATATCGAAAGTAGTGCCATCGTGACAGTAACAAATAGAAAAGGTATACAAATAATTAAATAAATGCTTTGAAATAAATATAAAGTAATAATAATGTTGAAATAAATAAATATATTCAATAAATAACTTATATAAACAAATAATATTTGATATAAGGCACAGATTCAGGCGAGCAGCCGCTTGGCGATGTGTAAACAATCTGTCGCTGATTGCAAATGGCGTAATGCAGCTGTTTGTCAGTCGCAATACATCACCGGCGCAGCGCTATTTTTAGATTGGAAAAATCAATATTGTCGCTGGCTCATTTTTTGTGTATCGCTCCGCCGTGAATCATCTTTGCTAAATATTCGTAAATAAATAAGTAATTATAGAAATAAATGATAGAAAACTATAATAATAATACTTACAAATGAGAAGAAAACATGTTCATAAGTCACAAAACAATTCAATAAGCACAAATAAATATTAGTCGGTCACGATGGGCACAGCTCGCACTTTGTTGTCTGCACATGTCGCTATTCACTGACAAACTAAACCTCGTGATTAACTGACAGTAATACTATTCTAGAGCCGTGGGTGAGTGTTTTAGCTTGAACAATTGTCCAAGCCACACTTCTGACACCACTTTATCCTAGCCTGTCAGCAAGCGATGCTTCAGGCGTTCCGGGATACTTCTCTCGCACCACACAAAAAGCTTGCAAGTCGTACGAGAGGATTCGTTTACACATTTTATTGCCACTGGCTCTTTACATTATCTCAATGCACAAAAACGGTCGCTAACAAATCACACAAGAATACACAGAAGTGCCTATCACTAGTCGTTTCCTAACCCTACAGCTAACTCTATCTACTCGGCTAAAGAAACACGCATCGACGCTAAGCGATGCGCTCGCTACGAAAGTCTGTCCCCTGTCTGACTATTTTCCTCGCGTGACTACACAGCACGCGGAAGGACCTTGTGTGCCCTTCGGCTTTTGCGTGCTGCTTCACTCAGCACGCTTAGAGTAGTCGTCTACTTTTGAGTGGCATTCCACTTCTCCGTGTCTATCACGTAGGCGTGATTATGCCGTGACCAGAGTGCTTACTCTCTGGTTGACACCTCCGTGTCTCATGAGAGAACTGTTTGATAGTTCCCCTTCCTATATCTTCCCTACATCTATTCTACACCTACCCTGCCCTCATGTAGGGGCACTGGGTTACCTCTACTCTACTTGAGCTAGACCACTTTTTCAGGGTGGTCTTCACTCCTCTGTACTTGAGTCTTTGACAGGTGGGAAGTGTGTCCATGTGGTCAAGAGTTGGTAGAGCCTCTATGGCGTTGAGGGCATCATCCGCTAGTTTGGTCTCACTTGAGTAAAGCTCCAAATAGTGCTCTACCCATCTGTCCATCTGCTGTTTCTTATCAGTGATGATTTCTCCAGTCAAGGTTGTCAAGAAAAGGCATTTGATAGGGTAGATAGAAACAAGCTGTGGGAAATCCTTAAACAATATGGAGTGAGTACACATCTAAACAAACCTATGTAGAAGTTTATACAACAACAGTGAATGCATAGTGAGAGCAACTGGAGAACACTCAGAACCCTTCACCATAAGATCTGGAGTACGACAAGGTTGTGTCCTGTCCCCTCTCTTGTTCATAACATATATAGACAACATATGTAAAGAAACCAGCCAAGCAGAGACAGCAAGAATACCGCATGACGAGAACACAGAAGAAGAACCATCTGCAAATCTAACCATTAGAGAACTCCTGTTTGCGGACGACCAAGCACTAATAGCAAAATCAAAAGTTGAATTACAAGACCACATGAATATTCTAAACGAAATGTGTAGGGAACATAACATGAAAATTAGCACAAGCAAAACAGAGGTAATGACTATAACTAAAGAAGAACAAACAGCAACAATTCACCTAAACGAACATCCCTTGAAACAAGTAAAGAGCTTCAAGTACCTAGTAAGTATAATATCATCAAATGGCAGATCAGAAGACGAGATCGAAAATAGGTGCAATAAGGCAAATCAACTCATTGGACAAATGGCACCAATACTAAAGAACAAACATGTATCAATAACTACTAAGAAGGCACTTTACAACACAATCTTCCTACCAACTCTGTGCTACCAATGCCAAACCTGGACAATGACAGAAAAAGAGAAAAGAAAAATCACAACAACAGAAATGAGGTTTCTGAGAAGAATACTCAACGTATCAAGAAGAGATAAGATCAGAAATGAAGAAATCAGGACTAAAGTAGGGGTTAAAGCTGCTCTAGATTTTATTAGAAAGCAGCAAGTCAAATGGTTTGGCCATGCAAGTAGGCTACCAGTCAACAGTATGCCACAACAAGCAATGATGTACAGACCAGATGGAAACAGAGGAAGAGGCCGACCACGTAAACGTTGGACGGAGGGAATAACAGAATCCATGGGAATGTCGATATACGAAGCCCATAACCGGGCACTCTCACGAAGTTTATACTTCACCTCGACACCGCAAGGTACAAGAGGAACATGATGAGATGAGATGAGATGAGGTTTTCAATGGTGCACTTCTTTTGATCACTGGACCACAGGCTTTCTTTATTCCTTCATGCATGCTTCTTATGTTTCCCTTATCACTTGCGATTTGAATGGACTCACATAACGTGGATGCAGTATCCAATTTCATAAGAAGACGCCGTTGGAACTACATCGGCCATGTACTCAGAATGGTCAAGACAAGACTCCCCTACCAAGCCCTCATATGGTCACCGGTAGGGAAAAGAAAACGGGGAAGACCAAGAGAGATCCTGCGTAGAACCATCATTAGAGAAGGCTCATTCAATGGCCAAGTAAATATCCAAGATCTACAACAGATAGCAGCGAACCGCAAGGCATGGAGAGACAGGACTTCTGCCCTATGCGCTGCCTTAGGCTCAAGAGGAAAGACTAACTAACTAACATAACTTGATCCAATAATCATTTGCACACTGCCTGGCAGCCTTTTGCACATCCTTCCTAGCTTGCCTTAGCTCACTCAGAGTGTTACGCGCTGGTCTTTCCTTGTTTCTTAAGGAGAGCTTTCTTCTTCTTATCAATCAAGGGCTGCAGAGTCTCGCTGTTTGCCGCAAACCAGTCCTGCCTCTTATGATCCACAGTGCCGTAAACCCCTACGGCAGTTTTATAAAGAGTTTCCTTAATGTGATCCCACTTTTCATTTACTGTACAATTTTCTGGTGTTTCAGTGAAAGCATCTTCAAGTTGCTGTTGAAACTGAAAGCACTTTTCAGGATCGTGAGTGTTAATAATATTAATCCTGGGGATAGATTTGTGTTTAGCTGTGTAGATTCTCTTTGGTCTCAGTCTAACCCTTGCAACAACCAAAGAATGATCCGTATCACAGTCAGCACTGTGGTAACTTCGAGTCAATGATATATGGTTCAGATGTTGTCTCCGTGTGATGATGAAGTCCAGCTGATGCCAATGGCCGGATCTTGGATGTTTCCATGTGACCTTATGCATCTCTTTTGTTTTAAAAAAGGAGTTTGTAATACATAGGTCATTACTGGTGCAATGCTCCAGCAGCCTTTGCCCATTTTCATTCATGCGACCGATGTTGTATTTTCCAAGGAACACTGGCCATGAACTTGAATCCTTGCCCACACGAGCATTGAAATCACCGAACATATAAATGTAGTCAGATTTTGGAACTGCCTTGATCACGGAGTCTAACTCCTCATAGAACGAATCCTTCATATCATCAGAGGAATCGAGTGTCAGTGCATATGCAGTAATAATGGTGGCAAACCCACAAGAGGTTGCCAAGTGCAGGGATAATAGTCTTTAATTTCCTCCTGCTGGAATTTCAATCATTCCCAGTAGCGAATTCTTCACTGCAAAGCCCACACCGTGTTCCTTTTTTCTGCCTGCCCTCTACCCTTCCAAAAACAGGTGTAATTGTTTTCCCTGAGTGACCCTTCCTCAGAGAGGCAAGTCTCCTGCAGGCCAGCAATATCAATGTTAAGACGATTGAGTTCGGCATCAATCACAGCCGTTTTTCTCACATCGTCAATATTGGTCAAGTCAGTGGAAAATCCTGGACACGTGGTTCTCACGTTCCAGGCTGCAAGCCGTAGCTTGAGGTTTCTATTTTTATTTTTTTTTTTGGTACTTGGTGCATTGACCAAGGAAGTTAATCAACATGACCAGACTATGCATGGAAGATACTTATAATATAGTAACATATAAAGGCAGGAAATCAGACCCCTTCCAAATAACATCTGGCTTGAAACAGGGTGATGCACTATCGCCGCTACTCTTCAATCTGGCTCTAGAGAAAGTTGTAAGGAAGGTAAAGGGGGAATGTGATATTGGAGGAACATCCAAGCTGCTTGGCTATGCAGATGATATAGATATTATAGGGCAAAGTGAACAAAAGACATTGGAAATATTGAAACATACAAATACCTGGGTACGATCTTCAACTGCTCCAACATCATAAGGGAAGAAAATACAAACTAGAATCAACTCTGGAAATAAGATATACTATGCACTACAACATCTACTAAAATCAAAGGCGCTATCTCGTAACACCAAAACCACAATATACAAAACACTGATCAGACCAGTTGTGCTGTATGGCTCTGAAACCTGGAGTACAACGAAAGGAGACGAAGCCTTGTTACAAACCTTTGAGAACCAAATTTTTAGACGCATCTTTGGACCCATTAGGGATACACAAAGTGGAGAGTGGAAAAGAAGAAGTAACAAAGACATTTATGATCTGTTTAAGTCCCCGCTAATCACTGGTATCATGAAGGCTAATAGACTACAATGGCTGGGGCATATAGAAAGAATGGAAGATAATAGGGAAACAAAACTCGCTTACACTCAGGAAATAAATGACCGTAGACCCCGAGGTAGACCAAGAAGGCGGTGGAGAGATAATACATGTACAGACCTACAAGCATTTGGAATCAACGACTGGCAAGAGAAGGTCCACCAGAGAGACGAATGGAGACGGATTGTATTTGCAGCAAAGAACCTCAGTGGCTCGGAACGCTGAAGAAGAAGAAGAAGACTTGGTGCAATTGTTTTACAGCCTGCGATTCAGATTTTGTCCTAGCCCCAAGAACCCATTGAAGCAGGCAGGCTGTGGCCGATCAGCACCCAATTGACCGGGGGCTACCCAGCTTGAGGCGGGCGGTAGCTGATCAGTGACACGTGTAGGTGTCTCCCACCGTCAGAGGCAACGCGTGGCGCCCCATGTCTACGCCAATTGACAGGGACTTATAACCCGTAACAGTTGCCTCTCGCTTTGATTCCGAGACCAGTTAAGACCAGGGATGGAGTTATTGCCTCTCCATAGCACAAAGCCTGGGCTAAAATATAGAGATCATGTGTTGCCCATGCAGCATGATCCCTCTCTCGGCCTGCCTAGTTCACTCCAGAGGAAAGGTAACACCCCTACATCTGGAACAAGACAAGCTGCAGAAGCTGCCGGATCAGCAAAGCAATGCTCTAACTGTCCGCCTGTCGGAGCTTCGATCCTAGACCAGCCGCCAACCAAGGCTTAGGGCCTGGTCTGCCCTGCAATGACATTTTGTCTTTAGATTGCATTTCCTCGCACCAGGGTAAGGCTTGTACCCTCCCAATTGCGCTCTTCCGCTCGAAGCCGTTGGCACAATGTGGGGTGTCGGGTTTGGTAAGTGCCGCCCAACGTTCGGCGCTAACAGAAAGCAGGTAGTACCGTCTACTGTTATACGATAGCTCAGTCATATCTGACTAAGACCTGACATGCCGGAACTGTTTAGAATTGGAATAGTACATTCAAGTTACACTGGGTGGACTCATTCAAATATCACATTTACAGTCATGTTTGAATGTCCTTCTCGCTGCTCTCATTGTAGCAGACATGTGTGGGCTCTGGTGGGTAGAATCAACCAGCTCCAGACACTCTCTAGGACTGACAAATGACCAGGACACGGAACAACAACAACAACAACAACAACAACAACAACAACAACAACAACAACAACAACAACAATAACAGAGAACATGCGTGCTACTGATCATGAACCAGCTAAACCCAGTGACAGCACAGTGGTTAGCACAATCACTTTCCAGCGATTCCCTCTGGGTTCAATTTACAGCCTTGTAAATTAAGTCAAATAGTTGTTAGAACATTTCTAGACATGTGTCAGCAACTTGCTTGCGACAGGTCTTTTCAGGACTCCTCTACTTTTGCACCGCACGAAATAATAACTCGTGTCATTTGCAAAAGGAATGCAATTTATTTAGAGCTCGTGATTTATAAGCTCTGCGAGCGGCATACATCGTGAGAATGATAATAGTAATCACTAACTGTATCTAAAGCCTAATCTTAACTATTGTCTAGAAATCTATAGCCCTGGTAAAGAACACGTCTATCTCTAATCGTCTCCAGTCTGGTCTGTCCCCACGCTACATCATTGCGTGGTCAAGCACGGACGCTGTGTCCTCCGTGCATTAGCAAGACTTGCGTGCATAGCGTGCCCTAGCACGCTGGCTTGTTAACTCGAGTAACCGGGTACCCCACGGTTACTCGTAAGGCCAAGCTTCCCAATGGCTTGGGGAAGCCCTCGCTCAACTGTCCTGACTGCTCCCTTGGTTGACACCAATGTGTCCCCTAGTGAAGCTATTTATAGCGCTGGTGTCTCTCCTGTCTGGTGTCTCCCTACTAGACTCTGTCTTAACTCTGATTAACTCTCTAACTACTTATTGGAGATTTTGACACATGTGTATTCTTTCCTATACACTATGTAAAATGTTATTTCTGTACCATGACTGAAAGGCCCTAATTGTTTCCTCTATATACACTATGTGCCAGTTGTTGACTGAGGGGCAGCGCAAGAAGACTTCACGCAATGCCATGACTAGGTTTGTTTTACGCCTCCACAAAAAAATATCAAACTAATTTTAAGCGAATCTTCTTCTTCTCCATCTTCTTCTTCTGCCGCTTCTTTTTCTTGTTCTTGCATTCGTTCATTCATGTTTATATCGGCAGACGAATCCTACGTAGTCAACAGATTTCTTGAGCTCCCCGTTTCTTCCATGCAGCTTTGAAAGCAGCGCCGCCTCTCAGGGACAGGATCCCCTTATTACCGGGCTGTTACGTTAGCCGCAGGTTCTTTACAGGACGTTGCAGTCAACCAGCATTTATTGGCTGTGTGTGATTTACTAGCAGCTTTAAGTATAACAGTTTGCCATTGCTTTAAGAACTGCCGACGCCTCAAGCCACAGACATCAACGCAAAGCGATCTGCTTTCAAATGTTCCCCGGCTAATGTCGATCAATCACCTCGGTATGTTTGGGAATTATGAAACGTCACGCCACACTACCCTCTCAGCCCCTGTCCCGTGGGTAACTGGCTGTACTGTAGGAAATCCTGGAGAACGTACTCTGTAGTTTGACCACAGTGTCCGCGTGAGCATAGTAGTGAGTCACTCAGACCAGGCTTGTACGTATTCTTGTTCAGTCTGCCTGTCTACAGCCTTGAAACTATGACCTGTCCCTGTCGGTCAAGATAATGATTGCCATCATTGGTCTGGTTCTGTTCTTTTCTGGTAATCCAGATAACTCTGTTGTTTTTCCTCAAATCATTATGAAAGTTTTTTTTCTCTTCCCGAAGGCAGCCAATAGAGTCATAACAAGCAAGTCGAGCCAGCAATTTCTTATATCGTTCAGAATAGTATAATTTTGTTCAGCAGTTTGTGAAAGTTCTGAGTTGAGAATGAAAAAGGAAATAGGCAAAGTAGTTTTCAGTTTATACACGTGATCACAAAGGTCCCTGACCTTATCATTTTTATCGTGCATCAATACCCCACCCAGCGGTGCAGCCCCAGCCAATCTGTCCGCCTGCTCGTTTCCCAACACACCAGCGTGTCATGGAAAGTGTAATCTCCTGAATGAAGCAGCCAGTCTCCACCCAACCACAATACAGGAAGACGGTCCATGATAACTGTAGAGGGCTACTCGTAACTAACACTGGAGGTATGATGTCTTGGCTTGACTGCGGTGAATCTCTGGGGAAGGAGGATAGCAAACAGGAGAAAACTTGGTAGGCTGTAGGTATGAATAATATTCTCTCAATCTATCTGTGTAAATCGAGGTAGGGAGAAGAGTTCTTAAAAGCTCTATTGAGCCAAACTTGATCTTTTGATGTTAATCATGGACAATTAGTAGACAAGTGTGACATTTTGTGGAGGTTGCGGTGAAGTACTTTTACAGAAACATGATGAGAACACCGTGGACGGAGGGAAAGATCAATGAAAATATCTTGAAAGAAGTTAACTAACAACAACCTGGTACATCAGACGTAGACAGTCCACAATTGTTGGGCAAGTCAAGAGAAGAGGAAAAACTGTGGTATGTCGTCACAACGAGAAAGCTGAGAGAAAGAGACAATGCAAGACTGTTTGACGGTATTACACGGAGGAACATGCATATAGAAATGACTGGCAGCACAAGAAACAGAAGGTTGTAGAAGACATGATCACCCATGCCACACGTCATGGACTATAAAAAGATGAGGGTACATTAACAAATCAACTCAATATTTCCTGTGGTGACATAAATGTGTGAACCTGCTGGGATATTTAACAAATCAGCCGAAAAGAATATGTCCACCTTTGATAATAACTGTTACAGAAGAAAATTCAAATTTAATTGGCCAGAAAGGAGAAACCAGATTTGTATTCGGTTTATATTCAGATGGCGGCCTCTACAATGCTCAGAGATTGAAGGCCAAGACTAAAATTAGGATGATACTAATAAGAGAATCGCTGTTTGCAGATGATGCTGCAATTACGACCACTCTGAGGAAGCATTACAACCTCTACTATTTGCAGTCTCCAATGCTTGTTCTGAATTTGGTTTAACAATTAGCAAAAAGAAGTTCGTTAGTTAGTCGCGGTTCCAAATTCACAGCAACGGGTCGTCCCCATTATGCTCCATGCTCCGTTCCAGTGCCAGTGAATATCACATGAAATGCTCCTCACTTCCTTATGTGAAAAATGGAATATACAGGAGTCGTGACAAGCCAACAGCCCGCACAGATAAACTGCGCATAATGCCGCCGTCAGAATGCCAACACAAAAGTCCTCCATGGAAAATACAGTTCATCGCCGATGAAAGCGGCAGTCACTAGAAAACCAGCAGTCACACATTAAAAATCGAGAGGATCGACTTCATGATTAGGCTGCCGCTGAAAGCATCGTACAAAGCACTAACACCGTAGCTCCGGCAACGAACCACAGGAGTTTCTGAGAAAAGAATGGATCCATGAACCGAAAAGGCAATCCAGTCAATTGCAAGCGACATGCCGACGACCATTCGTTCCGAACATGCAGTTTACGCTACAACAAGCGCGACAGAAAAATGTAAAACATTCCAAACGAAATTTACAGCTCACAGTGTCGCGCCACGTACTCAGCTCAACAACAGGGCAACCGAACCAGTAGCATGTGTCCTTAGTACTCTTCTTTAGTGGCAGTGAAGCCTGGTCAATTTACTCACACCAAGAGAAACGTTTAAACAGCTTTTCATATGCGGTGTCTGCGAAGAATATTAAGTGGCAAGACAAAATTACAAATACTGAAGTACTGAAAGATCAGATTTTGTGACAGTTTGTTCCGTGCTCAGTCTTCGTAGACTTATATAGATAGGACACGTTAGGCGGATGGATGATGGTAGAATACCAAAAGGCATTATATTTGGCGAATTACAGATGGGTAAGAGATCTCAGTGTCGGCCTCTACTATGATACAAAGATGTATGTAAGCGGGACATGATTGATACAGGCATTGATAATGCACATTGGGAGCAAGTCGCCGCTGAACGTGTTGCATGGAGGGCAAACATCAGAAATGGAATAAAGACAAAGGAGAAAAATATTGCAGATAGGTCACACACTGAGCCCGTGAGACGTAAGATGGTACGTAATGGTGAAAATGACCTTGTATTCACATGCATCCACTGTGGTCGACAATGTAGAGCGTGAATCGGTCTTATCAGTCACATTCACCGCCGCCATAGGTGTGGTTATTATACCCTTTTTAACAGCACACTGTAGCAATGTTGCATCTTTGATATATAGTGGGAGATTTGTAATTAGAGGTTGAAGGATATTGTCAAGAAACTCGGAGATTTGTTTAGTCGGGCATGAGAGTGCGGAAACTATGGGACGTCTCAGATTGTCAGGTTCATGCATATTTTTGGCAACATGTAGAAGGTAGTTTTACCTAGGTCACAGTCACGGATGTACAGTAAAGAGGCACTGGCTAGTAGAGCATTGTCACGAATGAACTCTGCGCTGGTGTTCCGAGTCTTCAGTTTGTAGGAAAGTGAATGTTCAAAGGGAGCAGTATATGAGTTTGATGAGTTGGGACATGCCTACGTATAGATTTTTACGCCAAACAAGCACAGCACCCACCCTTACCATGGGCTTGATGACTATGTCCTGTCTATGTTGTAGTTGGGATAAGAGACGCCATTCTCGAGGGAATAGATTAGGGCTTTTCAGTAAAGTTGCCATATATCGTGGAGTGTGCTGGCTGCATGCATAGGTCAAAGGGCGCTGGAAGCTCCAGCAGATGGAGTCCAGGTTGATCGGTATTTAACTAGACATTGAAACATGCTCGCAGCTTGTGTGGTGTGATTGTGAACAGTCTTATCTTTATGGTGAAACTTTAAGGCCGAGACTTCTGTGGAAATTGTCAATGTCCTCCGAGATAGCATGACTGTCCATTCGAGAGCGTGGAGGGACAAAACTGAGACCTTTGTCCAAATTTGCGTGTTCTTCAGGAGGCAATGGTAGATCAGGTGGGACCAAGATCTTCGCCATTAATATCAGCCAAACAGGTCTCACTATCTCTGTATACTATAAGTCTACTCATGCTCACAGTTTCCTCCTATGCAGTTCACCCCACGCTAAGATCGAAATGTCAGTTCGCTGTGTTGTGGTGTAACTTATTGTTACGTAATTATCATCATTGTTATTTTTAAACTGTGATTTCCATTTGCCGGTTTTGTGTTCGTTGAAAAGTATATACACTGTGTGTTTATTATCTCTCACGTTTTCGCATTAGTCACACCCACCTAACTGTTTTAATTTTGTATTGCAATATATTATCTACATTGAAACACCAGTCATCTTTAATACTGATCTTCCCAACTTGCCATGATGTCTAACCGTCTAGGACAGAGGTTCTCAGCCTTTTTTGGCCCATGCACCCCTTCACCACATGTTCAGAATGTCATTCCCCCCTTTCGTATGTCGTCCCTATAATCCACCCCCCCCCCGCCTTTTGCCTCTACAGAGAATGCGTAAAAATGGAAGCTACATTAAATAGCACATACTACAACAAGTCTAGACATCTACATAAAACGTGATTTGCGGGTCTACTTACGTTATAAACCGAATTTCATAAAGGCGAGAAGTGCAGAACCGTAAAGTATGGATGGAAAAACAATATCAAGTAATCGGTACTTGTATTAACGTGATCTTGACATAATTTTAATTTCCCCCCGTCAACTCTCCCCAGGAAACCACTCAAATTTCCCCCCTCGGGGGCAGGCGGGGGGAATTCCTCACAGATTGAGAACCACTGGTCTAGGATATTTTCTCTGAGTCTCCCAACAATTTTTTTTTCTACTTTCCTCTTCACCCTTCCCCAACAACTTTCCCGTTGAGACGACAGACTTTTACATTCTCATGATTATATCCAAATAATTTTTCTGCTTCTAGAAACCAGTTCTTTTTGTGAGTTAACTTCTGTCAAGATATCTCCATTTCTCTTTCTATCCGTGCTCACTGATCTCACTATTATCCTATAAAACGACATCCCCATATTCCCCTTATAAAACCACATCCACCACATTCACCTATAACACGAACATCACCACATTCTCCTATAAAACCACTACCCCACATTCCCATATAAAACCACATCCCCACATTCCCCTATAAAACCACATCCCCACATTCCCCTATAAACGACATCCCCACATTCCCCTATAAAACGATATCCCCACATTCCCCTATAAAACCACATACCCACATTTCCCTATAAAACCACATCCCCCTATAAAATGACATCCCCACATTCCCCTATAAACGATATCCTCTGATTCCCCTATACAACCACACCCCCACATTCCCCTATAAAACCACATCCTCACATTCCCCTATAAAACCACATCCATACATTACCTTATAAACCACATCCCCACATTATCCTATAAAACCACATACCCACATTCCCCTGTAAAACCACATCCCGACATTCCCCTATAAAACCACATCCCGACATTCCCCTATAAAAATACATTCTCACATTCCCGTGTAAAACCACATTCCCACATTCCCCTATAAAACCACATCCCGACATTCCCCTATAAAAATACATTCTCGTTGTTAGCCGACATCAAGAAGAAGAACGTCGAGAGCCCACCTGCTAGCTGCATCAAAAAGCCTGATACTACAAGCCATTACTGAAGCTACTACGAGGGAGAAGATTGACAGCCCAACACAGTCCAAGAATCAAGACAGCCGAGAAGAAGGAGGAGAAAGACACTAGAGTCGGAACCACCGACTCAAAAACAGTCCGATGGGTTGTCAAGCGGATTTCTGTGGAGCTGACAGATGAAGAAATCCTGAAGCAGCTACGTGAAGAGAATCTTCACATCCGAGTCTTGAAGGCGGAGCGGCTTCTCACTTACTCCAAGATACCTACAACCCTGGCAGTGGTGACATCGGAGGGCAGCGAAATGCCGACCACAGCATCACTCAACAAGAGACTGCAGCAACCAGAGAGATTCATACCAAGAATCACGCAATGTTCAAAATGCCAGAGGGCCGGCCACAGCAGAGCAACAGTGTCGCAGTAAGACGGAAATCTGTCGATACTGCGCCGATCACCACGCCTTCAAGGAGTGTCCGCTGGCCAAGCTGGACACGGACTTCCGAGCTCCTAACAACAGAAGAAAGTGCGCCAACTGTCTGGGCAAACACGGAGCAAGATACCTGGGCTGTCCGTACCTGCAGAGACACAGAGACGTCTTAAAGATCGCCATCATCACAAAGACACCATTCAAGGAAGCAATGCAGAGGGGCGAGACAGCCACGGGTATAGCACAAGCTGAAAGAGATCAACTTCAAAAGCAGATAGACGAGTTGAAGAAACAAGTCAAGGCACTGCTGACGACGACTCCGACCAGCGATAATGAGAAGCTGCTGGCCGACATGAAAGAAATCCAGCTCAACATCAAACAAGAGATTCAGCGCATGGCTGAGATAAAGAAGGAGAACGAAGAAATCCTACAAATTATCAAGACCGAAAGAGAACTGCATAGAGCTGAAATGGAACTCTTTCAAAACAAACCAACAGAAGCCACACAAGAACTCACAGAGAAAACCGCAAGAAGAAACCCAAGAGACCGAGTCTGAACAGCAAGCTAAAGCCAGCAGCCCAACCACAACGCCCAAGAGGGAACTACTATACCGTCGGATCTCTGAAGGAGGCACAGAATACCCAGTCGACAAGGAGGAACTCAAGCGCCAGGAATTCAGAAGGCGCTGGGAAGAAAAAGAAAAGAAGAAGCCTAAAAAACTCCGGGGGAAACCGATGGATATACCCATTAGTACACTACAACTGTGAGGCCGACTTCGAGTACTATATCGAGGACGGTGAAATCGTCCCATGGCTGACCACGGAGGAAGAAAACGCTAGGCAGCAGATACGCAAACGCAACAGTGAAAACTGTTTCCCCAAGGAGGAAAAAGAAAACGTCGAAAAGCTCCTACAGAAAATGCACAAAAAAGGAGACAGAATACCAAATAAAAAGTCCTTTTAAGGACTGCAACCAGTCAAGCCTGGAGCCTGCACCAACAACGAAAACAAAAGGAAACATGCACAAAGGACAGCCGCCGACCGATCCCCAGCTGGAGTGGGATTACGAAAAGTCCTTATAAGGACTGCAGCCAGACGAACCAGGAGCCTACACCAACAAAGAAAACCACAACAACAGAAGAGCACAAAGGATAGCCGCCGACCACTGCTGACGTCACAGACACAAACGCTACATAACCAGTCCGAGATAGGACTCACAAGACAAGAATTAGGGTGAATAAACCCACAAAAACCACGATCCTCAATAATAACCACAGCTGATGAAGCAGGTTAGACGAGGACGAATTTGGAATTTTTGTTTTGAAAATTGGAATTGGAATTGGAATTCCCCTATAAAACCACATCCCCACATTCCCCTATAAAAACCACAACCCCACATTCCCCTATAAAACCACATCCCCACATTCCCCTATAAAACCACATCCCCACATTCCCCTAAAAACCACATCCACACATTCCCCTATAAAACCACATCACCACATTCCCTTATAAAACCACATCCACACATTCCCATATAAAATCTCATCCTCACATGCCAATATAAAACCATATCCCAACATTCCCCTATAAAACCACATCCCCACATTTCCCTATAAAACCACATCCCCACATTCCCCTATAAAACCACATCCCAACATTCCCCTATAAAACCACATCCCCACATTCCCCTATAAAACCACATGCCCACATTCCCTTATAAAATCTCATCCCCATATTCCCCTATAAAACCACATCCCCACATTCCCCTATAAAACCACATCCCCACATTCCCATATAAAACCACATCCTCACATTCCCCTATAAAACCACATCCCCACATTCCCCTATAAAACCACATCCCCACATTCCCCTATAAAACCGCATCCCCCTATAAAACCACATCCCCACATTCCCTATAAAACCACATCCCCACATTCCCCTATAAAACCACATTCCCACATTCCCCTATAAAACCACAACACCACATCAGCCGATGGGCGCTGGAACATATCTTGGGAAGCAAAGTCGGCCGGACTGCTACTGACGACATCACCCACGATTGTTCAATACAAATATGGGTATAGCAATGTTTGCCCAATGCGCCTTCTGGTGTGTACACTGTTCTACACGTAGCTCTCTCTGTTATATGATCAAATGAATATGACCTCTTCCTTACAGTTTCTATACACTTTTCTACACGTTGGTCTTCTTGGTGTATGTCCAGATACCACTGTCTCTCTCTCTCCCTTCCTTACACTTTTATACACTGTTCGACCAGATGTTTTTCTTGTTATAAGTCAAAATACCACATTTTCTCTCTTCCTTACAGTTCTATAACCTGTTCTACACGGTGTTCTTCTGGTTATATGACCACATACCACTTTCCCTCTCGTTTCCTTACAGTTTTATACACTGTTATACAAGATGTTTTTCTAGTTATATGACCAAATAACACTCTTAAACATATTGTCAAGTATTGCCAAGTAATGTCCAGTATTGTCAAGTGGGAAGGAAAGTTCAACCTGTTCAGTCCTGATTCCGAAGCAATTCAAGAGGTGTTCACCGTCTTTGCAACCGAGATCCTGAAGGAGTCTGGCATTTTCACAGGTGAAGTGTTACGTCACCCGACCAGACAGGCTGACACTCTAATTGCCCAGTTCACTGATGAGATCTGACTCGAGGTGCCAGTGATCTCCACTACAGACTATTGTCTAATCTTATGTTAAGACCTATCCTGTTGTATAATTATTTCTCTGCGTGGGTATGGTTCAGGCTTAGATCTAGCCTTTAATAAAATATATTTATTGAGATGACCTTGTTCGTTGTCTTGGTACGGTCAGAGCAGAGCAAAGTGATCGAAGTTTTAGAAGTTGTATGCCAAATTTAGGGGGTCAGCAGAATCAATAGTTGAGTAGGATAGATAGACATCATTGTCTTGGTAGTAATTAAGACATCCCTACAATTACTGGTACAAGTTGGATACACTGATCTGCAATTTGCGCTTCTTACTATATGATGAAATATTATTTTCTCTTACTTACATGTCTCTACACTGTTCAACAAATTGTTCTTCTTGTTATATGATCAAATACCACACTCTCATTTCCTTACAGTTCTATACACTGTTATACAAGTTGTTTTTGTTGCTGAATATAATGTTAAACATTCTACAACATCTGAAAATATGAGAAAGATTGCCCAGAAATAGTAGCATGTCTGGGAAAATGAAAAAATGCGGCCCCATGCCACATGACACTGGCTTGGAAAAAACAGTGATGGTAAGCGTGGTTCCCGAAAAAGAAGCAGGAGTCCACCAGTACACGACAGACACATGACATGAGGGTGTATAAGGCAGGGATCCACCAGTACGCCACAGACACATGACATGAATGTGTATGATTCAGGGGTCCACCAGTACACCACAGACAGACGACATGAGGGTGTTTGAGGCAGGGATCCACCAGTACACAACATGAGGGTGTATGAGGCAGGGATTCACCAGTACACAACATGAGGGTCTATGAGGCAGGGATCCACCAGTACACAACATGAGGGTGTATGAGGCAGGGATCCACCAGTACACGACATGAGGGTGTATGAGGCAGGGATCCACCAGTACACCACAGACACATGACATGAATGTGTATGATTCAGGGGTCCACCAGTACACCACAGACAGACGACATGAGGGTGTTTGAGGCAGGGATCCACCAGTACACAACATGAGGGTCTATGAGGCAGGGATCCACCAGTACACAACATGAGGGTGTATGAGGCAGGGATCCACCAGTACACGACATGAGGGTGTATGAGGCAGGGATCCACCAGTACACGACATGAGGGTGTATGAGGCAGGGATCCACCAGTACACATCATGAGGGTGTATGAGGCAGGGATCCACCAGTACACGACATTAGGGTGTATGAGGCAGGGATCCACCAGTACACAACATGAGGGTGTATGAGGCAGGGATCCACCAGTACACAACTTGAGGGTGTATGAGGCAGGGATCCACCAGTACACGACATGAGGGTGTATGAGTCAGGGATCCACCAGAACACAACAGACAGACGACATGAGGGTGTTTGAGGCAGGGATCCACCAGTACACGACATGAGGGTCTATGAGGCAGGGATCCACCAGTACACAACATGAGGGTGTATGAGGCAGGGATCCACCAGTACACGACATGAGGGTGTATGAGGCAGGGATCCACCAGTACACGACATGAGGGTGTATGAGGCAGGGATCCACCAGTACACATCATGAGGGTGTATGAGGCAGGGATCCACCAGTACACGACATTAGGGTGTATGAGGCAGGGATCCACCAGTACACAACATGAGGGTGTATGAGGCAGGGATCCACCAGTACACAACTTGAGGGTGTATGAGGCAGGGATCCACCAGTACACGACATGAGGGTGTATGAGTCAGGGATCCACCAGAACACAACAGACAGACGACATGAGGGTGTTTGAGGCAGGGATCCACCAGTACACGACACGAGGGTGTATGAGACATGGGTCCACCAGTACACAACAGACACATGACATGAGGGTGTATAAGGCAGGGATCCACCAGTACACGACATAAGGGTGTATGAGACATGGGTCCACCAGTACTCAACAGACACATGACATGAGGGTGTATGAGGCAGGGATCCACCAGTACACGACATGAGGGTGTATGAGTCAGGGATCCACCAGTACACGACATGAGGGTGTATGAGGCAGGGATCCACCAGTACACAACATGAGGGTGTATGAGTCAGGGATCCACCAGTACACGACATGAGGGTGTATGAGGCAGGGATCCACCAGTACACGACATGAGGGTGTATGAGACATGGGTCCACCAGTACACAACAGACAAATGACATGAGGGTGTATGAGGCAGGGATCCACCAGTACACGATATGAGGGTGTATGAGGCAGGGATCCACCAGTACACGACATGAGGGTGTATGAGGCAGGGATCCACCAGTACACGACACGAGGGTGTATGAGTCAGGGATCCACCAGTACACGACATGAGGGTGTATGAGGCAGGGATCCACCAGTACACGACATGAGGGTGTATGAGGCAGGGATCCACCAGTACACGACATGAGGGTGTATGAGGCAGGGATCCACCAGTACACGACATGAGGGTTTATGAGTCAGAGATCCACCAGTACACGACATGAGGGTGTATGAGACATGGGTCCACCAGTACACGACAGACACATGGCATGAGGGTGTATGAGGCAGGGATCCACCAGTACACGACACGAGGGTGTATGAGGCAGGCGTGCACCAGTACACGACATGAGGGTGTATGAGACATGGGTCCACCAGTACACGACAGACACATGACATGAGGGTGTATGAGGCAGGGATCCACCAGTACACGACACGAGGGTGTATGAGGCAGGCGTCCACCAGTACACGACATAAGGTTGTATGAGACATGAGTCCACCAGTACACGACATAAGGTTGTATGAGACATGAGTCCACCAGTACACCACAGACACACTACATGAGGGTGTATGAGACAGTGATCCACCAGTACACATCAGGGTGTATGAGACATGGGTCCACCAGTACACAACAGACACATGACATGAGGGTGTATGAGGCAGGGATCCACCAGTACACCACAGACACTCGACATGAGGGTTATGAGGCTGGTGTCCACTTGTATACGCCAGAACCATGACATGTGAGTGTATGAGTCAGGGGTCCACCTGTACATGCCAGACTGATGACATGAGGGTGTATGAGGCAGGGATCCACCAGTACACCACAGACACATGACATGAGGATGTATGAGGCAGGGGTCAACCAGTACACCACAGACACATGGCATGAGGGTGTATGAGGCAGGGGTCCACCAGTACATTACAGACACTTGACATGAGGTTGTATGAGGCAGGGATCTACCAGTACACCACAGACACATGACATGAGGGTGTTTATTTAGGGGTCCACCAGTACACCACAGACACACGACACGAGGGTGTATGAGGCAGGGATCCACCAGTACACGTCATGAGGGTGTATGAGGCAGGGGTCCACCAGTACACCACAGACACATGACATGAGGGTGTATGATTTAGGGGTCCACCAGTACACCACAGACACACGACACGAGGGTGTATGAGGCAGGGATCAACCAGTACACGTCATGAGGGTGTATGAGGCAGGGATCTACCAGTACACCACAGACACATGACATGAGGGTGTATGAGGCAGGGGTCCACCAGTACATTACAGACACTTGACATGAGGTTGTATGAGGCAGGGATCTACCAGTACACCACAGACACATGACATGATGGTGTATGAGGCAGGGATCCACCAGTACACACCATGAGGGTGTATGAAGCAGGAGTCCACCAGTAGACCACAGACACATGACATGAGGGTGTATGAGGCAGGGATCCACCAGTACACCACAGACACATGACATGAGGTTGTATGAGGCAGGGATCCACCAGTACATTACAGACACTTGACATGAGATTGTATGAGGCAGGGATCTACCAGTACACCACAGACACATGGCATGAGGGTGTATGAGGCAGGGGTCCACCAGTACATTACAGACACTTGACATGAGGTTGTATGAGGCAGGGATCTACCAGTACACCACAGACACATGACATGATGGTGTATGAGGCAGGGATCCACCAGTACACAACATGAGGGTGTATGAGGCAGGAGTCCACCAGTAGACCACAGACACATGGCATGATGGTGTATGAGGCAGGGATCCACCAGTACACAACATGATGGTGTATGAGGCAGGAGTCCACCAGTACACCACAGACACATGACATGAGGTTGTATGAGGCAGGGATCCACCAGTACACCACAGACACATGACATGATGGTGTATGAGGCAGGAGTCCACCAGTACACCACAGACACACGACAAGAGGGTGTATGAGACAGGGATCCACCAGTAGACCACAGACACATGGCATGAAGGTGTATGAGGCAGGGGTCCACCAGTACATTACAGACACTTGACATGAGGTTGTATGATGTAGGGATCTACCAGTACACCACAGACACATGGCATGAGGGTGTATGAGGCAGGGGTCCACCAGTACATTACAGACACTTGACATGAGGTTGTTTGAGGCAGTGATCTACCAGTACACCACAGACACATGACATGAGGGTGTATGATTTAGGGGTCCACCAGTACATTACAGACACTTGACATGAGGTTGTATGAGGCAGGGATCTACCAGTACACCACAGACACATGGAATGAGGGTGTATGAGGCAGGAGTCCACCAGTACACCACAGACACACGACACGAGGGTGTATGAGGCAGGGATCCACCAGTACACGTCATGAGGGTGTATGAGGCAGGGGTCCACCAGTACACCACAGACAAATGACATGAGGGTGTATGATTTAGGGGTCCACCAGTACATTACAGACGCACGACACGAGGGTGTATGAGGCAGGAGTCCACCAGTACATTACAGACACATGACGTGAGGGTGTATGAGGCAGGAGTCCACCAGTACATTACAGACACTTGACATGAGGTTGTATGAGGCAGGGACCTACCAGTAGACCACAGACACATGACATGAGGGTGTATGAGGCAGGGGTCCACCAGTACATTACAGACACATGACATGAGGTTGTATGAGGCAGGGATCTACCAGTACATTACAGACACATGACATGAGGTTGTATGAGGCAGGGGTCCACCAGTACATTACAGACACATGACATGAGGGTGTATGAGGCAGGGGTCCACCAGTACATTACAGACACATGACATGAGGTTGTATGAGGCAGGTATCCACCAGTACATTACAGACACATGACATGAGGGTGTATGAGGCAGGGGTCCACCAGTACATTACAGACACATGACATGAGGTTGTATGAGGCAGGGGTCCACCAGTACATTACAGACACATGACATGAGGTTGTATGAGGCAGGGGTCCACCAGTACATTACAGACACATGACATGAGGGTGTATGAAGCAGGGGTCCACCAGTACATTACAGACACATGACATGAGGTTGTATGATGCAGGGGTCCACCAGTACATTACAGACACATGACATGAGGGTGTATGAGGCAGGGGTCCACCAGTACATTACAGACACATGACATGAGGTTGTATGAGGCAGGGATCTACCAGTAGACCACAGACACATGACATGAGGTTGTATGAGGCAGGGATCTACCAGTAGACCGCAGACACATGATATGAGGTTGTATGAGGCAGGGATCTACAAGTACACCACAGACACATGACATGAGGTTGTATGAGGCAGGGATCTATCAGTACACCACAGACACATGACATGAGGTTGTATGAGGCAGGGATCTACCAGTACACAACAGACACATGACATGAGGGTGTATGAGGCAGGGATCTACCAGTACACGACATGAGGGTGTATGAGGCAGGGATCTACCAGTACACGACATGAGGGTGTATGAGGCAGGGATCCACCAGTACACGACATGAGGGTTTATGAGTCAGAGATCCACCAGTACACGACATGAGGGTGTATGAGACATGGGTCCACCAGTACACGACAGACACATGACATGAGGGTGTATGAGGCAGGGATCCACAAGTACACGACACGAGGGTGTATGAGGCAGGCGTGCACCAGTACACGACATGAGGGTGTATGAGACATGGGTCCACCAGTACGCGACAGACACATGACATGAGGGTGTATGAGGCAGGGATCCACCAGTACACGACACGAGGGTGTATGAGGCAGGCGTCCACCAGTACACGACATGAGGGTGTATGAGACATGGTTCCACCAGTACACCACAGACACACTACATGAGGGTGTATGAGACAGTGATCCACCAGTACACGACATCAGGGTGTATGAGACATGGGTCCACCAGTACACGACAGACACATGACATGAGGGTGTATGAGGCAGGGATCCACCAGTACATGACGCAAGGGTGTATGAGGCAGGCGTCCACCAGTACACGACATGAGGGTGTATGAGACATGGGTCCACCAGTACACCACAGACACACTACATGAGGGTGTATGAGACAGTGATCCACCAGTACACGACATCAGGGTGTATGAGACATGGGTCCACCAGTACACGACAGACACATGACATGAGGGTGTATGAGGCAGGGATCCACCAGTACACCACAGACACTCGACATGAGGGTTATGAGGCTGGTGTCCACTTGTATACGCCAGAACCATGACATGTGAGTGTATGAGTCAGGGGTCCCACCTGTACATGCCAGACTGATGACATGAGGGTGTATGAGGCAGGGATCCACCAGTACACCAAAGACACATGACATGAGGGATGTATGAGGCAGGGATCCACCAGTACACCACAGACACATGACATGAGGATGTATGAGGCAGGGGTCCACCAGTACACCACAGACACATGGCATGAGGGTGTATGAGGCAGGGGTCCACCAGTACACCACAGACACATGGCATGAGGGTGTATGAGGCAGGGGTCCACCAGTACACCACAGACACATGGCATGAGGGTGTATGAGGCAGGGGTCCACCAGTACATTACAGACACTTGACATGAGGTTGTATGAGGCAGGGATCTACCAGTACACCACAGACACATGACATGAGGGTGTATGAGGCAGGGGTCCACCAGTACATTACAGACACTTGACATGAGGTTGTATGAGGCAGGGATCTACCAGTACACCACAGACACATGACATGATGGTGTATGAGGCAGGGATCCACCAGTACACAACATGAGGGTGTATGAGGCAGGAGTCTACCAGTAGACCACAGACACATGGCATGAGGGTGTATGAGGCAGGGTTCCACCAGTACACAACATGATGGTGTATGAGGCAGGAGTCCACCAGTACACCACAGACACATGACATGAGGTTGTATGAGGCAGGGATCCACCAGTACACCACAGACACATGACATGATGGTGTATGAGGCAGGGATCCACCAGTACACAACATGATGGTGTATGAGGCAGGAGTCCACCAGTACACCACAGACACATGACATGAGGTTGTATGAGGCAGGGATCCACCAGTACACCACAGACACATGACATGATGGTGTATGAGGCAGGAGTCCACCAGTAGACCACAGACACATGGCAGCAGGGTGTATGAGGCAGGGGTCCACCAGTACATTACAGACACTTGACATGAGGTTGTATGAGGCAGGGATCTACCAGTACACCACAGACACATGGCATGAGGGTGTATGAGGCAGGGGTCCACCAGTACATTACAGACACTTGACATGAGGTTGTTTGAGGCAGTGATCTACCAGTACACCACAGACACATGACATGAGGGTGTATGATTTAGGGGTCCACCAGTACATTACAGACACTTGACATGAGGTTGTATGAGGCAGGGATCTACCAGTACACCACAGACACATGGAATGAGGGTGTATGAGGCAGGAGTCCACCAGTACACCACAGACACACGACACGAGGGTGTATGAGGCAGGGATCCACCAGTACACGTCATGAGGGTGTATGAGGAGGGGTCCACCAGTACACCACAGACACATGACATGAGGGTGTATGATTTAGGGGTCCACCAGTACATTACAGACGCACGACACGAGGGTGTATGAGGCAGGAGTCCACCAGTACATTACAGACACATGACATGAGGGTGTATGAGGCAGGAGTCCACCAGTACATTACAGACACTTGACATGAGGTTGTATGAGGCAGGGATCTACCAGTAGACCACAGACACATGACATGAGGGTGTATGAGGCAGGGGTCCACCAGTACATTACAGACACATGACATGAGGTTGTATGAGGCAGGGATCTACCAGTACATTACAGACACATGACATGAGGTTGTATGAGGCAGGGGTCCACCAGTACATTACAGACACATGACATGAGGGTGTATGAGGCAGGGGTCCACCAGTACATTACAGACACATGACATGAGGTTGTATGAGGCAGGGATCCACCAGTACATTACAGACACATGACATGAGGGTGTATGAGGCAGGGGTCCACAAGTACATTACAGACACATGACATGAGGTTGAATGAGGCAGGTGTCCACCAGTACATTACAGACACAAGACATGAGGTTGTATGAGGCAGGGGTCCACCAGTACATTACAGACACATGACATGAGGGTGTATGAGGCAGGGGTCCACCAGTACATTACAGACACATGACATGAGGTTGTATGATGCAGGGGTCCACCAGTACATTACAGACACATGACATGAGGGTGTATGAAGCAGGGGTCCACCAGTACATTACAGACACTTGACATGAGGTTGTATGAGGCAGGGACCTACCAGTAGACCACAGACACATGACATGAGGGTGTATGAGGCAGGGGTCCACCAGTACATTACAGACACATGACATGAGGTTGTATGAGGCAGGGATCTACCAGTACATTACAGACACATGACATGAGGTTGTATGCGGCAGGGGTCCACCAGTACATTACAGACACATGACATGAGGGTGTATGAGGCAGGGGTCCACCAGTACATTACAGACACATGACATGAGGTTGTATGAGGCAGGGATCCACCAGTACATTACAGACACATGACATGAGGGTGTATGAGGCAGGGGTCCACCAGTACATTACAGACACATGACATGAGGTTGTATGAGGCAGGGGTCCACCAGTACATTACAGACACATGACATGAGGTTGTATGAGGCAGGGGTCCACCAGTACATTACAGACACATGACATGAGGGTGTATGAAGCAGGGGTCCACCAGTACATTACAGACACATGACATGAGGTTGTATGATGCAGGGGTCCACCAGTACATTACAGACACATGACATGAGGGTGTATGAGGCAGGGGTCCACCAGTACATTACAGACACATGCCATGAGGTTGTATGAGGCAGGGATCTACCAGTAGACCATAGACACATGACATGAGGTTGTATGAGGCAGGGATCTACCAGTAGACCGCAGACACATGATATGAGGTTGTATGAGGCAGGGATCTACCAGTACACCACAGACACATGACATGAGGTTGTATGAGGCAGGGATCTATCAGTACACCACAGACACATGACATGAGGTTGTATGAGGCAGGGATCTACCAGTACACCACAGACACATGACATGAGGGTGTATGAGGGCAGGGATCTACCAGTACACGACATGAGGGTGTATGAGGCAGGGATCTACCAGTACACGACATGAGGGTGTATGAGGCAGGGATCCACCAGTACACGACATGAGGGTTTATGAGTCAGAGATCCACCAGTACACGACATGAGGGTGTATGAGACATGGGTCCACCCCAGTACACGACAGACACATGACATGAGGGTGTATGAGGCAGGGATCCACAAGTACACGACACGAGCGTGTATGAGGCAGGCGTGCACCAGTACACGACATGAGGGTGTATGAGACATGGGTCCACCAGTACACGACAGACACATGACATGAGGGTGTATGAGGCAGGGATCCACCAGTACACGACACGAGGGTGTATGAGGCAGGCGTCCACCAGTACACGACATGAGGGTGTATGAGACATGGGTCCACCAGTACACAGACACACTACATGAGGGTGTATGAGACAGTGATCCACCAGTACACGACATCAGGGTGTATGAGACATGGGTCCACCAGTACACGACAGACACATGACATGAGGGTGTATGAGGCAGGGATCCACCAGTACATGACGCAAGGGTGTATGAGGCAGGCGTCCACCAGTACACGACATGAGGGTGTATGAGACATGGGTCCACCAGTACACCACAGACACACTACATGAGGGTGTATGAGACAGTGATTCACCAGTACACGACATCAGGGTGTATGAGACATGGGTCCACCAGTACACGACAGACACATGACATGAGGGTGTATGAGGCAGGGATCCACCAGTACACCACAGACACTCGACATGAGGGTTATGAGGCTGGTGTCCACTTGTATACGCCAGAACCATGACATGTGAGTGTATGAGTCAGGGGTCCACCTGTACATGCCAGACTGATGACATGAGGGTGTATGAGGCAGGGATCCACCAGTACACCACAGACACATGACATGAGGATGTATGAGGCAGGGATCCACCAGTACACCACAGACACATGACATGAGGATGTATGAGGCAGGGGTCCACCAGTACACCACAGACACATGGCATGAGGGTGTATGAGGCAGGGGTCCACCAGTACACCACAGACACATGGCATGAGGGTGTATGAGGCAGGGGTCCACCAGTACACCACAGACACATGGCATGAGGGTGTATGAGGCAGGGGTCCACCAGTACATTACAGACACTTGACATGAGGTTGTATGAGGCAGGGATCTACCAGTACACCCACAGACACATGACATGAGGGTGTATGAGGCAGGGGTCCACCAGTACATTACAGACACTTGACATGAGGTTGTATGAGGCAGGGATCTACCAGTACACCACAGAAACATGACATGATGGTGTATGAGGCAGGGATCCACCAGTACACAACATGAGGGTGTATGAGGCAGGAGTCTACCAGTAGACCACAGACACATGGCATGAGGGTGTATGAGGCAGGGTTCCACCAGTACACAACATGATGGTGTATGAGGCAGGAGTCCACCAGTACACCACAGACACATGACATGAGGTTGTATGAGGCAGGGATCCACCAGTACACCACAGACACATGACATGATGGTGTATGAGGCAAGGGATCCACCAGTACACAACATGATGGTGTATGAGGCAGGAGTCCACCAGTACACCACAGACACATGACATGAGGTTGTATGAGGCAGGGATCCACAGTACACCACAGACACATGACATGATGGTGTATGAGGCAGGAGTCCACCAGTAGACCACAGACACATGGCATGAGGGTGTATGAGGCAGGGGTCCACCAGTACATTACAGACACTTGACATGAGGTTGTATGAGGCAGGGATCTACCAGTACACCACGGGACACATGGCATGAGGGTGTATGAGGCAGGGGTCCCCACCAGTACATTACAGACACTTGACATGAGGTTGTTTGAGGCAGTGATCTACCAGTACACCACAGACACATGACATGAAGTGTGTATGATTTAGGGGTCCACCAGTACATTACAGACACTTGACATGAGGTTGTATGAGGCAGGGATCTACCAGTACACCACAGACACATGGAATGAGGGTGTATGAGGCAGGAGTCCACCAGTACACCACAGACACACGACACGAGGGTGTATGAGGCAGGGATCCACCAGTAAACGTCATGAGGTGTATGAGGAGGGGTCCCACCAGTACACCACAGACACATGACATGAGGGTGTATGATTTAGGGGTCCACCAGTACATTACAGACGCACGACACGAGGGTGTATGAGGCAGGAGACCACCAGTACATTACAGACACATGACATGAGGGTGTATGAGGCAGGAGTCCACCATTACATTACAGACACTTGACATGAGGTTGTATGAGGCAGGGATCTACCAGTAGACCACAGACACATGACATGAGGGTGTATGAGGCAGGGGTCCACCAGTACATTACAGACACATGACATGAGGTTGTATGAGGCAGGGATCTACCAGTACATTACAGACACATGACATGAGGTTGTATGAGGCAGGGGTCCACCAGTACATTACAGACACATGACATGAGGGTGTATGATGGCAGGGGTCCACCAGTACATTACAGACACATGACATGAGGTTGTATGAGGCAGGGATCCACCAGTACATTACAAGACACGATGACATGAGGGTGTATGAGGCAGGGGTCCACCAGTACATTACAGACACATGACATGAGCTGAATGAGGCAGGGTCCACCAGTACATTACAGACACATGACATGAGGTTGTATGAGGCAGGGGTCCACCAGTACATTACAGACACATGACAGAGGGTGTATGAGGCATGGGGTCAACCAGTACATTACAGACACTGACATGAGGTTGTATGATGCAGGGGTCCACCGTTACATTACAGACACATGACATGAGGGTGTATGAAGCAGGGGTCCAACCAGTACATTACAGACACATGACATGAGGTTGTATGAGGCAGGGATCTACAGTACACCACAGGACACATGACATGAGGGTGTATGAGGCAGGGATCACAGTACACGACATGAGGGTGTATGAGGCAGGGATCTACCAGTACACGACATGAGGGTGTATGAGGCAGGGATCCACCAGTACACGACATGAGGGTTTATGAGTCAGAGATCCACCAGTACACGACATGAGGGTGTATGAGACAGGGTCCACCAGTACACGACAGACACATGACATTGAGGGTGTATGAGGCAGGGATCCACAAGTACACGACACGAGGGTGTATGAGGCAGGCGTGCACCAGTACACGACATGAGTGGTTGTATGAGACATGGGTATCAACCAGTACACGACAGACACATGACATGAGGGTGTATGAGGCAGGGATCCACCAGTACACGACACGAGGGTGTATGAGGCAGGCGTCCACCAGTACACGAATGAGGGTGTATGAGACATGGGTCCACCAGTACACCACAGACACACTACATGAGGGTGTATGAGACGTGATCCACCAGTACACGACATCAGGGTGTATGAGACATGGGTCCACCCAGTACACGACAGGACACATAACATGAGGGTGTATGAGGCAGGGATCCACCAGTACATGACGCAAGGGTGTATGAGGCAGGCGTCCACCAGTACACGACATGAGGGTGTATGAGACATGGGTCCACCAGTACACCACAGACACACTACATGAGGGTGTATGAGACAGTGATCCGCCAGTACACGACATCAGGGTGTATGAGACATGGGTCCACCAGTACACGACAGACACATGACATGAGGGTGTATGAGGCAGGGATCCACCAGTACACCACAGACACTCGACATGAGGGTTATGAGGCTGGTGTCCACTTGTATACGCCAGAACCATGACATGTGAGTGTATGAGTCAGGGGTCCACCTGTACAATGCCAGGACTGATGACATGAGGGTGTATGAGGCAGGGATCCACCAGTACACCACAGACACATGACATGAGGATGTATGAGGCAGGGATCCACCAGTACACCACAGACACATGACATGAGGATGTATGAGGCAGGGGTCCACCAGTACACCACAGACACATGGCATGAGGGTGTATGAGGCAGGGGTCCACCAGTACACCACAGACACATGGCATGAGGGTGTATGAGGCAGGGGTCCACCAGTACACCACAGACACATGGCATGAGGCTGTATGAGGCAGGGGTCCACCAGTACATTACAGACACTTGACATGAGGTTGTATGAGGCAGGGATCTACCAGTACACCACAGACACATGACATGAGGGTGTATGAGGCAGGGGTCCACCAGTACATTACAGACACTTGACATGAGGTTGTATGAGGCAGGGATCTACCAGTACACCACAGACACATGACATGATGGTGTATGAGGCAGGGATCCACCAGTACACAACATGAGGGTGTATGAGGCAGGAGTCTACCAGTAGACCACAGACACATGGCATGAGGGTGTATGAGGCAGGGTTCCACCAGTACACAACATGATGGTGTATGAGGCAGGAGTCCACCAGTACACCACAGACACATGACATGAGGTTGTATGAGGCAGGGATCCACCAGTACACCACAGACACATGACATGATGGTGTATGAGGCAGGGATCCACCAGTACGCAACATGATGGTGTATGAGGCAGGAGTCCACCAGTACACCACAGACACATGACATGAGGTTGTATGAGGCAGGGATCCACCAGTACACCACAGACACATGACATGATGGTGTATGAGGCAGGAGTCCACCAGTAGACCACAGACACATGGCATGAGGGTGTATGAGGCAGGGGTCCACCAGTACATTACAGACACTTGACATGAGGTTGTATGAGGCAGGGATCTACCAGTACACCACAGACACATGGCATGAGGGTGTATGAGGCATGGGTCCACCAGTACATTACAGACACTTGACATGAGGTTGTTTGAGGCAGTGATCTACCAGTACACCACAGACACATGACATGAGGGTGTATGATTTAGGGGTCCACCAGTACATTACAGACACTTGACATGAGGTTGTATGAGGCAGGGATCTACCAGTACACCACAGACACATGGAATGAGGGTGTATGAGGCAGGAGTCCACCAGTACACCACAGACACACGACACGAGGGTGTATGAGGCAGGGATCCACCAGTACACGTCATGAGGGTGTATGAGGAGGGGTCCACCAGTACACCACCGACACATGACATGAGGGTGTATGATTTAGGGGTCCACCAGTACATTACAGACGCACGACACGAGGGTGTATGAGGCAGGAGTCCCACCATGTACATTACAGAAACATGACATGAGGGTGTATGAGGCAGGAGTCCACCAGTACATTACAGACACTTGACATGAGGTTGTATGAGGCAGGGATCTACCAGTAGACCACAGACACATGACATGAGGGTGTATGAGGCAGGGGTCCACCAGTACATTACAGACACATGACATGAGGTTGTATGAGGCAGGGATCTACCAGTACATTACAGACACATGACATGAGGTTGTATGAGGCAGGGGTCCACCAGTACATTACAGACACATGACATGAGGGTGTATGAGGCAGGGGTCCACCAGTACATTACAGACACATGACATGAGGTTGTATGAGGCAGGGATCCACCAGTACATTACAGACACATGACATGAGGGTGTATGAGGCAGGGGTCCACCAGTACATTACAGACACATGACATGAGTTGAATGAGGCAGGGTCCACCAGTACATTACAGACACATGACATGAGGTTGTAGAGGCAGGGGTCCACCAGTACATTACAGACACATGACATGAGGGTGTATGAAGGCTGGGTTCCACCAGTACATTACAGACACATGACATGAGGTTGTATGATGCAGGGGGTCCACCAGTACATTACAGACACATGACATGAGGGTGTATGAAGCAGGAGTCCACCATACATTACAGACACATGACAGGAGGTTGTATGAGGCAGGGGTCCACCAGTACATTACAGACACATGACATGAGGGTGTATGAAGCAGGGGTCCACCAGTACATTACAGACACATGACATGAGGTTGTATGATGCAGGGGTCCACAGTACATTACAGACACATGACATGAGGGGTGTATGAGGCAGGGGTCACCAGTTACATTACAGACACATGACATGAGGTTGTATGAGGCAGGGATCTACCAGTAGACCACAGACACATGACATGAGGTTGTATGAGGCAGGGATCTACCAGTAGACCGCAGACACATGACATGAGGTTGTATGAGGCAGGGATCTACCAGTACACCACAGACATATGACATGAGGTTGTATGAGGCAGGGATCTATCAGTACACCACAGACACATGACATGAGGTTGTATGAGGCAGGGATCTACCAGCACACCACAGACACATGACATGAGGGTGTATGAGGCAGGGATCTACCAGTACACGACATGAGGGTGTATGAGGCAGGGATCTACCAGTACACGACATGAGGGTGTATGAGGCAGGGATCCACCAGTACACGACATGAGGGTTTATGAGTCAGAGATCCACCAGTACACGACATGAGGGTGTATGAGACATGGGTCCACCAGTACACGACAGACACATGACATGAGGGTGTATGAGGCAGGGATCCACAAGTACACGACACGAGGGTGTATGAGGCAGGAGTGCACCAGTACACGACATGAGGGGGTATGAAGACATGGGTCCACCAGTACACGACAGACACATGACATGAGGGTGTATGAGGCAGGGATCCACCAGTACACGACACGAGGGGGTGTATGAGGCAGGCGTCCACCAGTACAACGACATGAGGGTGTATGAGACATGGGTCCACCAGTACACCACAGGACACACTACATGAGGGTGTATGAGACAGTGATCCACCAGTACACGACATCAGGGTTGTATGAGACATGGGTCACCAGTACACCGACAGACACATGACATGAGGGTGTATGAGGCAGGGATCCACCAGTACACGACACGAGGGTGTATGAGGCAGGCGTCCACCAGTACACGACATGAGGGTGTATGAGACATGGGTCCACCAGTACACCACAGACACACTACATGAGGGTGTATGAGGCAGGGATCCACCAGTACACGACGCAAGGGTGTATGAGGCAGGCGTCCACCAGTACACGACATGAGGTTGTATGAGACATGGGTCCACCAGTACACAACAGACACATGACATGAGGGTGTATGAGGCAGGGATCCACCAGTACACCACAGACACTCGACATGAGGGTTATGAGGCTGGTGTCCACTTGTATACGCCAGAACCATGACATGTGAGTGTATGGAGTCAGGGCTCCACCTGTACATGCCAGACTGATGACATGAGGGTGTATGAGGCAGGGATCCACCAGTACACCACAGACACATGACATGAGGATGTATGAGGCAGGGATCCACCAGTACACCACAGACACATGACATGAGGATGTATGAGGCAGGGTTCCACCAGTACACCACAGACACATGGCATGAGGGTGTATGAGGCAGGGGTCCACCAGTACACCACAGACACATGGCATGAGGCTGTATGAGGCAGGGGTCCACCAGTACATTACAGACACTTGACATGAAGTTGTATGAGGCAGGGATATACCAGTACACCACAGACACATGACATGAGGGTGTTTTTTAGGGGTCCACCAGTACACCACAGACACACGACACGAGGGTGTATGAGGCAGGGATCCACCAGTACACGTCATGAGGGTGTATGAGGCAGGGGTCCACAGTACACCACAGACACATGACATGAGGGTGTATGATTTAGGGGTCCACGAGTACACCACAGACACACGACACGAGGGTGTATGAGGCAGGGATCAACCAGTACACGTCATGAGGGTGTATGAGGCAGGGATCTACCAGTACACCACAGACACATGACATGAGGGTGTATGAGGCAGGGGTCCACCAGACATTACAGACACTTGACATGAGATTGTATGAGGCAGGGAATCTACCAGTACAACACAACACATGGCATGAGGGTGTATGGGGGCAGGGTTCCACCAGTACATTACAGACACTTGACATGAGGTTGTATGAGGCAGGGATCTACCAAGTACACTACAGACACATGACATGATGGTGTATGAGGCAGGGCCCACAGTACACAACATGATGGTGTGAGGCAGGAGTCCACCAGTAGACCCACAGACACATGGCATGAGGGTGTATGAGGCAGGGATCCACCAGTACACAACATGATGGTGTATGAGGCAGGAGTCCACCAGTACACCACAGACACATGACATGAGGTTGTATGAGGCAGGGATCCACCAGTACACCACAGACACATGACATGATGGTGTATGAGGCAGGAATTCACCAGTACACAACATGATGGTGTATGAGGCAGGAGTCCACCAGTACACCACAGACACATGACATGAGGTTGTATGAGGCAGGGATCCACCAGTACACCACAGACACATGACATGATGGTGTATGAGGCAGGGGTCCACCAGTACATTACAGACACTTGACATGAGGTTGTTTGAGGCAGTGATCTACCAGTAACACCACAGACACATGACATGAGGGTGTATGATTTAGGGGTCCACCAGTACATTACAGACACTTGACATGAGGTTTGTATGAGGCAGGGATCTACCAGTACAACCACGAAGACACAGTGGAATGAGGGGTGTATGAGGCAGGAGTCCACCAGTACACCACAGACACACGACACGAGGGTGTATGAGGGCAGGGATCCACCAGTACACGTCATGAGGGTGTATGAGGAGGGGTCCACCAGTACACCACAGACACATGACATGAGGGTGTATGATTTAGGGGTCCACCAGTACATGACAGACGCAACGACACGAGGGTGTATGAGGCAGGAGTCCCACCAGTACATTACAGACACTGACATGAGGGTGTATGAGGCAGGAGTCCACCAGTACATTACGACACTTGACATGAGGTGTGTATGAGGCAGGGATCTACCAGTAGACCCACAGACACATGACATGAGGGTGTATGACAGGCAGGGGTCCACCAGTACATTACAGACACATGACATGAGGTTGTATGAGGCAGGGATCTACCAGTACATTACAGACACATGACGAGGTTGTATGAGAGGGGGTCCACCAGTACATTAACAGACACATGACATGAGGGTGTATGAGGCAGGGGTCCACAGTACATTACAGACACATGACATGAGGTTGTATGAGGCAGGGATCCACCAGTACTTACAGACACATGACATGAGGGTGTATGCGGCAGTGGTCCACCAGTACATACAGACACATGACATGAGGTTGTATGAGGCAGGGGTCCACCAGTACATTACAGACACATGACATGAGGTTGTATGAGGCAGGGGTCCACCAGTACATTACAGACACATGACATGAGGGTGTATGAGGCAGGGGTCCACCAGTACATTACAGACACATGACATGAGGTTGTATGATGCAGGGGTCCACCAGTACATTACAGACACATGACATAAGGGTGTATGAGGCAGGGGTCCACCAGTACATTACAGACACATGACATGAGGTTGTATGAGGCAGGGATCTAACCAGTAGACCACAGACACATGACATGAGGTTGTATGAGGCAGGATCTACCAGTAGACCGCAGACACATGACATGAGGTTGTATGAGGCAGGGATCTACCAGTACACCACAGACACATGACATGAGGTTGTATGAGGCAGGGATCTATCAGTACACCACAGACACATGACATGAGGTTGTATGAGGCAGGGATCTACCAGTACACCACAGACACATGACATGAGGGTGTATGAGGCAGGGATCTACCAGTACACGACATGAGGGTGTATGAGGCAGGGATCTACCAGTACACCACAGACACATGACATGAGGGTGTATGAGGCAGGGGTCCACCAGTACACGTCATGAGGGTGTATGAGGCAGGAGTCCACCAGTACATTACAGACACACGACATGAGGTTGTATGAGGCAGGGATCTACCAGTAGACCGCAGAAACGTGACATGATGGTGTATGAGGCAGGAGTCCACCAGTACAAAACAGACACATGACATGAGAGTGTATGAGGCAGGATATATGGCAAGAGACAGAGAAACTTTTTGGCAGATCGTAGTGAGAGCGTCTTTCGGGAAAGGATTTGCTGCATGATGATGGACATTCAACTTGCTTTAGCCTCCTCCCGGCAAGCGTTCTCAGTGGACTCCGATGATTCAATGTCTATTGCTTTAAACATTGATTCTGCTAGCTAGTTTTTAATAACAGCTTCCCTATAAAAACAGCTTTTTAATGATAGTTTTCTTAGAATTGTTCTGTGGCGAAGGGGTTACCAGCGCAATTCGTAATACCGCATACCGCGTTCGAAACACAGCTGTGGCAATTTGGCAGCAGACCACATTGCGTTGGTTTTCATACAACGGTATGTGTACTGGGATTTTTGAAAGCATAGCAAACTATTGAACGTTAACTTGCCAAGAAATCACAAACAGCCAAAATTTGCGGTGTTGACTGCTGCGTCCTGTACATGATATGCAACTATTTTTTTTTTTCAGAGAAAGAAAGATTATTTAACGACAGCTTTCTTAGAAAGAAAGAGCTGATGTAACTTGCGTGGATTGAGCGAATTAACACACTGCTCGTTGATATATCATCTGTTACTGTTTAAGCAATAGCGTAAGAAGTTTTCTTGGAAATGTCGCTAACTAATAAATATGCGAGTATTCGTTACGTGACATTCATACCTTTTTCGATAATCAAGAGACAATTGTAAACAGTCTGATATATAGAAGCTGAAAACACGCTCTCGATATATTTTAATTTATTCAACATGCTTTATCAATTCTCTGAATATACAGACCCGAATCGACCCTGACCGTTACGCCATTTTCAAACAGCCCATAGTCAAGTGTCACGCAGGGATGGGATGTAACTATGTTTACGTGCGAACAAAGTCCTGCTGCCTTCTACTATTTACTGAGGTTGTTTGTCCAAAAGGCGTAACTGTAATGTATACATATTTATTATTACTGCAAATGCAAGAGAGGTCAGGGTATACAAAGGAGATTGGTGGCTTAAGTTGGAACTTCATAAATGTATATGCACAGTGGACTGTTTTGTCAGAAAGGAACACTGGGACTGGCTTAAGGAATTGAGGAATTACCAGGTGATAGGCTACTCATATGTGGAGACTTCAATGCCAGGAACAGAGATCTAGATTGATTGATCTAGGAATCGACATCACAGCATTCGGGGCATTCCCATAAGCGCACCGTCCCCATCCTCAGCAGCCAGCGAAGAGTTCCAACACTAATAGTACCATTAGCAATCTGATTATTTGTCCGTCTTGCCTTTCCTCTGAGCGTTGAGCGTCGGCCCGATCCTCTCGTTACTCCTCGCTGTCTCATTCTTGTCAGACCATGGTAATCCATTTGCTCCTCCGAGGTGTGCACGTGCTCCCACAAGGCCGCAACCACGTCTGCCTTGTCATGTATCAATACTCCACCAAGTTCTGCAGAGCCAGCCAATCTGTCCGCCTGTTCATTTCCCAGCACACCGGCATGTCCTGGAGAAAAGATCCAGGCGATGCTTGTCACCCGTGACCTCCGAAGCGAAGCAAGCCACTCCGCACGAAGCCTGCCCGTCCTCACCCTCGTGAGCATGCTTTCTGAGTCAGTTACAATCACGATGTGTGTGTTTGTCGTATTTTCCATCCAGCGGAGAGCCGCAGTGACCGCCTCCACCTCCATTCTTAAGCTGCATGTTGTGGTATCATATGCCAGGCTCTCCTGCCCCAAACGTCGACAATTGGCTTTGGCTATGAACCCCCAGCCACTTCTCTCACCTCTTGACACCGAACCATCTGTGTAGATAATCACATCACCCGAGTGAGCATTGTCCTGAATTAGTTGCTGGATTTCCACTTCCGAGGCCCCTGCTGGCCACTCCCTGCACTCCCGGCTTAATGTGATTATAACTCTGCACAAGTCTGACTGCTCCGCTGGCACTCTGACCCATCCTCTCCACGCCTAATGTTCTCCAAGGGGCACACCTGTCTGATCGTATCCTCCGCCTGAGCCATCCAAGATTTCCCTCTTATCAGTCGCTGACCCTTAACTGCGTCCAGCGCCTCATGCAGTGGGTGGTCTGTGTGTGCAGCTACTCTGAGGCATGCCTTCGTCTGCACCACCTTGAGCCTACTAGCAACAGTCTGCAGACCAAGGATGTAACGCATACACACTACTGGGGTGTCTCTAGTGCATCCCAGAATGACCCGCATAGCTTCGTTCTGTATGCGATCTAACTTCACCAGCTGACTCTCTGAGACAGTGAGCAGTCCTAATCCATAATCAATTACTGAGAGGATCAAGTGCTGGTATAGTATGAAAAGCATTCTCTGCTCTAGTGTCCTTGACAGCCATAGTTTTAAGTGCACTGAGTCCCTTTTAAGATCTTGTCACAACCTTCTCCACATGGTCATTGAAGGATAGGCTCCTGTCAAATGTGATCCCCAGATACTTCAGTATGTTCTCTCTGCTGACATTTCTACCATCTATCGCGAGGCTTGGGACATCAGCTCTAACAATCCTGTTGTCCAGAGAGCACCACAAAACAGCCGCCTTTTCCGGGTGGATGACAGCACTCATTTCAGTGCACCAGTCAATCTCTTTGTCTACTGTCGACTGTTGCGAGGAACAGAGATTGGGACAGTAGTGGAGAAAACCGACAGGGAATTGCCCTTGCTAATGCCATGGTGGACTCCGATGTGGTCTGCATAAATGATGGTAGGCCGACTAGAATGGCAATGAGGCCTGGCGATGCAGACACAGCTATTGACTTGGCAATTGTCTCCAAGTCATCAGTCCTTGATGTAAAGTCGGCTGTTTTGAATGACCATGGGAGTGATCACATGCCATGCTCAGTCATGATCTATAAATAGAGGAAAGCTAAGGCTGGGACAGCACGCAAGACCTTCCGGTATGAGTGGATGATAGCCTTCATGGACGCCTCAGACAGGGGGTATGCAACAGGTCTGTTAACACCCATTTTTTGCAGCCTTCATGGTGGACCCCAGAAGTAGACCAGGCTTGGAAAGCAAAGATAGCCACAGTGAAGCAGCTAAGGAAAGTGCGGAAGACACCCCGAAGCTCACGAGAGGAAGTGGACACAGCGGAAAATGTCAAGAAAGACAAGGTGGAGGCTTTCAAGCGATGTGCTGCAGAGGCCAAAAACGCAAAATGGGAATGTTTTATAAAGGAGAATGGAGGTGGCTGCTGATTATGGGGACGGAGCTTATGGGAATGCCCAGAATGATGTGATGTCGGTTACTTTTATCAGTTGCTGACCCTTAACTGCGTCCAACGCCTCATGCAACGGGCGATCTGTGTCAGCAGCTACTCTGAGGTATGCCTTCGCCTGCATCACCTTGAGCCTACCAGCAACAATCGGCAAACCAAGGGTGTACCGCATACACACCACTGGAGTGTCTCAATCAATCAATCAATCAATCAATCATATCAACTTGCAAGGAACACTGTCTTTCAGCAATCTTCTCCCGCTGTCTTCTTCTATCCTGCTTGACACACATCTTTCCAGAATCCACATCATGATCCATTTTTCTCTTCTCGTAGAAAAACCAGACGGGCATATAATCAGACTGCTACTGGCACAGTTTGTATTGGGACTCTTCGCTGGCTGTTGCAGATTAGGATGGAACACGTATGGGAATGTCCCGAGTGCTGTGATGTCGGTTCTTGCCTCAACTTAACTCAACTTAACTCAACTCAGCTCAACTCAAACCAGCTCAATTATATTCTCGTAATGTTGCCAAACAAATGATATAAACAGTTGTCAGTTCAGAAAAAAAACTTTGATTGTGTCGTCGTCTCTTTCAAAACATGTAGATAACTCGTTTTGGCTTTCCATGGACGCTTTCTTCTGTAAAACCACACGAGGCTTCCACGGATTCACACACACACACACACACACACACACACACACACACACACACACACACACGCGCGCGAACGTATACATGCAAGGAGAGAGACCGCGAGCGAGAGAGAGAGAGAGAAAGAGAGAAATAAAGAAAGAGAGAGGGAAAAGAGAGAGTGAGAGAGAAGAGATAGAGAGAGAGAGAGAGAGAGAGAGAGAGAGAGAGAGAGAGAGAGAGAGAATACAATTTTGTGAAAGAATAGTTAAACGAATGTAACACAACAACATACATATGAGAGAAGTGTGTGGCCATCTGGACCCCACGTCTATTGACACGTGAACAAAAGCAATGTGGTTGGGGCGGGAGAGTTAAACTGCTAGTTAGAGAGCAATTTGACGACTGTAATCATCGTAGTAGTTGTAGAACGTGAAAAGAAAAAGATCCTTATCTTGAACAATAGACTGACAGAAGCAGCATGGATCAGTTCATGTGTCGACTGCATTCCGTGCCATCGGAGATACGCAAGTTGTAGAGAAGCATGATCGCCCAGGCCCGCCATAAGGCACTTGATGGTGAGTGACTGTAGATGAGACTCGGATATAGCATTATGTCCCAAACGCAAAATGTCCAGCAGGTTGTGGGGAAACCCCAGTCTCCCCGACACCCGTCAAGCTGAAAGCACAGACATCTGTAGGACAAGTGATGTTAACTGTTTTAGGGCACATATTGAAAGATTATCTGCCTCGTGGCCACGCAGTTAACAGACTGTAATATGTATATCTCCTTCGTCATCATTATGTTCCATGCCGATTAGCTTGGTGAGTCATGGTTCGCCATCTCACACAATAACCAGAACCTTAAATCATGTCTGTGTTCTTGTCTTAACTGTGCATTGTGGCCCAGCCATCCAAGTATTTATCTCTCTGCCTTCCACTTGCTCTTTCCCCTTCAATCTTGCTATTTGTGACTACATTTTCCACTTCCCCCCCCCCTCATAATATATTATTATTATCTTTATTGTCTACATACTGTAGTTTTATTCATGTCTGTGTTTTAGTATGCAATGGCAATCCTGACTCTCAGCCGTAAGCAGATAGAAAAGATGGAAAGGATACAGAATGAAGCTATGCGCATTATTCTTGGATGTACAAAAGATACAGCATGCAGGGCGATGCATTTCTTCTTCATTTTTCAACCATTGAAGACAGAATACAAGGTTGCAGAGCACGCGCCTACCTCAGAGTTAACGCAAACACACAACATCCACTGCATAGTGAAATTATGAAGGTGAAGGGCAGCAGGTTAAAAAGAGGACGGTCGTGGATGGGTCAAGCCGAAGACATTCTTCAACAGGTGTGTTCACTTGAGGACTTAGAACCTGGCGAGGAGTGGGTACAAGTGCCAACAGATTTCTGCACATCCTTTTCAGTTTGCATCCAACTAGATAGAAAATGCAGACAAGAAAATCCGGCTGCTGTGGAGGCTGAAGTACAAGCGTTGATTTCGAGAATTCGCTAGACGGTGATGCTGTCATCTACACAGATGGGTCGGTCGTCCGACATGTGAGAAGCTCATGGGCATTTACGGCTCGGGCCGGAGGGAGAATTGTGAAGGAGGACTCTGGTGCTTTCACTGAAACCACAAGTAGCCTGACTATGGAAGTCATGGCAGTAAGTAAAGCAATAACATGGCTCAAGACACAGACATTCACTAGGGCATGTTTCCTTAGCGACTCAATAAACATGATCAAGAGGATAGAGCTGGGATGGATCCGAAGAGAATGGTTGCTGTCTCTGGAGCGGTCTCGGCTGGCAAAGATTACTTTCATCTTCGTGCCAGGGCATGCAGGAATACAAGGAAATGAGCGGGCTGACAAGCTTGCAGGTGAGGCTAAGGTGGAGGGCGGACGCGCCATGGACCAGGCTGATATTCTGAATGCTTTACAAGAAGTAAGACTTTTGCGTTAACCAAGTGATGACTGTGAATCTACAACCATGGCCAGACAGCGAGAACAGCAAATTAAAATAGGGGTGGCCAAACAAGAACACTACGCAGGAAGCCAAAGAAGATTGATAAACCAACACAGAATTGGTGTCGTTAGCCACTATACGTTGTGGGATTTGCTGAGGAGGGGATCCGAGCACTTACGAACTGAATGGTTCAATGTGCAATGAGGATGATCTGTCGACTAACTAACTAACTAACTAACTAACTAACTAACTTGTCCACACCGTATTTCCCGAATCGGATTAAGACTTTCATTTGCTTCTTGTAGGACTATCTTATTGCATTTTCTGTCTAAACTTAGTATTCTTTGCATTTTGAATAGATTTCCCTATCAGCCTAACAATAAAAAAGATTATAACCATTACAAGAACCATACTTAGCATGCACAGAAAACCTTCCTTTACTTCAAGACAACGCTCCCTCACACAAAGCAAAGCTTGTGCAGCTTGTTGTCAGGGACCCAATACCCTGTAGGGCAGGGAATAGACAGGAGACAGGTTCCGGCAGGAGAACAGGGCAGAGAGCGTGGCGTTCTGCGTCACGGTCACAGAGTGAGAATAGACCGAGAAACAGGCTAAGGCCCGTGGTCACTGCACCACACCACCCCGCAACGGGACTCACGGACGGTGCGCAGCCGTGAACTTGCCAACGTACCTGGTTTGGGCAGACGGATTCAGGACATCGAGGCGGACAGACATAGGGCAGTGGTTGTGTGTAGTGAACGTTATGAAATGATCGTAGACTTGATGGCGCGAATGAGCTATGAAGCGAACTGTGTGTGAACGGGGACAGTGTGGGAGCTATGTTATGCCATTATATTGCATTATCTCTCATAAACGATTATAATGTGATAATGTTGTTGTACAATTTGCGTGTTGCCAAGAGCGCAGCTCATGGGAGTTTGCTCATATTAATAGTTTTGTGAATAAACGGTTTCAAACTATCGTTGCCGTGTGTGAGAGTGCCGTTATTGTACGCATGGAATTGTTTCACCTGTCTTGAAATGCGAGACAGAATTATGTCTAGTAAGATTATGACAGGGAGTGAACGTGAGTCGCTCGTCCGGTTTTGAACCATATATAACATAGAATGAACGTGGGATGCTCGTCGCGGTAATTTGAACCGCAGTAAGATAGAAAGAATGAACATGAGTCGCTCATCTGATTTTGAATTGTACGCAGAATAGAGAGCGAAAGTTGCTATCTCGATTGCGCTAGTAAAGCTATATAACAAAGAAAGTAAACGAAGGCAGCTCTTTGTGTGAAAGTGATCTCTAACGTTATTACTATTAGAGATATAAAATATAGTGTTTCATAACCAAAAAGTGACAGATAGCTATATTATTCGACTCATTCACGACCACTGACAGTAGAAATTGCAACATCCATACATGACTGAATACATACAAACCTTATACACACACAATCTGACCGCGCACACACTACACAAGTTGCATCGAACACTACTGAATATTTGTCTTCTCCTCAGCAACCGATTGGTATCCGTATATTAGAGACGAAGTCGAGTCTATTCAAATCCGCTGCGAAACCGACCTTTTTTCTGGTCAAACCTGAGTACAGAAAAAGCTCCGAACGTCAGCAGCAGCTAAGTATTTGTTGTGCATTAATGTTTGTAGGCATATTTCTAACTATTTTTTTCTCTTTCTCTTTCATTGTTCTCATTTATATACTTAAGTATATAGTATTGTATATTATATTGATTGAAATTCGCTCTATATACTGACTGTAGATTTTGTGTGGGTGATATATGCCATTGTAAATGCTATTTTTCAACAATCATGAGTTATCTCTATCGATTTCATAGAGTAAGCGCAGCATTATATAGTAACAAGTGAGATCTGTCCAATTTGAGTGATAACTAAACTATTTAGAACAAGTTCATTAGAGACAAAGCAAGTGAAAGCAGAGGAAAGAGCAGCTGGAGATAATTAAAGCAAGCTGAGCTTGATGCCAAAATAAAGCAGCTGAATTACAAAACCAGGCCCAAATAAAGACTCAGAATTAGAGAAATCTGAATTAGAGAACCAGATCCAAATTAAAGCAAGCTGAATTAGAAATGAAAAGAAAATAGAACTACGGGCACAAATTATGAGAGAAGATATGGAATCGCAACTCAAACTGAAACAGTTAGAAATCGAAGCTGAAACCATTAAAGATGCTAGGAAATTAGAATTTAAAGAAAAGGGAAAACCAATACAAGAAACACCAGGGTATGGTAAAAACTGTTCACCACTGGTGAATTGCATCTCAGCTTGGACCCTATAACTTTGAGACAATCATGGAGCATACCAAGTACCAGAATCAGAGTGGAGTATAATCTACATGAAAAGTCTTCTGGTGAACCTTTGAAGTGATTGATAGAACTATTCCTAGTGAAAATTAGGAAAGACTATCAGTAAATTAAGACCAAAAGCATGGCGCATTTTTTGTTAGATGAAGCTTGATATAGAGAACAATTTTCAAAACTCTCTCCAAAACCATCACAAACCTTCTCAGATTATGTTTTTCAGGTTCAAGATGTTTTCAGTAAATGGCTGTCATTAGCTAAAATTAATAATGATTTTGAACGCTTCAAGATCTCATTCTAGAGATACGATTATTCATCATTACCATTAACCTTTTTCCGTTTTTTTGCAAGAAAGTGGAGTGTGAATCAGTAAACATATAGAAAACGAGGGTCGGCGTATTACGCAGCCAATAAAAGATAGCTTTGCAAAATGTACTTAAGGAAACAGAATTTGTAGAAGCAACTACACTTAACAGACCCAAAATCAACCACTTATAGCAAAAAAAGAATTTACGGGAAGTTCACAAAATATCAATGTAAACATTGCAATTACAATCATAATGAAAATGATTTGTGTGATAAGAACCCGGCATATAACACTTACCTACAAAACTTTATAGGAAGACAAGAAAATGAACGGAAAAATTTTACGAGATTAACTAAATATTTCCTTTGTGAGGCCTATGGATATTGAAGAAGAACAAGAAAAAAAACAACAACAAGGAAACGCAATTGAAAATAATGATGTTTTCATTTAGATAAGTGCACTACCAAGCCCTCATATGGTCACCAGTAGGGAAAAGAAAACGGGGAAGACCAAGAGAGACCCTGCGTAGAACCATCATTAGAGAAGGCTCATTCAATGGCCAAGTAAATATCCAAGATCTACAACAGGTAGCAACGAACCGCCAGGCATGGAGAGACAGGACTTCTGCCCTATGCGCCGCCTTAGGCTCAAGAGGAAAGACTAACTAACTAACTAACTAAGTGCACTACATGCATTCGCTTTCATAATGATGGCGTTTTATCCTGTGGTCATCACTTACAAATAACAAATGACGAGGTAAACGCAGTTTGCGATTCAGAAGGTGAACTTGATATCCATCATGGTTATGTAAATGGTAAACTAGCCAGAGTTCTAAGGGATAGTGGATCAACCCTCGTTGGTTTAAGAAAAGATTTTTCTAAAGCTTTCAGATTATACAGGGAAATTTGTCACATGTAGAATATTTTCATGAAACATTGAAAACTATACAATCGCATAGGCAGATATCCAAACACCTTTTCTACCAGGTAAGATAAAATGGGCCGCGCTAGAAAACCAATTTTGCGATTTGATCATTGGGAATCTTCCTAAAGTTAGAGACATTACACAAGAGCAGATAACCACCTTGTATGAGCAGGTTGTACCAACCAATGCAGTTGCCAGGGTTATTACAAAGAAAGAGTCGGAAACTAACACTCAACAACAAGAAATCACTATTATAGATTGCCCCAACATATGGGAAGAGAATTTCACTGAATCAGGAAAAGCTAACATATCTGTTCATCAATTTCTCAAACCCAATGAACAGAAACTAAAACACAAAACCAGGAAAGTAAATTCAACAACACAAACCAAACAGCAACCAAAACCATGCAATGCAAATCAATACACTGCAATATTTTAAACAGCATTCCTTTGTTGCTTAACTATATTATCGGTATATTGTCTTATTGCCTATATACTGTGTTATTGCAAATGTATGCCTAATTCGAATCTATATCCAGATTCAGATTTACAACAATGTAACAAAAATAAATCACCGAATCTCCACCACAGAACGATGAATTCATTCTCTATTACTGAACGAATACAACAGCAGACAGACGTTATGCTAAGAGACTACACCGATATAAAAAGTAAAACAAACTTTAAACAACACAACATACTGACAGATCAGACCCAAAAGGGAGATAACCAGCCTACACGATAGTGCATCATCATACTACACACAAAATCAACGCCAAACTGCAACAAGAGCATTAGACACATGCCAGACACGTCACCATCAGAGCAAAGCACAACAAATAGTGACATGCAAACATTGACTACAGACGACTCGATAAGTTAATACCATCTGCTAAACCACTGAATTTCCATCAAAGACGGTGTGTGACATTGACCTCACCCAAAACACACTCATCTCATTTGACAATTACAAGACTACTCTTACAAGACATACCTTATGTACTGACATACATAGACGACATTAGCATACATACCAACAGTATGACAGAACACATAGCGATATTGCAACAAACCTTTGACCGTACCAGGCAACACGGCATGACTGTAAAACAGGCACAAATTGAAATTACTTTCCAAGAAATATGTTTTTTGTGTTATAAAATTTGTGATGGTAATATTACATGTGATGATATAATTGTATCCAGAATTTCGAATTTATCTCTTCCAACAACAGAAAAGGAAGTATAAGCATGTTAGGTTTGCTGAACCTTACTGAAAAGTCATACCCAAAATTGTCAGACCTAACAGAAATTTTTACCAATCGTTGACGAACGTCAATCTACAAAGATTGTAACAGTTTAAACTGAGAAATGCTCTTACAAAAAATAAGCTGTACTTCTCATCTCCACCAATCCTTAAATTACCAAACGTGCATCCTTCCTTTCCACAGTCAGGACTGATTCAAGCGGCGTGGGCCTCGCTGGTGTCCTCCTACATGACTTTACGACAACATTCTACATCCAGTGGCATATGTCAGCCGTAAGTTATCACCATGTGAACACAAATACAGTGCACCGGAACTGGAATGTTTAGCTCTGTGTATTCCTTATCGAAATTAGCCAGATATTTGTTGGGCAAACATTTTATTGTAGAATCAGATAACAGCACACTAAAAGTTATAATGCAAGGACACCATCAAATCATCGCATCGCCAGATGGGCACTTCTACTACAGTACTACAGCTTCGAGATACATAATATTAGCGGCACAGACAACACGATCGCTGACCTTTTGTCTAGGATTCCTCTCGACGAACCCACCAACGGTCCAAATACGCCTGAGCGCAAGTCATAAGACAGGTATTGTTAGCGCTCAGAACGCAAATCACATACTAGTGCAATACATCACCCCGTCAAATGATAGCGCTAATATACCTTAATTTTATGTGTTATGGACTATTTCCTGATTTATTTTCAAATTACATTTTTAAACTGTGAATGTGTGAATAAATGAAAGCAGTGTACACAGACAATGACAGTTGCAATAATTCTCAAGTGCATTACGATGTGTAGTATACAACTAGTGAAAGTTAACAACTTTCTGCATTTGAGAATCCTGTGTACATATTGCACTAAAATGTGAAATAAACTATTTCAATTACAAATAGGAACTGTGTTAGTTGAACGACACCGTTTCCCGAGGCAGCCTACTTTGACAGTTTGCGTAACCGAGAAATTTTTCCCATTTGTTCCTAGTTTACTTGCGATTAGCAGACGCATTAACATATTCATTAATTAACATAATTACTTAAGTATGAATGAGCGAGTGAATGAATTATATGACACTTAAATTTGCACTACGAGAATTTGAGAGAAAAGGATTTAAATATTTGTTATCTAAGAATCATCGATTGACCCCAACATTCAGTTGTGCCACTCGTTTCACAATCTTGAATAACTTGAGGCCAAATGTTTGACGCTTAGACCAAACTACAAATGTAAAACTTTATTTTCTTGAAATTTTCTAAAGGTTACTGTACATAACTATTTATGATTGCATCCAAGGGGAAGCAATTTGATAATGTAAAATTGGTACATTCTGTATTTTTTCAAAGGATTTAAATGACTGCTGAGTACCAGGTTTCGTCAGCTAGAGATGGACGGTGGGTACTGAGGTTTGACAGGACCAGGAGTAGAATAGCTGGCCATAGGGGCTAGTATACTGTTCCTGAAGTTATCACATAGAGTGATGGCTTGACGCCTAACATGATTTTGTTGAGAGGGAGGACAGTAGCTTGAAAGATAGCGTCAATCATCGTTAACTTCCGGTCTGTGCTGAGTCCATTATTCAAACTAAGTACCAGTCCAACCAGGGGACTATACTTGATACAAGTAAGCCAGATGGCAACAATGAAGTAATTATAGATCATGCATCATGTCCCAACAGAAAGCACCTTGCAATTATACAATAGTATGATTCAACAGTGTGAACAACCAGCACCATTGGGTCCTGACAGTAAATTAAAACTTAAACGCATACAACGTGTAACTACCCACACGTAATGAAAGGGTGTCCCTTTCATAGGAGAGAGGGGGAGAGTGTCAGGGACCCAATACCCTGAATGGCAGGGATAGACAGGAGACACGTCACGGCAGGAGACAAGGGCAGAGAGCCTGGCGTCCTGCATCACGGTCACAGAGTGCGAGTAGACCGAGAAACAGGTTAAGGCCCATGGTCACCGCACCACACCACCCCGCACGGGACTCACGGACTGTGAGCAGCCGTGAACTGGCCAAACGTACCTGGGTTGGGCAGACGGGTTCAGAACATTGAGACGGACAGACATAAGGCAGTGGCTGTGTGTAGTGAGCGTTATGATATGATCGTAGACTTGATGGCGCGACTGAGTTGTGAAGCGAGCTGTGTTTGAATGGAGACAGTGTGAGAGCTATGTTATGCCATTATATTGTATTATCTCTCATGAACGATTATAATGTGATAATGTTGTTGTACAATTTGCGTGTTGCCAAGAGCACAACTCATGGGAGTTTGCTCATATTAATAGTTTTGTGAATAAACGGTTTCAAACTATCGTTGCCGTGTGTGAGAGTGCCGTTATTGTGGGCATGTAATTGTTTCACCTCTGTCTTGAAATGCGAGCTAGAATTATGTCTAGTAAGACTATGAAACTATAGTATGTTCCGATTTGAATGCCTTCATTCACGATCAATTACTTTGAAAACTGTCTGTTGCATCGTTATTAAATTTTTCCAGCCGTCTTATATTTACCCCCACCAAAGGAATATGTCTTTGATAGGTCCAAAAACAACTTAAATCATCGAAAGCGGCTACATTCCTTTGATGTTTTGCTGAACAACTAGTGATTTCACGCTATCGAAGTTATGTTTACAGTAATGGGAGACCTGCCAATTCAGATGACACACAAAGGCGTATCCGGATTCTTATGGGAGTGGGTGCAACGAAAGAACTAGCTTAAAATCGACAGGGTCGGCTGCATTGCACAGGGTTTTCATCCCATATGGCTCAGTTTCTCTCCGCAGCGCGGAAAGCGTCGCACAAAGCACGAACTCCGTAGCTCCAGCGACGACCCTCGGGAGTCTCCAAAAAAATGCACTCGTGAAATGATGGACGCGGCCCGGAATCGAACATACAACCTTCGAAGCCCGAGTCAGACGGCTTAACCACTTCACCACGGAGAATCCCGAGAGGGGTGCAATGTGTAATATTAGTAAAGAAAGAGAATTTACAGAGGCACGGGGTAAATAATTTGTAAATTAACAGGAAAGTAGAAGGAATATATTTCTTACCTTATTTTTCATTTCCTTCTTGTTTCTTCAGTTGATGCTGATGCTGTAATGTTAAGGGCCTGCAATTCGTCTGACTAGTTGAGCAAAATATCCCAGTAAGTGTGTACGTAGATTAAGGTCTGCGATCTGCTCAGACCTTAATCTGTGTCGGACGATTCCAGTAGGTTGATGATTGCTCTCGGTTGCATAACATTCAATCCATCCTTTCTCCAATAGTCCTCTTCCTCTTTCAACACATGGTCCTCACATTTTTTCCAGTAACATTTATCAATAATTAATAGCGCGGACAGACAGACAGACAGACAGACAGACAGACAGAAAGGTAGGTAGGTAGGCAGGTAGGCAGAAAGGTAGGTGGGTGGCTGGCTGGCTGGCTGGCTGATTCGGTCGGTGGGTCGGTGGGTCGGTCGGCCGGCCGGCCGCCCGGCCGGCAGGCAGATAGATAGACAGACAGACAGACAGACAGACAGACAGACAGACAGACAGACAGACAGGTAGGTAGGTAGACCGACCGACAGACAGACAGACAGACTGACAGACAGACAGACAGACAGACAGACAGACAGACAGACAGACAGACAGATAGATAGATAGATAGATAGATAGATAGATAGATAGATAGATAGATAGATAGATAGATAGATAGATAGATAGATAGATAGATAGATCCCCGCCTGGGCGAAGCCAGGCCGAGTCAGCTAGTTTATTTATATAATCACGTTTCATGAAAGAACCCCCAATTGAGACACCTCTGAACAAACCCATTTAACTTCGCGCTGTTTGTGCCAAAACGAAACCCGCCATACAATTTCGAAAAGAGCGGGGGGGGGGGGGGGGTGTCTTGCTGAAGCTGTAATACTCTTAAAATGATGGCATGAATGCGGGAGCCATAAATTATATACCGCATATAAACAAACATTGAAATCTGCTGTACAATCTCCAGAACAATATTTGTTTTGTTGGGTGGACATAATGATAGGTTATATGCTAAATCTCATCATTTTCCCTTACTTGGTTACTGAGATATTGAATTTTATATTGAGGCAACAGCAAAAAAAAAACACACTATAGTAACCAATATTGAGATTCTTCCGCACCGACTTAATTCTCCGGAATGTACTACTAAAGACTGTCCTTCTTTATTTTCAAATTCTTAGAAAACAGCAGCTTAAAGGAAACCACGTGGCGGTGATGGATAAGTCATACTGATGTAAGATTATTGATTTAGTCGGAAAAATAGGGTGTTCTATTTTCAAAGATCTTTTCAAATACCAGCAGAGTTGGTATAAGGGTAATAAACCAGACGGTGGCTTTATTAAAAAGGAATACACACCATTCACAGTGTCGGTTCTCTGTGACATTGCCTTTATGGTTCCGATCGGCGTATTCCAGAGCCGTGTGTGTGTGTGTGTGTGTGTGTGTGTGTGTGTGTGTGTGTGTGTGTGTGTGTGTGCGCGCGCGCGTAAATAAAGTATGAAAAAATATAGACACCATCCAGTCAGATACTATAACATGATACCTTAGCAGGACAACATCAACACCAACTACATGTATCCACCCAAGGTATAACCAACACCCGTGTACATGTGACAATTAAGTGACAAGACAACATCTTAATGCTGATTAGCTCTCCTCATCCCAGCCAACACACCATTCAGACATATCTCAATCTTGATTGTGCTCGCCCACATCAGACATCCTTGTAATGGTAAACATTAGACAATACATCATCACTGACCAGGCCTCTCTACACCATACTTCTGTGCTGCTAAGTCAGACCGTCATTCTTACATACTTCCTGAACATGGATACATTCATCAATGAAACACTAACAAACTCACGACCTACACACCAAAATAGATGATGCCTTAAATCATCCCATGCCACTGGCATCACACGGTACAACACATAATATGACCAGATTCAAACACAATTCACCACTATGTGGTAAAATATTCTACGGTCCTTTTATTTGCTGCTGCACACACCACAAACTATTCTTCCATGCTCGGCTTTGGGGTACTCTGATCCAATAAAATTGAGTACACAGTTGTCTTCTCCTCACTATGGTTCATTGCACATGTAAATTACTTTAACAGTTCCTCTCTATGTCACTCTGAACATCAACAATCACCAATTTTATTTTTTTTGTGTGCATATCCTTTACAGGACATCGCTGTCAACAGCAGCAACTTTCAGCTGTCTGTTGATTTCTTGGCAAGATTACGCTCAGTAGTTTGCCATTGCTTTCTGAGTGGCCCGCTCAGTATCCCGCAAGTCACCAGCGGGAGTCGAACCGCTCCCAGTTCTCTCCCGCTACGAGACTCTGCGTGATAAACGGGATTACGGAGAAAGTGTTGTAACCCCTCAGCCAGAGGGACCGGCAACAATCACCATAGGTTGGACATTATGGTATCATAATGCATCATACTATAAGTGCACAGATTATTCCTCTTGCTATACACCATTTAATGTATAAACATGTGTTCTGTTCATGCCAATAATTGTGAATTAGATTACAATATAACTGCATAGTGGTGTACTTAGCCTTTTCATGACTGTATAGTTCATGTGTAATTGCTTTAGTTGCCATTGGCGTCTCAACTCATAGCCAATAAATATATCATCATCATTATGAACATCGTCATCGTTTTTGTGCCATTTAAATTATGCAGCACTCATGCAACCATACACATCACTGCAGTACCTAGTGCAATATCAACACCCACATCTCTAATGATAACATCCGCCATTGTCAATTATAGTTGTAAAAAAATATTTTAAAGCCCCTTTAACACACCTTACGGCTCTTTGGCGAACCATAGCTAGAATCATATTTTTATAGTCCAACCGGCACTCATGGGGGATGTGGCCAATATCAGCTCTGCTGTCTTTACTTCCCAAGACATGTTCTAGTGGCCATTTTTTTTTGGTATATACTTTACAGGACATCGCTGTCAACATCAGCATCTTTCAGCTGATTGTTGATTTCTTGGCAAGATTACGCTCAGTAGTTTTAGCGCCCATCTGCTAATGCGGGAATGTGATTCAATAGAAGAATGATGGGAACAGCGTGTACGGATAGAACGAGCAATGGCGATATCTTAAAATAAGTTAACTCACAAAAGGAACTGTTTTCTAGAAGCAGAAGAATTATGTGGGCATGTGATGAGAAGAGGATAGTCTGTCGTCTCAGCAGGAATGTTTGGGGAGGGGGGAGGAATTAAAAAAGATGGGAGGGGGACTAAGAGAGAATATGCTGGACCGTTGACGTCATGGTATTAGGACGGTCGGTATTAAAAATGATTGATGTTTCTATGAAGCTGATATATTGCAATATAAAATGAAAGCAGTTCGGTAGCGAATTCCTGTGAAAAAGTGAGAGACAATAAACACAGACACAATGTACATACCTTTCGACGAACACGAAGCCAGCAAACGGGAAATCACAGTGTTAAAATAACAATGATGATAATTAAGTAAAAATAAGTTACACCACAACACAGTGAATTGACGTTTCGATCTTAGCGTGGGGTGAACTGCATAGGAGGAAACGGTGAGCATGAGTAGGCTTATACTTTATAGTATATGGAGCCAGTGAGACCCTGTCTGTTGATGTTAATGGTGATATCTTGGTCCCACCTAACCTAACACTGGCTCCTGAAGAACACGCTGTTTTGGGTAAGGTAAGGCTTTCGAACATTTTCAAACTCTTGTTAAATTTAACAGGAGGCGGAGCTTTTAACGCACTCGACCTATACATAGCCTACACAATCCTTGATATCACGCAACTTTCCTGTACTCGTCTAAAATTCTCTAATGTGACTGACTGATTGACTGACTGGGACCATGCTTTTCTGACAGACGATAGTTTGTAAAATGGAGTTATCTCTCCATAACACAAAAAAAATATTTGTTGTTGCGTAACCCTTACGGGACGTTGCAGTCAACACCATCATTTTTCAGCTGCTGTTGATGTACTAGGCAAGTGTTATGTTCAGTAGTTTGCCATTCCTGTCTGAACGACCGGCTCCCATACCAGCACGTTATAACACAACACGACACGGTCTGCTGCACAAATCGGTCGCAGCTGAGCCTCGAACGCCTGGTACCCGGCTCACGAGTCGCGTTCGCAAGCCTTTAGCTACGGAGCCGGTTATAAAACAAAGCCTGGGCTGAATTTAGAGACCACGTGTTGCCCATGCAACATGATCCCTCTCTCGGCCTGTTTAGTGTAGTCCAGAGGAAAGGTAATACCAATATGTCTGGAACAAGACAAGTTGCAGAAGCTGCCGGACCAGCAAAGCAATGCTCTAATTGTCCGCCTGTCGGAGCTTCGATCCTAGACCAGTTGCAAACCAAGGCTTAGGGCCTGATCTGCCCTGACATGACATTCAGTCTTAGGTTGCATTTACTCGCACTAGGTTAAGGCTTATACCCTCCCAATTGCGCTCCTCCGCCCGAGCCTTTGGTACAATGTGGGTTGTCGGGTTTCGTAAGCTCTAACCTATCACCTCTAGAATGGCCTGCTTTACCCCAAATACAACATAGCCAGGACATAGACACCAAGCCTGCGGTAAGGGGTAAGGTTGGGGGGGGGGAGGGGTCGGGTTGTTTGGCGTAAAGATCTGTATGTCTAAAACGCATTTCCCAACTCAACAAACTCAAATAATGCTCCTCTTGCGCAGATGACTATTCAGTTTCCTATAAACTGAAGACTCGGGACTCCATAACACAGTCCATTCGTGACAATGTTCTACCACCCAGCACCTCTTCACGCACACCCGTGACTGTGACATAGGCAAACCTACCTTCTACAGACTGCCAAAATACATAAACATGACATTCCCTAATGTCCGATAGTTTCCGCTCTCTCATGCTCGACTAAAACAAAATCTCAAAGATTCTTGACCGTACCCTCCAACCTCTAGTTACGAATCTCCTTACATATATCAAAAATACGATCCATGCGTTATTTTCTTTTAACTCTCTCCAACTGACTCGCGGTAATATATAGACTAGTCTTATTAGATGTATGCTCTCTGTATCCCCCACACCATTCCCCACACTGAAGGCTTCAAAGCCCTACAATTCTTTCTTATCAACGCACAGATCAAGCCATCTCCACTCGTCTCCTTCTGAGACTCGCAGAATTATTCCTCACAAATAACTTCGTCGATTTGAATGGCATCTATTTTGAACAATTTAGCGGTGTCGCCATGGGTACGACAATGCGACCTAGCTATTCCTGCATATTTATGGGACATCTGTAACTCCTAAGTGAACTAAGCTATGATTGCCCTATCCCCTATCCCTTCATTTTACAGACTCTATATCGACGAAGGGCGCCGATCTCACCGACATGAATGTGGAGGAACTAGTTGTTTCATAAATTGTGTTACGAACTTCCACCCGTCAACCAAATTGATTTCTTTGATCTGATACATTGAATGACCACTATCTAAATACTTTATCTTATGATCTTTAAAATTCATTTATTTATGTTAGCATGTATACATTTTTCAGTCAATATCTATAAATACATTTACCAATAGGATTTTTTCTCGCACATCCTATTTACAAGACATCGCGGTCAACACCTGCATTCTACCGCTGTTGTTGATGTCTTGGCGAGATTACGCTCAGTAGTTTGCCATTGCTTTCTGAGCGATAAGCTCAACGCGACGCGATCCGCTACTAAATCTCGCGCAGCTGTGTTTCCCTACGTGGATATACGGGATAACGGAGAAAGTCGTTATACCTTTCGCCAGATGGTGCGGCACCGTTAGCATTGAATGCTATAAATAATGTATAATTCGTCTCACTCCAAAACATTTATTCTTCAAACCGTTATACCTGTTGCTGCCGTAAGGCCTATTTTTAGAGTCTATTCTCAGGTCAACAGATATAAATTAATGCGACAGAGTTGAGTTTACACAATCTTGAAGACAGCCACATCGTTATTATTACGAACAGTTTACATGTTTCTTTAAGGTAATCAGTTGATAGATTATTGCGTTGATAGTCTTGGTGTGTTTTAGCCGTATCCCAATGTGTAAACAGATGTAAATATGTTTAATTATTACTGTAACAAATTGATTACGTTAGATTCTTTAACAGATACCGATTAATCACGTTAGATCTTTTGCCTGCTTGCTTGTGTTCGCTGGCTGTGAACTCCAGCGCGAGGTCTTTTTAAACACCCGTGTGTTGCCGGGGCCCATAAGGGAAGCAAAGAATAACAACACTGCAGCCTACCACGCATGTCGTAAGAGGCGACTAAGGAGGCTTGATGGTTCCGTCGCCCTGCTACTGAGTGAGTGCGTGGCGCGACACTGTGACCTGTGAGTTTCGTGAGAAATGCTTTTGAATCTGCCCGAGGTTTTTTGGAACGTGACTGCATGTTCGGAGCGATGGCAGATGGCTATGTCCCAGAGTTGACCGGTTCTTGCCTTATGCAGAAATGCGTGGCTGCTGGGCTTCTGGTTGACTGCCACTGCCATCGACGATGAATTGCATTTCGTGGACTGTGTGGATGAACATCTAGGAAACATCCAGTTGGGAAAATGACTGCCGATTCCATCAGAAATGAACTGGGTGTTTTGTGGGGGACTATTGTGTTGACATTCTGGCGGCGGCATTATGCACAGTGTATCTGTGCGGGCTGTTGTTTGTCAAGACTCCTGTCTTTTCCACTTTTCACATTGGGCAGTGGGGAGCAGTTTTGTGTGATATTCACTGGCACAGGAACGGAGCATAATGGGGATGACCCGTTGCTGTGAAGTTGGAACTGCGACTAACTAACTAACTAACTCCAACGCGAAGTCCTGTATGCCGAATGAAGACATCCTGTTGTCCAACATCAGTGTGATGTCATACCGCACCTGAGGTTTGCGTGAGTATCCGTTGTCCCATGTCTGGCTTATTGGTGTGCAGACTGGTTGATCCTCAAAACATAGCTATTGGTAACGTTAGATCTTGCAAACACTGAGATACCGACCAGTATCCTGGGACGTGTCAGTACAGTCATTAGCTCACTAGATGCGACCTTCTCTTTCTTAACTTCGATCTCACGCACACAGACATACACACGCAGAAAGAGAGACACACCGACATACAGCACCACACAGATACAGACACATACAACAGGCACACACACACATACACGCATACACATACAGATATACACATACAGGCATACACAGACGCACACTCAGTAAAACTTACACACAGACACATAAACACAGACGCATACACATACAATTACTCACATACACATACATGCATGTACAAACAGACATATACATACACACAGACACAGTCAAATGCACTGACACATAAACACAGACAAATACACACATACACACAGATATAATCACACAAAGAAATATACATAGAGTCCGACACACAAATAATGAAACATACAAGCACAAACACACATAAACACACAGACACATAAACATATACACATACACATTGTCACATACATACAGACTCATACACACCCAGACTAACACATTGACACATACATATACACATACACACAGACAACTACGCACAGACACATACACCGACCTAAGCTCAGACATACACACATAAACGTAAAGGCAGACACATACACACATTTACATACACACAGATATATACACACAGACACATACAGACAGACACACACACAGAGACACATACACACATACATACACAAATATACGCACACACAAATATAGCACATATACACATGCATATTCATACTCATACATAAATACAATCACATAAAGCTCCGACACACATAGACACGTGCACACAGACACATACAGAAACACACACACACACACACACACACACACACACACACAGGCACATACACGCATACATTTAGAAACAGTAATGTTTATAAGATATATACCCAGAAATACATACAATAATGAAACATGTTTTGAATGCTTTTGAAAAATGACCATCTATCAGTATTGTTTCTTTGTTGCCCAGTGTTTGCTCTAACCTCTATGAGTGTCAATCATAACATGATTGTTTGCTCAAGCTATTCAGCGACCACAAGGACCAGTCAGCAACTGTGTACGCAAGTTCAGTAAAACACACTTTCCCACCACGTCAGATATATTAGAGGCTTGGTGATCATTTTATATTTGTATAGACCAACCGTCACTCAATGGCTGATGTTGTCGATATCACAACAGCCGCCTTTACTCCAGAGAACAATGTCCTGGCAGCCATTTTATGTTGGGTCGCCTCAAAGTCCACGTCAGTGAAAGACAAGCCCGCTTCCAAGGACATTGACATACGTGACCACCATGCCTGCAGACAGTCTTGACACGCTACCGCGGCTGTGCCAGTAATGTGTATGTCAGTGTCTGACTAACATAGTATGTACTCAACGGATTTACCCGGTCATCGTGACGACATACAGTGACACAAATTGGCCCAATGAGATCCTGTGGAGAAACTACAAATAGACACAAATGAATATCAGGTAATTTTTTTAGAACATAAATAGGGCTTATTCTTATAGTCCATGCCGAGTGGCGTTGGTGATCATGTCTGTCCACAGCTTTCTATGTCTTGTGCTGTTAATCAAGCCATGGTGTCAAACTGTCCAGCATCTTCTCTCTTTGTTTCACATGTCTCTCTTCTCCTCCAACTTTTCCGTTTTAATGACATACTCCAGCTTTCCTCTTCTCATGGTATGTCAAAAGAATATTGAGTGGCTTATTCTGATGCGATTAACATGTTCTCTTTGTGAGTTAACTTCTTTCGTCCATGGCGTTTTCATTATTTTATAAAACCACATCACAGCAGCTTCCACATAATTCTTCACTGGTCTATTAAGTGTCCATAATTCGCTACCATACATCAGGATTTTTTCAAGATAGTTTCTAAGAACTCATTTTCTCACCTAGAATGATAAATATAAACTATAGAGAATATTCGACATCTTGTGAAATTCTGCCTTTGTTTGGATTATTCTACATTTAACTTTCTTAATTCATCTTCCATCCGCTGTTATTAGAGTAACCAAATACTTAAATACAATGATTTGTTTCAGATTGGTTCTATTCACATTGATGTTGCTTTTGGGAATCTAATGTTGTTAAAACCATTACTTATTTTTTCCTGCTGTTCTGACCAAGTCCTTTGGTTTTACTTTCTATCGCAATTACATCTATCTTACAACTGTTTCGCATTTTCAGAGACCAAAACCACGCCATCAGCATAACGCAGGTTGTCTACATTATGCCCACCAACTGATATTAGCACAGATATAGATCTCTATTCATTTATGACATTATATGTGTTACTGTTCTCAAGACGTATATGGCGTTGTTTGTGACATTAGCTTCCACAAATCCACATTGTTTTATTTTATTTCTTATTCTTCTCATTGTTATTTGCATTAATATTTCAATCACATAAATCATAAAAACTAATTAGACTTAGCTTCGTCAACTTTATTTATCACTAGCTGACCCGGCCCGGCTTCGCCCAGTCCTTGGTGGGGAGCATCTCATTTAATTCATATAAGTAGTCATATAAGTTCCCGTTCCCGTTACCGACTATCTGTCTGTCTGTCTGTCTGTCTGTCTGTCTGTCTGTCTGACCCGGCCCGGCATCGCCCAGCTCCTGGTGTGGAGCATCTCATTTAATTCATATAAGTAGTCATATAAGCTCACGTTCCCGTTCCCGACTATCTATGTGTCTGTCTGTCTGTCTATCTGTCAGTCTGTCTGATCCGGCCCGGCTTTGTGACATATTGGGTGTTGGAAGCAGTACCCACTCTGACTTAAACCACAATGAAGTAAAGCTATGAGGATGGGACTGATTTCATTTGGAGGGGATGGGTTCTTGGAAGCCAAAGTGACCCATATAGCTCTGAAAGTCTAGGGGTTTTCCCAGGAATGTTACTTTCTTCCTCCAAAATCTTCTTTCCCGAAAAGAGAAACTTAGTTAGCTCGAGAGTCCCCCACCTATGATCATTTTCCCTTTTAGGTGAACTGGTCACAGGAATTAATAAAATGTAAAGTTCCCTTTTCTGAGTAACCTGGAACCTGGGAGATTACAATAGGACAGAATTTAGCTGTCTATTAGAGTTTACCCAGTCACCTGTAGTTCCAGATACTACCTTTATGTGAAGTAGTTACATTAACTAAACACATAGATAATAATGAAAAGTTTTGTCACACCACAATGGACTGACAGAAAAATGCAGGAACAGTTAATTTTGGTTTATTAATAAAAAACAAAAACCGTGGAAGTAACAATTGATGCATTATGACATATATGCAATACATCAAGACATTAAGATAATGTTCATATTCAACATTAGAAATAAGAACTCTCATGTTCAGAGATGACTTCAGTCAATTGGCCACTAAGCCTTCCCAATCAGTTAGCCTGCTATTGTTCTGTAATAAATACCCCAGATGGTACTGGAACATTTCTCAAGGATTTGTAAAACAATATAGTCTAAACAGTCTCTACACACTGTATGAATCAGAGGAGTCCATGACTACTCTCTGTTCCTGAAAGTTATTGGTTGTTCTCACAAGTATAAGTTTCACTGAGTAAAATCAAAGTATAGCAGTGATGAAATGTTGCCAAACTTCTGCCATATTTGTAAGTAATTTGCATTGAGGTATAAACTTGATCCTAATGATCTTAGAACTGTTTCTACACTGTAAATATATAAATCACCAGATCAATCATGAAACACAGATCCGGTTTGGGCACAGTTCAGTGAGGACTCCTTGAATATTCTGGGTCCTGGCCACATATTCATGTCGCACCTTTATATTACAGATATGCTCTAGGTTGACAGCCATTGTACATTATTGGGCAATGTTCTGCACCTCTGGATCATGACAATCTGCGAACACCGCCATCCTCACTTGAGGTGGATAAACATGGTGAACACATTTTTATCTAGCCACAGGATGATGATTCTCCAGTGGACAAGAATGAAAAGGGTTTACAGACATGAGGTACAGAAGGTAGCAGATTCAGGAAGTACCTACAAGTTAAGAGCTACATTGTGTCTCCTTGTACTGGCATTAGACATCATCAATTATATTGGGCAAGCTTTCTTTTACTGCACTTGTACCTAGGGCCGGTTGCTGTTGTTCTCACAGAGGACACAGACACAGTGACTGACAAGGCCAGAAAAGAATGATGGAGAGTAAATGATGAGATGTACCCAGCATATCTGATCCCTACATAGTAATGGAACAGAATAGGATGATTGTTCTCATTAAACTCATGTTCCCAATCAGTCGCTGCCAAAATTGTGTGTTGTGTGGGGTGGGGGGTGTTGTTTAAAAGGGGGGGGTCTGCCGTGAATTTACTTTCCTGTATTATACCCTCTCAACCTCTTCTGCGTCCCTTCTTGTCATTTCCTTTACTTCTTAATTAAAAGTAAAAAACTTATTTTTGCTTTTTTTTGGTTTTCTTCTGGAACATACTGGGTGATATTTCCCCCTTGACAGTTTAGAAGTGCGTTATGCATGAACAAGCCCTATTATGTCTTTACCACCCCAGCCCCCCCTCCCCCCCCCCACCACCAACCCCCGCGCCCCACCCACCCCCCAGCCCACTCCCTCCCCCCCCCCCCCGCCCCACCCACCCACACCCCACTCGCCCCGCCACCCCCCCCCCGACACCCCCCCACCCCCCTCAACCCCCCCAACCCCCCACTACCCCCCCCCCCCCCACACAAGGCCCCCACCCCCCACCCCCACCCCCCACAGACCCCCCCAGCCCCCCACCCCCCCACCCCCCCCCCCCCCCCCACCCCCCCCCCCCACACCCCCACCTACCCCCCTACCCCACACTACACACCCCCTTAACCCCCCCCCCCCTCCCCCCCCCCCCCACCACCGGTCCCCCCCCCCCCCCCCCCCCCCCCCCACACCACCGCCCCCCCCCCCCCCCCACCCACCCCCACCACCCCCCCCGGTCCCACCCCCCGACCCGACACACCCCACCCCCACCCCACTCCACCACACCCCCACGAAACCCACCCCCCCCACCCCCCCCCCTCCCCCGCCCCGCCCCCTCCCCCGCCCCCCACACCCACACTACCGCTACCACCTCCCCCCCCCCACCCAACCCTATCACCCCCCCCCCCCCACCCCCCCCCCCCCCACGCCACCACAACCCCCACCCCCCCACCCCCCCACCACTCTTACTCTGTCAACAGGGTGATGGTTTTAATAGCTACATTCCACATGTTGCATCAAGTATATAATGTAAATCAACATACATTAAATATTTCACGTCACAGTTCTACAGTTAATATGAAGTACCCTAATAATGGGTATAATGTGGAGGAAAAAGTTTATGTGAAATGTTCCCTTATGCGATTTAACTGCCTCTCATTCAAATACATATCTATATAATCAGTAGTGAAAGAACGATTAGAGGACAAAAAACACCAACGAATAAAATAACTAAAAAAAACAAAAAACATAAACCACCACTTGTTACTCATTCCCTCTCAACAAACTAAAAACACCAATTCTTCTTTTTTAATATTTTAGTATTTATATTTTTTTAATATATTTCGTTCAACATTAGAGTGCTCGGTGTTGGTCTGTTAGCTGGACCTGTGGTTTCGTCATAGTGCTACTTCTTGTTCGAATAAAAAATCAAAAAAAAAAAAAGTCCAGCAGTTATAAATCCTGTACCAAGTCATTGAATGCTAAACGTTACACCAACACATTCTGTCTTCAGACGCCACGACCATAATAAGATAAAGGTATAGTCTTTCAATTCCTCTCTTCTCAACCTTAGCTTGGTGTTGGCAAGATTCGGCTGTGGAATTGCAACGATAAAGGCGACACCCAGCACACAGACCATAGTTTTTGTTTATATCTTGTACTAAACCCTGCATCTAAACATCAGTCAGCAACGCAGTGGGATCTAGACTGACCTTATTCAGAATCAGGAAACGAGTCTGGGCATAATTGAAGCCTCTTATTCACAGCTTCCAGTACATAGTGATGTGTTTACAGTACATACTTCTGGAAACGATGAGAGATGGAGTCAAGATATCTAATCAGTGCTGGCAGGAGAGTACCATTTTGGGGGGTGACTGGTTTAAAGTTGTTTCTTCTTCTAATAGAAGAATAATAGATATATATTAGTGCAGAAAACGTACAACACACACACGCTCATAACTTAAAGCTTTACCCTGACTTAGAAACTAACAAAACGCATGCATAATTTCGTCTGAACTTTATTCCTTCCTTATCAGTGATGAGGGACATACGAGGACCTAAACCCACATCAAGGATCATTTTGCCGGTCGCTCTTTCTGCGTGCCAACTTTCGAGTCGTCGCTGGACGTCCACCACGAATAATTTCGCTCGGGCGACGCGATTATTCTAGGTTTATGTGTTTACAAGGCCAATGGGAACAGACGGGGCTTAACCACATGGAATTCTGGCTGTCCATCATTGGGTGTCACAGCTATTAATAGAAAATACGTTTTGGACAGCCACAAATTCCCTACATCCCAATTCTCTCTAAGGTGCAAAAACAAAACCCTTATTGAGATTGTTTTTTGAAATTGTTATGTGCAGCATTGAACAAGACTGAGTGCGGCAAAATTGCCCATGCGACAGAAAAAAGAAGCCCACCTCAGTAATTTGATCCTCTGTGGTAGAACTAATTCGTCTCAGTCGTTCACAGCTGACCCGGTTCTTTTTGTAACTTCCCTCTTGTTGTTATTTCCCCCACTTCATCCGAAGTTGTATTTTCATAACTAGGAAACTGGACCCAACTCAAATAACAAGAAGGCGTTCGCACTTACCCCCCCCCGCCACCCCCCCCAACCCCCCCACGCCCGCACCCCCCCCCCCGCCCCCCGCAAACTCCCCCCACGCTCGACCGGCCGTTCGAAATCTTTTTCTCCGCATAAACGTATTCGAGTTTGGTAATTGAAGTAGTGTTGCATACAGCATTGACCATCGCATGTAGTCCTTGCGTTCATATTCCTTGACGATGTGCCAGAACATCAAGATTTTGTAGGAAAGGGGGAACTGGTTGGTGATAAAAACCCATTGCACTGTAAAATTTTACCATACAGGTGATGCCTAAACTTTTTCCCAACAGCCCAAATAAAAGTACCAGGGGGGCCCCGCCACCACGCGATCACAAGATGTAGTTTTTTTTCCGTTCAAAGCATTCCAGCTTTCCTGACTTAGCATAACAAGGCTACAAGTAAATATCTTAGCGCTGAGTGATCATCTCCTCTTCCTCTGGAGTGAAGGTGCCCCTATTCCAATAATTACTCGCATCTGTGCGGAGCACAAGTGCATGTATCGGATCGAGTTTTGGGTATATAATGTATTCATCTGTTCGTGTCTGTTAAAGTCTTGTTTTAGCGCTTTCACAGGCCTTCTCCCACCCTCTCCCAATCAGGCTGTGACCATATTACTTTCCTCTGGATTTCCCCTTTTTGGTATATCCGTTAAGGGTGCAGCCAGTGTGTTGAGTCTTTGATGTATCGTCGAATAGAAAAAATCCACATAAGGAGACGAATGATAGAACATCATCCTTTGTGGAGATCCGTGGCGAGGTGCGCTCGGAAGTTTTTCTTCTTCTCCACATTTCCCGTCTTGAGGTGTTTATGAAGCCTTGAGATATAAACCTTCTGGCCTACAAAAGTCCACTTGTTGAAATTCCTATTGCCCTTCTTGGGTCTTTGCTGTCGAAACCTGTTTTGTGTTCCTTAAGTCGTAGCTTGAACAAGAGTATGTCAATGTTTTCGACATGCTCCTCAAAATTTTTCGGTAGCAACTAAAATATCATCCCTGAAGTGGCTTGATTGCCTGCTTGATGTATGGTTCAAGTAATCTTCTCATCATGCGGTAATACCTTTAGCGTTACTTAATCACCTCCAAAGAAACATGGATGAACAGTTGAACTCGTATAAGTGACCTCCAGGAGGTACTGAAAGCTAACACAACGGTCTGACTTCTTCTGGGGGGTTTTTTCAACAGGAATTTTTGGGTCAATATCCCTTACTGTGAGGATCACTGCCTGGTGAAGTATTGGGCTGTGTTGAGACTTGTAGTTAACAGCTGATTCTGGTCGGGTAGAGGAGGTTCTGCCGAAATTCAGTAATCGCGTTGAGCTGTCGATAATCGGATGCACATTTCTTTGTTTGTTTGGGTTTGTTTCAACCGAGTGGCGGAACATTGGTTTTGCTCTCCAACGAACACCACCTAGCACTGTATGGACATTATCAGATTGTGATATATTTCCCTGATGAGAGCAGTCTCTTCTGGTACTCCTTCCTGCAAAGTACTTGTGTTGATCTTGGCATCAGGCACTGGGTACGTCTTAACTTCCTACAGGTGTAGCACACACTGTTTAGCTTCCTATCAAAATTCACTTTCCACTAAATTAAGTAAGAGAACCTGGTTTGTTTTCGGTAAGTATTTTTATGCAATACATTGGTCCATAAAGAAGATCTTCGAATTTGGGCTTCTGTTGATCTGGAGTATATAAAAGGTTGGGATGATATCCACATCCTGAAATGTCTCTTGTGGGGGGGGGGGTGTTTTGGGGGGGGCTTGCAAAGTGTCATTCCTCTGTTCCCAAGAAACGACGACAAAAACACTGGTATCTTTGTTTCTACAACTCGTCAAGGAGTCCAACCAGCCCAAACAAATAGCCATCAAACATGGGGACCGTTTACGGAGGTATGCGGACCTTATTCATGCCATTTCTTCAAAAGGTTCATGTGAAAAAAACCCTTTCCAACAAACTTGCCTTTGACAGAAATTATTGTATTGAGTACTATATATTTTCCTCACTTTCTCGCTCTCTGTCCTGGATCAGAGGGGCCCTCAAAAACCAAAAAAAACCCCGCGTGGTCAAAATGGATCCTTTCTCCCGCCCGCCCCCCCCCAATCAATTTGCCACTTGTTCCTGACAAGGTTGGAAGTACGTAGAGCACTTTTTCTTTTTCTTTTTTTTTGTTTTTTTATTTTTTCACCACCCAACTAAGGTCAGCTCTCTAAATCGCTTTTTGGCCTTCCTTGTTGACAGTGTCGAGTCATGTATTTTTCTTTATTCTGACGTCGAGGCTTGACGCAGATTCACAAAATCGCGTTGTCTCAACCATGTTAGGTATACGTTTCATTTAAAAACACTCATGCAACATAAACATGATGCCTTAACCACTGGGTTTTAATTCAACATCTTCTGCATGATCATCAGTCCATGTTCTCAGTAAATACTTCCAAGAAAGAGGTCCCTTGATTGGCCTCACCAACAACAGTGTTGCGTGCGCCATGCCAGTAGGGGTGATGATGCACTTCCCGGTATGCGAATAATTGCAGGCAGAAATATATGTGTCGCCAATCCTCTGTGGTTTTTCATGAGCTAGACTTTTACTTTCCTTTCTCCCCTCATTAAATACGATGACTGTACCCGCGGTTTCGTATTTTTTTTTATTTTTTCTTTCTTTATTTTTTCGTGTTTATCTTTAATCTTTTTTACGTAGTTTTTGTTTTCTTTTTTGTTGTTTTCTTTTGCCTCCTCTTTTTTTTTTTTTCTTGGAGTCTTTTATTACGGGTTCTTTGTTTTTCTTTTGTTTTTTTACTCGCTTATGGAATATTTTTCCAAATACTAAACAAAAACACACCACCAAGCACCACCAACCACCAAAAACAGCCAACCATCCAAACAACCAAAAAACAAAACTGAACCAAAAACCGAAAAAAAAACACCACACCAGAAAAAAGAAGACCAACAAAACCTAGAGGACAACACAACACCGTTCTACACTCCCGTTGCGTTTGAGCAAATGGGGGAGATGAATAGATATGGGGCTAGTTCATGGACATAGCCGAGAAGACTTCTTGTTTACACTTTTTCCCCCTGCTTTTTCTCCATGATTTACTGCGAAAACTGGGATGCATAGTGTCGGATGTAGGATTTTTGAGGGAAAATCCAATCCGCTGAGTAAATATCTCAATGTCAGGGGAGTTGGTACGCTTCAGCATGTGCTGGGAGTCACTGTTGCATTGTGGAATACTTCTGCCCACATTGATAAGGAACTCGCACCAATGTTAATATGTCTGCGATTCTTTCATTTTTTTTTCGACTTTCTTTTTTTTTTTTCTTGATGTTTTTTTTTCTTTTCATTTTTTGCCTTCCGCGTCCTGGGGAGTGGTCCGTCGCGTAATGTCTCAAGATACGTGGCACCTCTTTCGAAGAGAAAATCCAGTTAGGTGTAGAAGGGGTCATCTCTTCTTCACGCAGCGGACAGGGGTGTCCTATGTCTTGGGGTCAACTCTTTGTCATTCAGGGCAAATTAAAAAACTTGACATAATCTGGTGGATGTCCGAAAATTCATTCCGGGCCAAAAATAGTGCAATGGAAAAATTCTTTGCATAATTATATAAACAAAAAATGGCATTTATCTTTCCCATATGCCCACTGAAAAGATAGTTGTGGCCCATATCCAATATTTGAGAGTCACAATACTAGACGGACAATTAATTTGGATAATATGTAATTAATTCTTGTCCAACGTTTTTCCTCCCCCCCCCCTGCCTTGCGAATAATAGAAGTTTTTTCAAGTCCAACCCCCTGTCATATACATGTCGCCTTACGGTGTAGGTGAGATGTGTTTTAAGGCAGTTTGTTGAAGCAAAGCCAGAGAAACAAATGTCAATAACAGGTGCTTGTCAGCACCCTAACTATCCCCAAACACAAGCTCGGTGTCTTATTTTGTGGGTTGTGGGGGGGTGCTTTCTTTTCAAGAAAAAATTCCTCTGATCGAGGGTTGGTGTCGGAATTCGAGAACGATGCTGGAGTCTTTTCTGTCTGCGGAACTTAGTCGTCCAAGCAGAACGAACTATCGCGAGGCTGTATAGTTCTCGCCCTAAATAAATACGTAAGCAGACCACCTAGCAGGTGGGACTGGGTACGCGGGATTTTCTCTCTCCATCACCGCTTGCCTTATTGTTCCAAGTAACATAACGCGAAGCTTAAAAATGTACTCGAGTCCACAGGTATGACCATCTTTGGCTGAAAAAACTAGCTTTTTCATCAAACAAAGCAAATAAGGGTCCCTGTATAAGCTTCAACAACAAAAAACCACACATACACCCGTATCACTACCTTTTTCGCTGCAGTCAACTGTTCTGGCTTTGGAAACTAATATGTTGGCTCGACGCGTCATTAATTTTAAACTCTGTATCAATAACTATAAGGCATGGCGGTGGGGGTATCCATTTAGTGCAAGAATGGATTCCATTTCTAGAGCCGGAATTTTGAGTGGTTGGTCCTTCATGAATTGTCCTACATTCTGGAAACGTTTTTTCAAAAAACAAAACTCAATAAATCACGTAAAAAAAAACTAGTATGCTCAAGGAAAAACACAGAACACATCTTCCGATTCACATAATCCGCGAGTCAGACAATAAAGAGGAATGCCAAACTGTGTGAGAGGGGTAGGAGGTTTCCTTTTCCTACAATCTTTTTGTATATGTGGAAATGGTCCTAACCTTCCCCCCCGGCAATTGGTACGAGTCAGGGGTAGATGATGAATTTATTTCACCTGCCCAGCTTATCTATCTCTCGTGTCTGGCAGCCTGAATATAATTTTTTAACTGTGCTCGCAGATTTCTTCACTTGCTTTCTTATTGGGGTTTTTTTGTGTTTCTTTTTTTTCTTTGGTCTTGAGTGATTAGTACTGTGGGAGAAGCTTTGGGTCATCGCCGAACAGCATGATCTTACTCTATCCCCTTCCCAACCTCCTTCCTGAGACTTCTCCCCATCGTCTCTGCCAGAAAGAAAAATAAGTTTTTTTCCTCAAGTGTCTATCACGATATCAGCTCCATTCTGTGTTAAGAATACGCCCGAAGTTCTGATGACATTTTATTTTTTTATTCTCCTTAATTGGTCAAATCGAATATCATTTCCTCTCGTGGTATCCTTCAAAAAAATATGTTTACTATCAAACTACTTTCCCCCTGCCATTCTATGCCCCAATTTGTGTGCAGGTAGGATTTTAATCATTCCCACAAACAATCAATCACAAAAAAACAACCCTTGGCCTAACTCTTTTTCTCCCTTCCCCCAGGCTCCCCTTCTTACTGATCTGAACATTTTCCTTTTATTATAAAATTAGTTATTCAGAAAATTCGAAAACTATCGAAGTCGAGTTAGTAAAGCTCTCTTTTTTTTTGGAGAGCCATCCACAAAAACAGTACTCCTGTCGTTCCTACAAACATGACCTAAGTCTAGCGAAAAGTTCCAAAAGCAGTCCGTTCATCTCTATGAACCCCTGGGCTAGTTTTCACGCGACCAGATTTAGATTCATCAGAGCCCACATTTAGAACCATAAGTTCGAACCTGGAAAGTGATATGATTCAAAATCCCTTCAGCTGGGTTTTCTCATTATAATGGGTTTTCTAACAGGAAAACTGACCTCCTGCTCGCAGGTGTGATGGTATTTTCCCTCTGTCTGTATATCTGTATTTGGCCTGCGTGTAGTTGCTAGGGAGGGGGTGGTAGGAAGCAACAACCACTCTCCCCACAGTCTCCCCCTCCTCTCCAACTCATTTGTTTATCCATGCGCCTTAAATCTCCACCTGATGTTGTCATCCTCCTTTTCCCTCTTTTTCTATTATCCAGCTGCAAAGCCTGCAGCATTCCTAAACTTCTCCTATTTCCTGTAACAAAATGCCCCCCTCCAAGACAAAGAACTAACTAAGCTAAAAAAAGAAAATCCCCTGGCTTTCCTCTCTCATTATCTTCATTCATTTTTCCAAACTCAAATTTCAGCTCTCTGTCTTTTTCCCCTCCCTTCTGAAAAATTATTTCTCGAGCACTCTCTGGCTTTTTTTTTTTTTTTTTTTTTTTTTTCTTTTTTTTTTTTTTTATTTTGTTTTTATTTTTTTTTTTTTTTTTTGTTTTTTTTTCTTTTTTTTTTTTGTTTTTGTTTTTTTTTTTTTTTTTTCCTTTTTGTTTTTTTTTTTTTTTTTTTTTTTTGTTTTTTTTTTTTTTTTTATTTTTCCTTCTGGGTTATCTCAGCCTTTAACGCTCATGTCTATCGAATTCCGCAAGACGTACTTCGCGAGCTCAGGAACTCCGCACCTCCGCCCCGCTTTAACTCACATGATTTGGCCGTAAAATCGAACATATAGTTTAATAAGGATATATATTGTTCGGTTGTCTGATCCGCGTATTAAAGCTTTTCCTGCATGCTAAATAATTTTAGAATCTTTCCCAAATAATTTTGAAAAAAAAAAACTAAGTGTCGCCTATCTGATCTTAATTCGAAAGGAAAAACCCCTTAATCTTAAAAACCGGTACAGAGCATGCAATTTCGAATACAAACAACAAAAATCAACAAATGGGTTAATGTTGCAAGGAAAAAAAAAAAAAAAAAAAAATCCTTTGCACAACCTGAAAGCTGGAGTTTGTGTTTTTCGACTATTGGATGGTCGGGTAGAAAAAAAAAAAAAAAGGTGACACAAGAGCAACCCATAACACCCGAAGATCAATTACCATTCACTTATACAATTAAAAAATGGTTCTGATTACCCCCCCTGATCTACACCAAGAATGGTAATCATAAGTACCGTAAAGTGATTTCTAATCAGTAGTTGCTGAAATCTTGAAAAAATTACACAAAGATCCACGCATAGTGGCCTTGCAAATGCCGGCTTCCTTAAAATTATAAATAAAACAGTTCCGCAAAAAATTCAGTTTCCCGCTTTTCAACTTCAAACACCCTGAAAGGACAGATTCACATAATATTCCACGAAAAGCAATTGTGTGGCCTTGTGAACAAATTAACCCATCTATGGTATGTAACAACAAAGTAATGTTGTATGGTTCAGGAAAGCACGAGGTATACCCCGAGAGCGAGGGCCTAACAGTAAAGGTGACATATTGGGACGTTGGAAGCAATACCCACTCTGACTATACCCCCCCACAAGTGAAGTAACAAAGCTATGAGATGGACATGATTTCATTTGGAGGGATGGGTTCTGTTTCTTGGGAAGCCAAAGATGAACCTCAGATAATATCTCCTTGAAATCTGGGGTTTTCCCAGGCAACAATGGTTTAACTTTTTTTTTTCCTTTCTCCTTTCCCTTCCCTCCAAAATCTTCCTTTCCCGAAAAGAGAAACTTAGTTAGCTCGAGAGTCCCCCACCTATATCACTTTTCCCTTTTTAGGGAGTGAAAACTTGGTCACAGGACTATTAATAAAAAAAATGGTAAAGTTTTTCCCTTTTCCCCCTGGTACCTGAACCTGTGAGAAACATTACAATAGGACAAGAAACAAAAATAATAAGAAATTTAAGCTGTGTCTAATTAGAGTTTACCCCAGTCAACCCTCCTGTAGATTCCATATACCAAACCAAATTATAAACACCTTTAATGTGAAGTCAGTTTACAATACTAACCCGACACGTAAGATAATAATAAAAGTTTTGTCAGCACACCCCAATGGGTGGACTGACAGAAAAATGCCGGAACTTAATTTTGGTTTATTAATATAAAACAAAAAAAAAATAAAAAGACCTGTGGGCCGTACACGCATGAATGCATATTATGCCAGATATGCAATACACAATCAAAAAAACAAAGGGACATTGAGATAATGTGCATATTCACATTAAAATATAACGCTACCCTCATGTTCATAGATGACGTCCAGTCAATTGGGCCCAATAGCCGTTCCCCCCATCATAAGACCTGCTAATTTGTTTCTGTAAATAAATACGCCCAGATGGTACTTGTGGGAACATTTCTCAGGGATTTGTTAAAACAAAATTCTAAAAGAAAAAGAGCATCTCTACACACTGATATGAATCAGAGAGTCCATGCTTAATCTCTTGAGTGTTTTCCTGAACGTTGATTGAGCTTGTTCTCACAAAAGTATAAAGTTTCACTGTCGTAATATCAAAAGTACTGCAGTTGATGACAATGTTGCCATAACTTCGGTCCATATTTTGTAAGTAATTTGGCTTTGAGTATAAAAAAAACTTGATCCTAATGATCGTAGACACTGTTTATGTCGTACACTGTAAAAGAATCATCACTCACACGGGAGAAACAACAGACTACACAAACAAGTAGAACTAAAGATCAATCATGGGGGAAACACAGATCCGGTTTGGGCACAGGGTTCAGTGAGGACTCCTTGAATAATATTCTGGGTCCATGGCACACATATTCATGTCGCAACCTTTCAAAAATCAAAAATTAAAGATATTCTTCTTTCTTACCGATATTCTCTAGGTTGACAAGTCCATTGTACATTATTGGGCATGTTATGCACCTCTGGATCCTGAACCGAATCCTGCGAACACCGCCGTCCTCTCTGGCACAGGTACAGATCCCTGGTGGAATAACACGGTGAACAAACACATCAGACTTATATTCTAGCCACAAGGATATGATTTCCAGTTGACGAAGAATAAAGGGTTTACAGACATGAGGTAAGAAGGTGAGCAGTTCAGAAGTACCTACAAGTTAAGAAGCTACATTGTGGGTGTCTTCACTTGTGTACTGGCATTAGCCATCCCGAGCAATTATATTTGTCCCAGCTTTCGTTTTACCCCTTTATGGCACTTGTACCTAGTTCCGTTGGCTGTTGTTCTCACACAGAAGAGGACCCAGACACAGTGATGACAAGGCCAAGAAAAAAATGATGTATAGTAAATTAATGAGAATGTACCGCGCATAATCTGATCCCTACATAATTAATGAGAACAGAATAGGTGATTTGTTCTCATTAATCAGAACTCATGTTACCATCAGTTTCTGGCCACCATTACGTTTTTAGGTCTGTCCTGGATCACCTTTCCTGTTTATAATGTACTTAAAAAACAACAAAAAAAAATAATAAAAAAAAACACAAAAAAAAACCACCCTCTCACTCCCCCGCGCGTTCCTCTGTCATTTCCTTACTTACCTTTCCTCTTCTTTCACCTTCACCTGTCTGACAACCAAGACTAACAAATCCACTAGTGTTGATATTTTCCCCTTGCAAGTTTAGAAGTTTGGCTTATGCAAATGAAAAGCACAATATTCTTGTCCTTTACTAACTTACTCGGTCAAAACAGGGTGATGGTTTAATAAGCTACATTTCCACTGTTTCCTCAAAGTAATAAATGGAAAGAAATCATACGATTAAAATATTTCACTTCTAGGAGCAGTTATATACGTAAATATACTGGGATATGTAATGTGGAGGTTTAATGGTGAAATGTTCCCTTGTGAGGATTTACAGCCATCTCAATGTCAATAACGACATATATATATAATATAAGCAGAGTGTAAATAGAAATATGAGACAGCCGACCTCTGTTACTCACAATATCTCTCAACTAAACACCATTCTTCTTTTTTATTCGTTCAACATTGAGTGCCGGTTTGGTTCTTTAGCTGGAACTGTGGTTCGGAAAAAAAATCCAAGTGCTAAATGCTTTTTCGAAAAAAACTCACACGAGCGTAATAAATGCTGGGACCATTCCGTGATGCTAAACATTTAGCACCACACATTCTTTCTGTCTTTCCACGGCCACGAACATATAAGTAAGAGGTAGACGAAGTCTTTCATATTCGCCTCCTTCCTTCGTTCTATCTCTCTGTTCCCCCTTCTTCACATTAGCGTGTGTTGGCGATTCGCGCTGTGATTGCACTAAAGAGTGAAGGCGAACAAGAACCCACCGGCAGCACACAGATCTGTTTATTATCTTGTAGCTAGAAACCTTCTCTGAACAGCAGTCAATCAAGCCATTGGGGAATCAATAGGACTCAAGAATAAGGAAACAATTCTGGGCATAAATTGAGTCCTCTTTTTCACAGCTTCCAACAGTAGTGATTGGTACAGGTAACTCTTTCTGGAAACGAATGAGAGTATGGGAGTCAGATATCTACATCAGTGGCTAGGCATAGAGTAGCCCTTTTGGGACTTGTTGAAAGTTGGGTTTTCTATCTTTAAATAGAAGGTAATGAAATATATATATATTAGTGCCTGAGACTTTAAATATTTTAACAACACACACAACGAACTCTCATACCTTAAAGCTTTACCCTGACTTAAGAAATAAACAAACTCAGTCACTAATTTTCGTCTGAAGCTTTCCCCTTCTGAAAAATCGGGATGAGTGAATACAGAGACCTAACCACATCAGTGTTTTTGGCCGGACTCGCCTCTTCAAAGTGCCGAAATTTAGGCGTCGCGTGTGCTTCTCTCTTGGACCCAGAATATTTCGCGGTCGACTCGATTTATTACTAGGTTTAAAAAAATACCACTTGCTTAGAACCTCGGGGATCGGGTGGGCGGGAGTGGCTAAAACGCACAAACCTATCGTCCATCTTTGGTTGTCACAGCTATTAAAAATACTGTTTTATTCCAACCATTGATTTTTCCTAGCATCCATTCTCATCTATTGCAAAAACACCTTAGTGAGAATTGTGTTTTGAAATTTTATTGAAGATAAAAAATAAACTGAAGAACAGACGGAGTGGCGCTAACAAAAAAAAAAGAATCATTCGATACACACATCCATTCTTCTGCCCATCCCTCCTGATGGGGATATCATCCCATTTAAAATTTTCCAGATTTAAGTAGTCATAATATTTTCCCGTTCCCGAACGGTGTCTGTCTGTCTTCCTGTTCTGTCTGTCTGGGTCTTTTCTAATCATTTATTGGTTTCAGTTAGAACACAACCTTAGATCAAAGATAACGAAGAACCAACTTACAAAAAGCATTAAGAGAAAGTACTTCAAGCCCTTGAAGATCCTTTAAAAAAAAAAACCCTACCAAGCATCTTTCATCCCCAACACCAATTAACTTTGGGTAAATGGAGTGATCAGTCGGCAGCGAGAGAAGAAGACGAAGGAAGTAGGGAGCTTGGTAGTAGGAAGAGGGGAGGTGGAGGCATGGAGGATGAGGGAGGAGTAGGAGTCAGTACATAGATAATCGAGAGAGGTAGGATAGGATGGAAGAGGAGGGAGGAGACAGAAAGGAGGAGGAGTAGTAGGGAGGTGGCGGGCTTCATTCGGCTTGCGGAGACGGAAGGAAATGGAGGAGGGTAGGGAAGGGAGGAGTCATTAGGAAACGAGGGTAGGCAATTCGCAGGCGGATTCTGATGGCTGAGCAGGAGCCAGTCTGAGTGGTCTTGTTGGCCGGTTCGGGTGTTGGAGGGGCGAATGGAGGGACGGTAATGAGGAAGCTGGATGAGGTCTATCGATTTTGAGGGAGACAGCGGGGGAGAACAAGAGATGCGGCGGAAGCAGTTGGCAGGGAACAGAGCGTCGTCCACCCCCCGCCGGCTCGGTCGTTCGACGACTTCCGCCTTCATGATTGGCCCTTTTCTTTTTCGGACTGGGTTCAGTCATTCGGG
>JACEFZ010006650.1:0-13111 GCA_014155875.1 Cepaea nemoralis | reverse complement strand
AATTAAAAAAAATTCCTGAGTTTAATCATAAGAGATCATCCTACATTGTCTACCCAGTTTAACATGAAGAGATCACTCATACAGTCTACCCATTTTAACATGAAGAAAAAACTCCACTTTTTCACCCATTTTAATGTTTAAAGTGGAGGAAGTGGTATTTTTTGGGTTTTGCTGTGACCTCTCCGCCCGAAGTACTGATCCTGCCCCCAAATTTTTCTGCTCATATCTCAAGTGATCTGCTCCTTTTTCCAATGTATTTTCGTGCCCCCGGAGTATTGCCCCTGTCTACAGTGTATCTGCTGACGATCTACTCCTGTTCCCAGTGTAGCTGCTGACGATAAACTCCTGTCCCCAATGTATCTGCTGACGTTCTTCTTCTGTCACCAGTGTACCTGCTCATGTCTCATGTGTATCTGCTGTCGATCTACTCCTGTTTTCAGTGTATCTGCTGACGATCTAATCATGTCTCCAGTGTATCTGCTTGGCAATAAGCTCCTGTCCCCCTGTTTATCTACGCATGTCCTAGTGTATCTGCTCATGTCCCCAATGTATCTGCTGGCGATAAGCTCCTGTTCCCTGTGTGTCTGCTCCTGTCCCCAGTGTATCTGCCTGACTGGGGTCACCTTCTTCTTAATCTCCTGTCCACTTGAGAATGGGACCCAAACAAAGCCGCACCAATTCGTTTTGTCATTCGCTTTTTCTTTAGCCCCCTCTGTGTCCTCGTCACATTATTCAACTCTGTCTCTAATTCTCTTCTCAGTGTGTTTTTAGATCTTGCTCCAACAATTTGGCCCTGTGGATTATTGATAAGGGACTTTCTATCTACACTATCATCATATTGTCCCATTGTGTGCCCTGCCCAACGGCTTTATTCACCTCTTGAATCAACCGCGTTTGTTTAGCGCTCTCCGTGAGATCCACATCGGCAATTCCGTCATTCCATCTTATTACTTTTATTCTACACACAGGGTAACGATTGTCTGAAAGAGGCTAATGAAACTAGAATATTATTTACAACAATAGGAAAGATACAAACAGCTTTCTTTAGTCATGCGATAAGCAGAGAGGCATTAGAGAACATTGTGACAAATGGAAAGATCAACACATAAATATGCAACGGTAGAGCAAGATAAATTATGCTGGATGAACTGAGACGGTGGCTTGGAGGAACATCAACAACAGAGTTGATTCAGAACACCAAAGACCGACATCTGTGAAGAGACATGAGCGTCTACGCCAGCTGAGAAAGTACATGATGATGATGATTCTACTTATTGAGGAATGTTTGTTGTTGATTAATAAATGATTTAGTTGTTCTCCAAGTTTATGATTCATACAGAAGCACTGATTTACCATCAGAGTTACAAATGTTTATGTTTAATGCTAAACTTAATTTCCTTTGATGTTCACAAATCTGCTTATTTATTATTTACTCATTTACACAATAAAATCATCTCTTGCCTTTTTAAATTCTTATGTTAATATATCTAACGGTTCCCCAACTTTGTCTACATTGCACCCTAAGTTGATGATTTATTCTTGAAGTGATGTTTAACCAAGGTCTATCGGATTATCATTTGCTCTATGTATTCTAATTACTTGTTGTCTTTCCCTTATGATTGTTTACACCTAGTTGTTGTGACCTCCCATCAAGTGTGTTGAGCTTATCTTGCGTCTGATTTCATGTATGGGTCAGGAGAATAATGTCATCAACGAGTCCGGATGATCGAAACTGCTCTGTCTGGTTCCACTGAATTCCATTTCTCGCTGTAGTTATTGTTGTCTTTATAATCCATCTACAGTCAGCAAGAATAATACAGATTACAAAACATCTCTGTTTCACTCTTGTTCTTATTTCAAATGTTTCTGTAGCTTTTACATAAAGAATTTTGCATTTCATGTCTTTATATGTTGCCCTTATTAAGTTTATGATTTTTCGTTTAATCTAATTGTGCCTCATCATTTATACAATGATTCTTTATCAGGGCCGTCAAAGGCCTTTTAATAGTCCACAAATCCAATATACCAAGGGTGTAGTCACTTGTGAAGCAAACTGCAAGAGCTGTGGGGGAAAGACTGGGCAAAAAAAAAAAAAAAACGCTGCAGGAGATCCACCTCCTGGAACGTCAAGTATTCTTTGCCCACATTGTCAAAGAACATTTCAAGCCAAAATAGGCATTACCAGCAATCTTAGAACTCACGGCTCCAAACTTTGAATCTTGATGGACAAACACCATTATTACCATTTCTAATATGGCTGGCTGGTTAGTGCCGGATCTGCTTAATCGGAAGCCTGGATGGTCCCCCCCCCCCCCCCACCCCTTTCTGTTGTTTATCCATAGCATCTCATAATATCTCAGAATAAGCCTATTAATATTTCCCCCGGAACTGCCGATGACATAATTACTCTGAAATGTTCGCATTCATGTAGGTGCCCTTTCTTAGACAGCTTTATCAAACCTCCTTATCTCCAGTCTGCTGGTACTTCTTCGATGTTCCAGACTCGTCCTTCTCCCCAGTCTGCTGGTATTTCTTCGATGTTCCAGTGTCGTCCTTCTCTCCAGTCTGCTGGTACTTCTTCGATGTTCCAGTCTCGCCCTTCTCTCCAGTCTGCTGGTACTTCTTCGATGCTCCAAACCTGTCCTTCTCCCCAGCCTGCTGGTACGTCTTCGATGTTCCAGACTCGTCCTTCTCTCCAGTCTGCTGGTACTTCGATGTTCCAGATTCCATTAAATAACATGTGAAGTAGTTCAGCTGAATAGCTCAGCAAGGGTACTCATTTACCCCGGCAACTTAAACAGTTGCTAAAACCTGAGGACGTAGTCCATAGTCAATATTAATGTGGAAGGCAAGGGGAAGCCACAATATTATTTATTCCAATAAACGCAAAATGGACGCATTATAACTGGTTGATAAAGAGCTATATATCTGGGAAACTGAAATACTTGCAGGCTGAGAATCACCGTGGCTTGGATAGAATAATAATGGAAGACATGGTTCCAGGGAGACGAGTCAAGGGTCGAGCAGCACGAAGAAAGACACGGGATAGTGAAGAGGCCTTGGGCACGAGGGGGCATGAGGCAGAAGATAGATACAGGATAATGAAGAGACATTGGGCACGAGGGTGCATGAGGCAGAAGATAGATACAGGATAATGAAGAGACCTTGGGCACGAGGGTATTTGAGGCAGAAGACAGATACAGGATATTGAAGAGACCTTGGGCACGAGGGGGCATGAGGCAGAAGATAGATACAGGATAGTTAAGAGACCTTGGGCACGAGGGGACATGAGGCAGAAGACAGATACAGGATAATGAAGAGACCTTGGGCACGAGGGTATTTGAGGCAGAAGACAGATACAGGATAATGAAGAGACCTTGGGCACGAGGGTGCATGAGGCAGAAGATAGATACAAGATAATGAAGAGACCTTGGGCACGAGGTTGCATGAGGCAGAAGAAATAGCCAGAGATGGAGAGGTTTTTCAGGAGACCTTGTTGAGGGCGATGTTCAGCAAAGGACCTGTTAGCTGTTGAATGCAATGGTGACAAAGATGTCGTTATTACTTGTATCATATGACAATGTGACTGCGAATCTGCAACCGCGACCAGAATGCAAGAATAGCAGGTCAAAAAGAGTGTCACCAGACAGAAGGCCAAAGAGAAATAGTCAGCCAACACAGAAATGGTGTCGTCGACCGCTCCACTCTGTGGGAAATACTGAGGAGAGGATCGGAACACTTATGGTCAGATGTGCAGTGAGTATGAGCTGAGGACCAGATAACTTTAACGGTATTTGCCTGACATGTATAGTCACGTCTGTAGCTTATATAGTTTAACAGATACGGACTATGGCTAATGTCCTTAGTCGTGTATTGAGAAGTGAAACTGTGACTGTCTGCATACAGTTCAAGATATGTAAACTCGACAAATTGGAATCGAATACCGATTAGAGAAATTAGTCTCAGGCAGTTAAGGTGATTTTGGGCACCCTGTGAAGAGAAAGAATTTGGAAAACTTAATGACAACTGGCAAAATCGATGGGAAAAGAGCATGGGGAAGGCAAAGAGTAAATGCCAGAAGAGCTTGGCCACGTGGCAGAATCGAGACAAGGATCTGATGGCCGTGTGAGATGGCGAAAACAGGATGGCATGCTTATCGGCGCGGCACATGATGATGATCATGATTCATTCAATCGTCTGCATGCCAAACCTACATCCCAGTGGAGAACTTGTCCTTGTTGAATAAAAGAGGTTCTCTCCAGACTTCGAACCTCAAACCTCATAATCAAACACACATAAGTTTCCATTGATCTCAGACTTCAATCACACTCATACACATACATACGATTTCAGGCAACATCAAACACACTCATACACAAACATACGATTTCAGGCAACATCAATCACACTGTTATACACTTTATGGGCGATAGAATTTATTACGTCCAAAAATAACTATATACCGACTGGTTTAATAGTTCGTATGTACTGTATTAATGTTGACAGCAACAGACCTTGACAATGTCATCTGTGTTTCAGTAAGCAAAGCGAATATCATGCACCACAATAATTCAGTTATGAGTGAAGTTGTGCGTTTGTGAGAATATGTGTACGTCTAACTGACAACTTTATGATCATTCTGTGCAAGACTAACAGTAGTAAAAGCATCACAAAACGTGAATGCAGAATAGCAAAAATTATAATGAAGGCCATATAGATACTGTCCCTCCCATTGATATCTTTGTCCAGAATCGATTCAGCCGACAACTGTTGCTTGTTAAACTTGTGATTGCATGACTTTTGTTAGGTCCAGAACTATACTGTTGACAGGTGGCGTGGATTGTTGGTGAGGGTTGAGTCATAGACGTGTATCATCACAATCTATCAAATGTGTTTCTCTAGGAGCAGAGATATCTAACTTCTCCTTCTTCAAACGAGTTCGCAACTTTGTCAGACGACGTTGATCTTCTCCTTATTTGGTCTGAGTATCCACTGGAATAAGTGGAAGATTCTACTTGGGAGAAGGGCAGAGAAATCAATTGTCTTCATTAGACCAACAGGTACTTTCCCCCACCCACTTTTCCATTGGTTTCAGACTTCAGTCATGCTCATGCACAAACATACGATTTCAAACTTAAGTCATATTCATTGTAGTGTAATACTGACTATTTTAATAGATAATAATCAGAAATAGCAACACATAGCCTTTCAGGATTCAGAAATCACTGCCGAAGAAGAGGCCGAAATGGCTCATGATTCTAACCCGTATGATTCCAACAAGCCACAGGAATGACCAAGTCTTCTGACAGTGTCCAGGCACGGATGGGTACAGCGGACAACCAAACTAGTACTCTAGACAGTAGGCTTATGTAATCCTGCTACTAAGGTCTGTAAGATAAAAGAGCCTCCAAATCTGATCCTTTCTCTCAACACGGAGATAGACATATTACAATTATAAAGTTACAACTTTCACTATGTCACTCACTCTTAATATACTGATATTATTTTCTAATATAACAACTAATTTAGGTTGAAATTTAAAATTACAACAATTAATTCATAGATAAGACATTGCGTGAGATCCACAGGATGATCACGGATATATATGGGGTTTAGTTCTTCCCCCTTTTATTTCCTACTAATGATATTTTTGCTATTAGTATTCTTCTTGCGCACGAGAACTGGAAGCGGTTCGACTCGTGCTAGTGACTTATGGGAGTATGGAGCCGGTCGCTCAGAAAGCAATGGCAAACTACTGAGCGTAATCTTGCCAAGAAATCAACCATCAGCTGAAAGATGCTGATGTTGACAGCGATGTCCTGTAAAGGATATGCAAAACATTTGTTTTAGCATTCTTCTTAATTCCATCAGTCGTGACTGAGGGTTTAATCCTAGACTAAGTTACTGAGTGGACAGGCTAACCGTTTCAGACGGTGATGCTGAGCACTTAGCTGAGGACTTCGCTCCTGGCTGTTGACGAGCTTGATGTTCCACGTCAGGTTATGTATCCTCCTCTTCTTGCGCTGATTCACACACACTCAAGCAATAGACAGTTTGTCCAGAAAGAGGTCAGTTGTGCGTTGCTGTGGGTGATGACTTAGTTGAGTCAGTTCACTTGACTGTACGAACAATGAAGGTGCAGAAACCCAGGAATGTAGTATTTAGCAAGAACAGATGAATTCTCTTGTCATACACCCATGATGATACACAGGATACAATCGGTGTCCACCTCGCTTTCAGTCTCATATTCAGACACTGCTAGAGTCACATGCCTGTCTACCTCTGTCACAGACAAATCCCTAGTTATGGCTACCAACAACACAATGAAAAAGGCTAAAGTGTACAACCACTAGTTTCCTTAGCCAATCGTTATAATAAGTCTTTAAAAAGTCACTTAAAAGTCGACAGGATCGACTTCATTGCACCGGGTTTTATCCCATATAGCTCGGTCTCTTTCCGAAGAGCGGGAAGCGTCGCACAAAGCACAAACTCCGTAGCTTTAGCGACGACCTACAGGAGTCTCCGAAAAATTTAACTCGTGAACCGAAAGACGCGGCCGGGAATCGAACACGCAACCTTCGGAGCCCGAGTCAAACGGTTTGACCACTTCGCCATGGTGACTATCAGATTTAGACACTTAGACATTCTATAGCCCAAACTACTGACACATCAATACATATATTATAAGCAGATCAATGTCTACCACACAAATTATGTTCCACAAACTATGAAGTATCGACACAGATTATAAATCATACAGATGACATTTCACAAATACGACGTATAAACATAGATTATAATTCACACAGACTACTTTTACTATGAAGTACTAGCATGGAGTATAGATCACACAGATTCTATTTCACACATAAATTATTACTGTAATTTATAATTATAATTAATTCCAGACACTCACAAATGATATTATACACGCAGTTGAAGTATTAACATAGATTGAGAGAGTAGGCTAGTAAAGGCCTTCGTTCAGGCAAGTATAATAATGCGAATAGGCGCTGGTTTTCCCTTTCTCACCTTGTCATGGTCACACGTGATCTCAAGTAGGACTATGTGAAAGAATCTTATATTTAGTATTTCAATATTCCGTTTCTACTATCAACATTATTTCCTCCGAATTGCACCTCCGCTTCTATATTTATATTATTCCCCTGGCCACACGCTATTCTGTTATAGGTTATATTAATTCCTATTAATGGTTGCGTTTCACTGTCTGAACGTTCTGTACATCTCTCGAAGAATATCAACCGGCTAAATGTAGACATCTTGTGTGTCCTGTGCTCGTTTTTTTTTCTTAATTTGCTGCCTCAGCATCAGCAGTGTGGTTCCATTATGTTTATAATTATTCACGTTGTGGTTTACGATACCTGTTCTCTACCATTAGTTATCACGTAGTTTCGCCAATGAAATTACACTACAAAAACCTGTAATTATATACATAAAATCTTAATTATACAATCAATTCAACGTAACTTCCAGTTCTTGTCATTAGCCCTCTCAACTGGGGAACAATTGCCACTAGCGTACTTATACTTTTATATAATTTGGTTTATCAATTATATGGTTGACTAGAGCCTGTAGACTTATTCTTTAGACACGTTAAAGTGTATTATAGGTTAGTTTCTGGCTCCTGTTCTCCCAGCATCAAGTCATCAAGGGTAAATAGGCGATATACGATGTCTGCCGGTCTAACAGGAAGTGGTAAGGCAGATCTTCGTCATGCCAAAAATTTTGCAGGCCAAACTGTGTATTCTACGCAGTCACACGTACCGTTTTGGCAGTATACACAAACACTATGTTAAACCCTTTTTCTATTCTATACTGTATATTGTATATATATATATAATATATATATATATATATATATATATATATATATATATATATATATATATATATATATAATTTAATATTTTTTTCCGCGTTTCCATCCTGTTTCAGGCTATTGCGGTCAACACCAGCATCTTTCAGCTGTATGTTGATTCTTAGGCTAGATTACGCTAATCAGCACGCCACGACTTTCTGAGCGACCAGCTCCATACTCTCATAAGTCATTGGCGCGACTCGAACCACTTCTAATTCTCGTGCGCTCACGTCAACCTACGAGAGTATTCGGGATTAATGGAGAAAGCTGCTAACTTCCTCGGCCAGGGAGCCGGCTATCTATCTATCTATCTATCTATATATATATATATATATATATATATCTATATATATATATATATATATATAATCGTATATAATATATAATATAAGTAATCGTAACTGCTATCTATTTTTGGGCCGATAATCGATCTTTTTCTATTATACTAATTATATATATATATATAGATATATATATATATATATATATATATTATATATATATATATATATATATACTATATATATAAAACTAGAATATTCACTAAGATTAAAGAGTCATATAACCGCGATACGTATACACGAATGTATATATATATATATATATATATATATATATATATATATATATATATATATATACTATATATATATATATATATATATACATATATATATATATATATATATAGAATTAGTATAATAGAAAAAGATCGATTATCGGCCCAAAATAGATAGCAGTTACGATTACTAGGCCACACTCATGCACACACATACGATTTCAGACTCCAGTCATTAGTTAGTGAGTTAGTTAGTTAGTCGTTCCTCTTGAGCCTAAGGTGGCGCATAGGGCAGAAGCAATGGCTCTTTATGTCTGGCGTTTTGCTGCTACCTGTTGTAGATCCTGGATGTTCACTTGGCCGTTGAATGAGCCTTCTCTGATGATGGTTCTACTCCAATCATAATTAAGCACAAACATACGATTTCAAACTCCAGTGATACTCATGCACAAACATTTGATTTCTGACTTCAATCATACTCATGCACAAACATACGATTTCAGACTTCAATCAAACTCATGCACAAACATGCGATGTCAAACAACATCAGTCATAGTCATGCACAAAATACGATTTCAGACACGATCAGTTCGTGCATTGACTCCCTTCCGTACCATGCCACAAGACTGTCAAGAATTTCTCAAGCTTTCTTCCACTATCTCGCTTTCTACAAATCTTGCCCGTTGTCACAACATGTTCCAGTTTTTATCTTCTCATAATGTGGTAAAAAATTATGACTTTCTTTCTGTTTTTTTTTTTTTTTTATAATGCACCTTTGCGACTTATCCTCCTTCATAATGATTACTCTTTTTGACTATCCAATTAATTTTCAGCATTCTTCAATAAAACCACATCTCCAAGGCTTATAGGGATTTGTTCGCCTGTTTACTAGTTATCCAGGATTCGCAGCCGTATGTTAACATTGATTCCATGTAACATGCAAGAAAGTTTCATCATGCCTCACAACCAAATACTGCCTTACCATACTGAAATTTCTATCACCGGAGGAAGACTAAAACCATTAATGAGGATGTGGACAACAAAGAAAAACCACCACATTATTTTTCCGAAAAGAAGTCTATTAAAGCAGGGGACCTATATGGAAATATAGAAGTGCCATGTTTAGAAAAGTCACCCCTGTATTTGGTCGGACTAATCTGATTCGGTAAGGAATGGTTAACTAACGACGGCAATTTTCTCTACAGCAACTTCAGCAGCAGACAATCGCCGACCCCAGCGCCTCTATGATTAATCTGATCCTCCTAACCTGTTGCACGCCACACTATTAAAATGTTTTAATAGTTCAGCTTAACTGGCTGGCTATTTAATATTCAAACAAGCATCGATGACAATGAATCAAGTATTAATAAACAGGGTGAAACTAGGGATCCGGCCCTACAAACCAGTTGTCGCGAAATAAATAGTAATCGCGTCATGCCGCGGATACATGTTATCTCAAAGAGCACCTGAATAATTTAACTAGAGATCAATTGATGTAATTTATAGATAGCTAATTTAATCGCGATTAGAAGGATAAGACTAAAACCTACGTTCAACATGGCCATGAAAGTTAATCTTAGTTGGGGTGGGTAAGGGTGAGATAGAGTAACTTAACGAGTGAGTTTCCGGCCATAGAGTCAGGCGGTGTTGTCTTCCTTAGTTAGGGTGGGTACGGGTGAAGTGGAGTCACCTCATGTGTGAGTGTCCGGCTATTGAGTCAGGCGGTGTTGTTTTCCTTAAATGGGGTCCGTACGGGTGAGGTAGAGTAACTTTATATGTGAGTGACAGGCAATGAAAGTCAACCAGGCGGTGAGGTGGGGTAACTTTATGTGTGAGTCTCCGGCAGTTATCAGTTATCAGTTATCAGTTGGGGTATCTTCATTGCACTCCGGACATGTCCATAGGTGCCCAGATCCTCCCCCCCCCCCCCCCAGCATATGCATCAGCGTCCGGTGGCTAATAGTGCCAGTTCTGTGTGGTTGACGAGGCGCTTTGTTTTCCCGATGTACCTCTCGCGTCTGGCTGTGCCGATTCTTACTCACAGGTCTTTTCATCCTGGACAGCGATGTTGAATCACTGACGTCAAAGTCCTCTGTTCTCGCCATATCTTTAAGGACGTTAATAACATCGGCACGATCCATGGGCTGGCCATCTACAGGGGGTGCAGCGCCAGCCAGTTTATCAGCTCGTTCATTTCCCTCGACTCCCGCATGTCCCGGGACGAAGATGAAGGTAACTTTACGGACAACAGACTTCCGTAGCGATTCAGTCCACTGTCTACGTACAGATCCAGCTTCGACCTTCTGAATCATGCTCATTGAATCACTTAGTACACACACGCTGGCATAAAGCTGTGATTCCAGCCATATGAAAGCCTGTGTAACTGCCATCACCTCCATCGTCATGCTGCTCGTGGTCATAGAATGGGCACCACTGGATTCTTGAACGGTTCGGCCCGCTGAACGGGCTGTAAATGCCCACGCACTTCTCTGCTGCTTTACAACAGATCCATCTGTATAGATGAGCACTTCGGAGCTATCTGAGTGTTCATAGATGAGCGCGTTAACCTCTGCATTGACAGCGGCAGGGTTCTGCTCTCTGCACCGTCTGTCGAGTGTGATAATGCAGGAGAAAGTGCACTTAAAAGCGGGAGGCACTGGCACCCATTCCTTGCCGGGGTTGATACTGGTAAGACTGCAGACCTGTCTGACGACATCTTCCGCCCGACCCATCCATGATTTGCCTCTCTTTAGCCTGTTACCCTTTTCTTTGAATATAGCGTCATACAGAGGGTGCTGCTCATCTGCACTTATTTGTAAGTATGCACGAGCTCTCCAGATCTTGATCCTGTGTTCCATTGTCGGGAAGTCAAGGAGGTATCTCATTGCTACACAGCTGGTGTCTCTCGTGCAGCCCAAAATGATGCGCATGGCTTCGTTTTGTACCTTTTCAAGTCTTGTCAAGTCTTTTCGAGTCTCCGGCAATGAATGTCAACCCGGTGGTGAGGTAGTGTAAATTTATGTGTGAATGTCAGGCCATGGGAATTAACCAGGCGGTGAGGTAGAGTAACTTTATGTGTGTATGTCCGGCCATGGAGTCAGATAGTAAGTAGAGTAACTTTATGTGTTAATGTCCGGCCGTGGAAGTCAACCAGACAGTGAGGTAGAGTAACTTTATGTGTGAGTGTCCAGCCATGGAAGTCAACCAGGCGGTGAGGTAGAGTAACTTTATCTGTGAGTGTCCAGCCATGGGAGTCACCAGGCGGTGAGGTAGAGTAACTTTATCTGTGAGTGTCCAGCCATGGAAGTCAACAAATTGTGTCTGGTGTTATTCTTTTATTTATCATGTACATGTGTGGGGAGGTGGGAAGTACCATGGCATACAAATATATATTTTTGTTTTTGTTTGCATATCCTTTACAGAACATCGCTGTCAACATCAGCATCTTTCTGCTGATTGTTGATTTCTTGGGAAGATTACGCTGCAGTAGTTTGCCATTGCTTTCTGAGCGACCGGCTCACATACCTCGTAAGTTACCGACGCGGCGAGAACTGCTACCGATTCTCGCGCACGACGTTACTCACGAGAGTATACGGGATTACGGAGAAAAACGTTAAATCCCCTGGGCCAGGAATACCGGCCTAACCATGATGCATATATACACCACCACCACTTCTTCCTCTTCGTCATCTTAATCATAATTTTCTTCTTTTTCTTCTACTTCTTCTCTTTCTTATTCTTCTTCTTCTACTCCTCCTACTTCTCTTCTTCTTCCTCCTCCTCCCCATCCTCCTTCTTATTTACTTATTTTTGAAACTATTCACACATAGATTCAGACTCGGCACTCATCAAGTTCGAGGTGGTCGCTGTACCCCAGAGCCAGTACTCCCTGGCAGAGATCTCTAGTGGCAGATGTTCGTGTGTATAAATATAGAGTAGCAGCTGCAGAGTATGGCTTAGACATAGGCCTTTTGACCTCCGAACTCCTCTATATGGCTTGAATACGATTGTGTGAGCATGAAGTGTGAAATTAGAATTTATTCTTAGGCGAATGAGAGAGAGAGAGAGAGAGAGAGAGAGAGAGAGAGAGAGAGAGAGAGAGAGAGAGAGAGAGAGAGAGAGACAGAGAGAGACAGACAGAGGGGAGGGGAGTGGAGAGGAGGGAGAGAGAGAGGGCGAGAGAGAGATTTAGTAGGAGAGAGAGAGAGAGAGAAGAGGAGGAATGTATTATAATTTCGTGAAAAGAGCTTAATTATTCATTCATTCATTCATTCATTCATTCAGTAGAATGTCCTTTGCAGAACCTCGCTCCCATAACAACCTTCCGGAAAGCTTCTCGATCACAAGCAAGATGTCCCGCGTCTGATACACCCATCTGGAGATCATCCGCCACATCCTGCACCCATCTTCTCTTTGGTCTTCCCCTTCCTCTCTTCCCAAGCATATACCCTTCCATTATTGTTCTCTCCAAACCTTCGTGACGTTTCAAGTGACCAAAATACTTCAATTTTCTTTTGTTTATCGTCTTTAATAGCCATCCCTCCTCAATATTCAAACCTCTTGAAGTATGGATGCATTTGTTCTTTTCTTTACCCAAGATATTCTTAGAACTCGTCTATAACATTTATATTCAAAGGCGTTTATGCGCTGTTCAGCTTGTTTAGTAAGTTTTG
>JACEFZ010006649.1:0-276020 GCA_014155875.1 Cepaea nemoralis | reverse complement strand
CTTTCCTCATCAACCAGGAAATTTGCCTACTGTTCTTTCTAAATCACTGTGATGTGGCCAAATTATTTTAATTTCCAAGATTCCGGAAAGATTAAACTGGTCAACAAACTCCCAAAGTTGCATGTGTCGGTCTAAAGTCAACAAACTCTCAAAGAAGTTGCATGTGTCGGCCTAAAGGTGCAAATATTGCAGCATTGCTGTAAAAGACACAACGCATTTATGTCCGAACAAACATTTTGGGTGAACAAAGAAGAAGAATTTCCAAGACATGCTACTGTTCAGAGACCAGTTTTCTTCAGTCTTCAATTCTTATTGAATGTTTGTTCTTCTTTATCCATGGTATCTAAGAATTGTTCTGTCCCCTTTAAGTTCAAAATCCTCAATTTTCTTCTAGGGTATGTGTTAAATGATCCATGATTGGCATCTGTATACAGCCACAGAAAGATGCATCTTCTTCTTCTTCTTCTTCTTCTTCTTCTTCTTCTTCTTCTTCTTCTTCTTCTTCTTCTTCTTCTTCTTCTTCTTCTTCTTTCGTTCACTTGAAATATGTCTATAACTGCAATGTTGTCTCTTGTATGAATCTAAGCAGTCTTTTTTAGTTCACTCGCAGTCCATAGAGTTTATCTTCCACTGTTGTCTCTCTAGGCCAGAAGGTTCGCCTGGATATGTTGTAGTTTGGGCAGTCCTGGAGTATGTCCTCTGCTGTCTGCATGTTCTCAAAATGTTTACATTAATTTTTTTTTGCTGTGTTGTGCCATAGATTTTTCATGCAATTTAACATCTGCATTGCAGTGAGGGGAAGTCATTAAGTAACAGAACTTGTATTATAAAGTTCATGGAAGGGCATGGACAATTGAAAATCTTATTTCAGAATACAAACTAGATCTTAAGCAATACCGTATGTTGTGGCCGTTAGAATTGAGCAGTTTACGCATGCACAATAGCAATTACAAAATGTCTGCCCCACTATTGTCTTGCTCAGTGGAAAGAACAATGAGGCGTTTTTTGTGGTAAGAGAATAAGACACCTTCTGAAATCTAAGAAGAATGAAGTTTCCATATGGGGATAATTGTTTGAGTTAGGAGAGTATGAATGAATAGTGTGTGAATGGTAGAAACATGCAGTGAAAACACTAGTCTTTGGTTAAGAATACTTTCAAGACGTAGGAATCCACTAAAGAGTAATTGAAACGCCGGGGACTTCTCTCAAAAGTACTATTGTTGCTGCATGACAATGCCCGTCCTCACACAGCTACGCATACAGTGGTTACAGTACATTTCTGAAATTTGAGGTTTTGAAACATCCAGCATACAGTCTAGGCTTGGCGCCATTGAACTTTCATTTATTTGGACCCTTGAAAGAACATTTATGAGGTTTACAGATGACGAGATAATGAAGGCAGTCCAAACTGATTTACAGCCACACCCAACATCTTGTTCCAAGAAGGCAACAAACTAGTGGACCAAGTTGCCGGGCAGGGGGACTGTGTTGAGAAATAACACACATAAAATTTCTGGTTCGCACCAATTTAACAAAATTGTTCGTAAAATTTGTGTTATTTAATTTCCTCTTGTGCATTCAGTCCCCAACCTCTTTTGAACAGACCTCATTGTAAGATAGCATAAAAGGAGTAAATTGGTCAGTTTTAATCCAGCCGCCTTCACTTTCCCATATCTCTGGTTGTTTGGTACCCATTTGGAAAAATGAGTCAACCCTAGAGGTTCACTGGTCAGACGAAAAACTTCAAAAAAATTCAGCCTTACCTCTGTATTGTATAGAACATTTTTTTAATGTTACAGGTTAATATTAAAAGTTACAGACCCTATTCCCATTATATATTTTCAAACTTCCTTATGATGTCACCGTGTTAGTCTGCACTGTGATGTCACATGCTGAACACTCTTGACATCCTTTACAACAATATTGACAGGTTACAAGATAATGTACATGGTTATTGTAATTTCTATCACACTGTTAAGGTTTTCATTTGAATCTCCCTCGTATGTTGCATACTGGGGATGTGGTGCTAGACCTATTATTTAAGACCGGTCGGCACTTCATGGGTGATGTCATCTATGTCATTCCCATTGTCTTTAACTTCCCAGAAAATGATCAGTTACAATATTTGTGAGGCTGGGCCGACCTCAGACTCGCATGGTCATATTTTAAAAATTCAGCCCCCCCCCCCCCCCCCAAAGATTTGAACTCTGGACCATAAAGTCATAGAGTGCACTAACTACTGTGCTACCTCTGTTCTTGTTAATTTGATTAATACAGGTTTGATTGAAACATAGCAATTGTCACAATACTAAGAATACAGAATGTCAAATCTTTGTAAACATCAAAGGGTTTATTATTTTCTTAGATTATGCATTGGTAAAAGACATCCTTGGAGTTAAACAAGAAAACTGGAATGTGAAAATGTAGTTTCTTGTCTTCCCCTCTAAAATGATGTTTTCGCTGGAAAGGTGCAGTTACTCAAATGACCTGCGCATGACTTAATGCAGAAATAGTACTGTGCCCCGTTCTTCTTGTAAGCAGTTCTAATTTATTTACAAATTCAGCTGTGATTTATCTGGGGAATATAAATTAAAAAATTCAAAACAGTGTTTTCCTATAGTGAAACTAAATAATGAAGGCACAAACAAAAGGCTGCATAATTTATTGCCTGGCATATTTTGCCGCAACTAGTCAGGTGCACACTGCAGAAATCCCACAAAATAAAATAAAGCAAACCAATGAATCCATCAAACTGAAATATACAACACACATATCCCAAAAGTAATTTAAATTGTCTACCACAGTAATTTTAAACTATTGTGTCTTTTTGTTTACACAACAATGGTTTGGCCATATGAACCGCAACTGCTTCAGTGAACCATGACAATCGTCTGCTTTGTGTGTTGATCAACACATGAAATTAATTATCTCAATCAATAACATGACTGAATTCTAATAGGTTAGATGGACAGAATGATAAACAAAGAATCTTCTGGTAACCCAGTAACACCTTTTTTTTTTTTTAGCATATCCTTTACAGGACTTTCCTGTCAACACCAGCATCTTTCAGCTGTATGTTGATCTCTTGGCAAGATTACGCTCAGTAGTTTGCCATTGCTTTCTGAGCGGCCGGCTCAGTATCCCGCAAGTCACGAGCAGGGGTCGAACCGCCTCAGCTCTCGCTCCGCTACGAGACTCTGCGTGATAAACGGGATTACAGAGAGAAATTGTTGTAACCCCACAGCCAGAGAGACCGGCCCAGTAACACCTACAGACAGAAAATTGCTCACTTCCTCAATATCAGACCACCTACTTTGGGATCGATTCAGGCTCATCAAATGGATACCAAATCATTTTCAGAATTTTCTTGAAAGGAAGAGACCTGATCATCCCACCTTATTATAAACCAGTCAAGTGTCGTCTTCAGTGAATGCTGGCTGAATTGTATTTTCAACACTTGATATCTCTAGCTGCGGTGTACAATCTATCAGACTGTTGTTCGTCAATCTCTTGATGTTATCTTCCTACTTGTATTGTTGACTACCTCTTGTTGACCTACCTTGAACAGTTCCCCCAATACTGTTGTTAAGAAAGCCATAATACTGCTGTCCATGGGATATACATGGTGAAGTATCTATCTCTTCCACGGTGACCAGCATGCTCCCATTTGTGACATGAATACACCACATATTTGCCAAAGACTCCACTGTTTCGCCCCTCGGGTTATAATGGATTACTGTGATCTAGAATATGACACCACACATCGGTGTTTGCTGTGGTACTATAAACATCATCATACCTCAGAAATTATAATACCTTTGGCCACAACAGTAATGGAAGACATGGTATGGTCTCTCAAATCCCCATCAATAATAATACGGTGCTGGACACAGGACGTCGAGTAAAGATACTCTGTCCATAAGGCAAGGCAACAGGCAGTTAAACTTATCGCCAAATTTAGAATTTGTAACTCCAATGTTAATTCGGTACTACTGTATGGGCCAGAAAGATGGATAACAACTAAAAGAATTACTTTTTTATGTTGCATATCCCTTACAGGACGTTGCAGTCAACACCAGCATTTTTCAGCTGCTGTTGATGTACTAGGCAAGTTTTTACCTTCAGTAGTTTACCATTGCTTTCTGAACGACCGGCTCTCATACCCCCGTAAGTTACCAGCGCGGCGCGAACCACTGCCGATTCTTGCAGCTGCTCTTTTCCCCCACGTGGATATACGGGATTACGAATAATGTCGTTAATGTCAAGTACATGTTTAAAGTTACATAGAGGTGCTGGTCATGAGAGTAAATAATTATTCAGAACTTAAAACCAGCGGCAGTTATAAACAGAATGAGAACTAATAAACTACAAACATTTACTTAGTGATGACTGCGCAGAATAGTGGGAATAAAATTTATGATATCATCAATGTAGATAGAGCTCATGGGAAGCACTAAACACATTTCAGTCTACCAAGACGTTACAAAAAGAGGCTGACACTGGATAACCCCCCCCCCCCCCCCCCCCCCCCCAACTGAGATAACCTGAAAATAGTATAACTGCACACACTCTTGTCTGGAACTCACAAGGCAAACAAAATAGCGGAAGATATAATATTTAAAAAAACGAAGAAAATGACAGAGATGAATAATATTGAGAGAGCCTTGGAGAAGCTGCTGGAGATAGCAAAAGATAACAGGGCTTGGTGTGGTTTACTTGAGGGCCTATGTCTCAATGGTGGATAAAGGGCAGTAGAAGAAGAAGAGTATTGGCGATGGTCAGAGTCTTTCCATCGGGTCTTGGTGAGAGTGACACTGCAAAATCTACAGATTATGACTTGTCTTTGGAGCACTACCCCTGTAAATTCGCTCAGGTGAATCCTTAAAATAAATTACAAGGACATAGTAGCAATTAAACGAATCTGTGTAAAGGAAAAGAACGCGAGATCTTACTTTTTGGAGATGATGTGAGGGTCATGAACTTATTGGAGAAATCAGACGTAGAGAGTCACAGTTTTTTTTTTTTTGGACGCTTTGTGAGAAGAGGTGGATTGGAGGTTTTGGTGGCGGGTGGAAAGATTGAGGGGAGGGAGCAGGTGGAGGGCGGAGAGATAAATACCTAAATGGTTGGTCAAGTGGTATAGTCGAGACAAGAACACACAGCTGATCCACGACTCTGGTGATCGTGTGATAAGGCACAATACCGCCCATGCTTATCGGCATGGAACATGATAATGATGAAGTTATATGTGTTATGCTCGAATAAACAAAAAGGCATCTACAATGAACATGAGGAAGGCTGTAATACATGCCAACAGATAAAATCATGCAAATAACAAACAGCAGTCAGAGTACCACAAGAACCATGAATAGAAAGTATTGCAGTCAAAGTTCATTGTTAAGATGGAGCTTAAATTTATCTAAAATTGTATCTGAAATATAGCAGAATCTCTCTCTCTCTCTCTCTCTCTCTCTCTCTCTCTCTCTCTCTCTCTCTCTCTCTCTCTCTCTCTCTCTCTCTCTCTCTCTCTCTCTCTCTCTCTCTCTCTCTTTCTCTCTCTCTCTCTCTCTCTCTCTGAAAATAAAGTTTGTTCGTTCGTTCGTTCTGTGTGTGTGTGTGTGTGTGAGAGAGATATAGATAGATAGAGAGAGAGAGAGAGAGAGAGAGAGAGAGAGAGAGAGAGAGAGAGAGAGAGGGAGGGGAGGCTGAGCAGAATATAGCATTTTTGTTTGACCTAAAATAAAATAAGACACGTGTTTTCTCGACATCTAAGACACAACCTTCCTCCCCGAATTACACCTGTAAAAGTTTTTTGTTGTTGCGGTCACTCGCTTTGAACTCAAGCGTAGTCCATACACACTATTTTTATAGTAGTGATGGACTGACTTGTAATAGTAATTAAGGGGTTGTTGCCGCCTGATGGGTAATGACTAATGAAACTGCTGAAGAAACTGACAGAAACAAATGCTGAAGTATTGAAATGTACAGGTTCCAAATGTTGCTGTTATGTAGCCGAGGGCGAGGTTGGGGTGAGCGCCTAACCTCGCATAAATACCCCAATGGCTCGTACATTCATCACCACTGCAGCAAAAGTCCAACTCCTGGCCTTCTCATGGCGGACCTGTTGTAACTAACAGGCGAGTTACTGGCGCCGAGAAATAACCAGAACGCTCTAGATGAGTATGCACGTACATGCATGCACAGACACGTACATGCATGCACAGACACGTGTGTGCGTGCCTACACACTTAAACTCGAGTAAGACCACAGTCTGCTCTAGCAAAGGAAAGGTGCTGAAGACGGAGGCAACCAGCCAGGAGGTGTACCACAGAAATCAGGATATCATGCCATGAAATATGTCGACTACTGCTAAATGTTATGGTGCTTGCACTACTTTCGACCCCAGGCAGGTGCAGTGCTATGCCTCGAAACGGTAATCACAACTACTGGAGGTCCTTCTCAAATGTCTTATCGGGCCAGGGGACCTGAGAATAGAGCGTCTGGCCATACCAAACAAAGAATAAAACTTGCTTGTCCCATCGAGCCCATGTGCTCGCCGATGGATGAAAAACTACATATCGGACAGCTCATGGGATAGGGACCAGACTAAGAGAGACACAACCTGCTGCTCTGCAGGTAGACTGAGGATAGCAGTCAGATTTTAAACTCAAGCGCACGAAGCCACAAACTTGGTCCAGACACTTACACAAAGGCCACCATCTGAGAGATGTAGCTGAACGCCTCTAAGCTACTACCCTTGGATGAGTGAGCCGGGCCGAAAACTCACCTACCGAAATACGGAGGTGAGGTACTGAGCACGCTACGTGCCCAGTTCAGACACCTGTCCGAAGGCTCTCAGCTGGGGGATATGAGGGATCCCCGGATGAGAGGGCCGCCCGTTTCTCGCTCACTGCTGTACGGAGGTAAGGTGCTGAGCCGGCAGCACATGTAGCCTACCTCATGAGCGAGTACAAAAAGGTTGAAGAAGTGCCCCAGTCGAATGAAAGGCTACGAAAACTGACTATCTAACTCATAGAGAGTGTAGACAAAGGTGGAAAAACAAGGTGGAAAAATGTCTCAACAGGAAATGGAACGCACGGCTAGCGAATCCATTGCGTAGTCCGAAGCGAAAGCTTATCTAGTGGATGTCGCCTGCAGACTGACCGTTCCTGGTATGTGATTTAGCGACCGGTGGCAAGCGAGATGCCTAACACATGGAAGTGAGGAACTAAAGCAGCCAAGAGCGGGACGAGGCAACCCCTCGGGTGAGCCCAGTCTCAGAGCAATATGTGTCGGCTCTGCAATTATGGAAGCCTCCTTGGATAGCCTTGGATAGGCCCATGGTCTGCCCCTGCCTTCCCTTGAGGGATAACCGTGATGTCGATGATCGTTCTATCTTGACCAGCTGAGATGTGGGCGACATCACAACAATACGTCTAACGTGTCTCGAAACCCGAGGAAGGCTAGCCTCATTAAAAAATGCCTGCTGAAGTCGGAAGTGCCGTCCTACGGGTGGCAAACTAAAAATTGGCACTACGCATTTACGTCCGAGTGAAATATCTCGTCCGAATGTCTCTCGTGCTAGGAACAGCTCTGACTACCTAGTTTCCGAATGCCGCTCTTGTTCGGAACAGTTCTGACTAGGTAGTTTTCCGAATGTCTGTCGTACCTGGAACAGCTCTGACGGGCGCAACGACAAGCACATGTCCGAAAACTCGCTGAGTGGATACTGTCTGCAGACCTGTCTGGTTTGTGCGGGAACGGCCCGGGGCGAACGAAATGCCCAATATATTGAAGTGAGGAATTAAAGCAGCCATGAGCAGGACGTGACGATTCCCTCGGTGAGCCCAGTACCAGAGCGTTATGTGTCGGCTCTGCAATTATGGAAGCCACCCAGGATGGCGGAAAATGCTATGGACTGTCCCTGCCTTCATTTGAGGGATGACCGTGCAGTCTTCGACTGTTCCAACTTGACCAGCTGGAAGGTGGACGGTACCACAAAAGTGAGAGTCTCCCAGGAATGCTAACCTGGCCAAAAATGCACGCTAAGAGTCGGATGCGTTGGCCTAAGGGTTTCGACCCAAGGGTGTCTAACCAGACACACCGCAATCACATCTGAAAAAACACTCCGGATGAAAGCAAAGAAGAAGAAGAAGAAATGTGAAACACTGGTCAACTGGTAGAGTTAATTCTATGCAATACTTAACATAAGTGGGCGCGTTAGCGAAGTTGATAAGGAACCTTACTGATAATGCCGTGAGCACAGTCGGACGAGTGTTCAATGCTGGGCTCATCACCTGCTAAGTGATGAAATATTTCGCCATGCATTCGGGCCTACAAACTGGGATGGCTCTATCATATCCAGACCCATAGCAGGAAATTGCTTGGAGGCAAATGTGTATTTTAGTTTAATACATAATTGTGGAAGAGCAGCTGGCCGAGTGGTTAGAATGCTGGGTTCACCTTTGGGAGACCCGGGTTCGAACCCTCGGTGAGGTGTGGATTTTTTCTGTTGGGGGAAAAAAGAAAACCATAACTGTACAGTTCACAGCGACTGCACGAGCCAGGCAGCCTTAACTCAGGCTCAAGACCCCTGTGTCCTACACCGCAAGGTACTATAGGCAGTATCTGACAGTTTTTTATGACATTGTGAAGACAGTCTGTTATCTAATTCTAGAACAAATGAAATGAAATAGATTGGTATGTGTGGCTCATGATGGAGAGAGCGGAAGAGATAGAGGAATAACAAACATAGGCACTGTCCAGGTGAACAGATTCATAGTGGGGAAATTAGTTGGAACATAATACGAGGGCAAGTCAATAAGTAAGACACAGTTTTGTGGGATGGCAGGTAAATGTAGTTGGTGTTTTCTGCAGGTGTCATTAGGTGACAGCAACATCGAACTTTATATTTCCCTTCGTCAGGTAGCGCTAGGTGTTTGAAGCATATGCGCAGCGCATAAAGAAAGTGGCGACTGTACTTACGGAATATACAACCAAAGAGCAATGTGCTGTTGTGTGTTTTTTTTTTTTGTGTGGGCGAAAGGACTGTTTGCAAATGACAGGTCGTAAAGAAGTGCATAGCTGTTTATGCTGACAAATGTCTGTCCGTCAAGGACGCTCTATATTTGTTGATGAAATCTAATCTGGTCATCTTGTTGATATTGCAACAGACGCATCCCTGCAGAGTGTGGAAGAGATGATTAGCGGTGACAGGCGAGTAACGATAGACTCTGTAGCATCAGCAATAGGGTGCTCACTTGGTTCAGCATATAGCATAATGCATGATCGATTGAAATTTAAGAAAGTATGCTCAGGGTGGGTACCCAGACAATTGAAGGAGGAACACAAAATGGACAGATCTGGCCTGTCCTTGCATCATCTTTGTCGATACGAAGATGACATGTCTGAAGTCTGATTCCTTCTGTCTATGATAAGTTTCGTTTGTGACTCATTTTGGCTGTCTATGGCATATTTATTTCTCTTTTGTAAAGCCACAGCTCTGCAACATACCATTTATGATCTGAGCTCTCCACGCTGTGTGTGCATGATATGAGTGCTGGGTATATGCAAGAAATGGGTGCTCATTATTGTGGGAATTTACTGTTTTTCTCTTGCAATCTCTCAGTTTGAACAGTTTGTCGTCTTTAGCAGAATTCTTCAGGGCAGAGACTGTCCTCCCTTCGTTAGTCAAACCAGTATCCATTTCCCATGATGTCCTGTGAGGGAGATGAGTGGCCAAGGTTGGTGTGATTGCATGCATGTCAGCCCCTTTGTGTCCTGTTATCAACAGTAGTCATTATGTTTCTTCATTGTGTCAACATTTTATAGTAATTACAGATATAAAGTGGGATCCATTGGTATCGCAATATCTAGCACACTTGCCTGACAGCCCGGTGGTCATGTGTTCAGATCCTCATTGAGACATATTTGTTTTTGTTATTGACCTGGCACCCAGGTCACCATAGGTTCAAATGGGCACCAGGTAATGTCCTCGGAAGTCAAGATGGTCGGTGTGATGTTAACATCACCCATCAAGTGCCAATTCTTTTTTTTTTTAGTGCACATCCTTTACAGGACATCGCTGTCAACGCCAGCGTTTTACTGCCGTTGTGATCTCTTCGCAAGTTTACGTTCAGTAATTTGCCATTGCTTTATGAACGACCGGCTGCCATACCAATTTGTTAAAACCCAGCTCAGCGCGGTCTGCTACCAAATAGTTTCGAATGCACGTAGCAGAATTACGAACAGCGTCCGTAACGCCTTTTCCGCGGAGACCGGCGAGTGCCAATTGATCTAGAAAAATAAGGGACTATCACCATATGCCCAATACCCTCATAACATGTAATAAGGTCCTTAATACCCTCATAGCATGTAATAAGGTCATTAATACTCTCATAGCATGTAATAAGGTCCTTAATACCCTCATAGCATGTAATAAGGTCCTTAACACCCTCATAACATGTAATAAGGTCCTTAATACCTTCATAACATGTAATAAGGTCCTTAATACCCTCATATATAGTAGGTTTCTCATTTGTGAAGATTTGATACCACCGAAAGTGTCTTAGGCTCCTTCCATTGATGACACAAAGAGAATCTTAGTGTATTAAATAAATTCTGCGGCATCAATTACGTATTCCAATGGGTGTATACCATAACAGCACATGCTGTAAATATTCTGCTGAGGGTTGGTTTTATAGTTTTGAAACTGAGCCTGGGTGCAATCTCTTTGGCCTGCTCTTTAAAATGTACACCTTTTGAAGAGTTTCCTATTTTGTTTCTTTGACCCAGAAGGTATTTCATCTGCTGTCCATGAAGCATGGGGGTGTGTATGATTTGCTCAGTTTTCTTATTTTGAAATAGTGATTGTTCAAAATTCAACTCATGACCAGTAGTTCGCAAGCTAGAGGCATATTACGGTGCCTGTAAGTCACTCTGCTCCCTATATACAACAGGGTTCCACACTTAAACATTTATCTTTGTGGCACTTTGCTTTACACTACTCAGGCCGTCTTCCAATAGATGTGTCATTTTTCAGACTACATACTCTCCAGGAGGTTCAATATGGATATTTAAAAACAAAAAGTCGCTTAAAAGTCGACAGGGTCGACTTCATTGCACCGGGTTCAATCCCATATGTCTCGGTCTCTTTCCGCAGCGCGGAAAGCGTCGCCCAAAGCATGACCTCCGTAGCTCTGGTGACGACCCACATAAGTCTCCGAAAAATTTCACCCGTGAACCGAAGGATGCGGTTCGGAATCGAACCCACAACCCTCGGAGCCCGAGTCAAACGGCTTGACCACTTCACCACGAAGACTCCCGAAGACTCAATATGGATATTTCTGCCATTGGTGGCTGAAACATAAATAGATATGACACCTAGAGCTAAAGTAGATCTACTGCCTTGGCCATGCCAGTTTAAGTGGAAATGAAAGGGCTTATTGGTTGGCCTCCAGGGGCAACGCTGAGGTTGAGCAAGGGAAACAAGATATTGTGTATAACTGTCGTCCATTACGCAAGGAAACACACATCACTGACAACATGTGACTTTGACTGGTGGAATCAGGAATCCAACTTGACACTGGTGGGGAGGATCATGGCAGAGGACAAAGGTGTGTGTGACCAACTGGTTTCTGGAACTTTAAGCAGCCACACTCCTCGTCTTATGAGGGAAACGGTGCACACATGGGCATGTCCGGAGTATGGTGACATTAATGTTGGGTGACACATTGTGACTATATGTGTCGGCACTCATCAGTCACCAGAAGCATAGAGTGAGAATATTCTAAGCGTACATGTTTCTACAGTATTGATATGTTATTTTACTCTTTTATCACTCTGTAGGTTGCATAAATGATGCTTTTAACATGGTTTTGGACATTTATATGCACTGACAAGCAAAAACAGATGTTCTTTGTTTTTAATGCAATTTTGGGAGTAGGGTGGGAGGTGCCTAACCTACAATTTCTACAGCATTGTTGGTTCATTTTATTTTTTAATATTTTTTAGGTTCTGTGCTAGATAATTAAACGGTAGTTTTAACTCATTGTAGTGCACTTATATGCAGAGACAAGCAGGAAAAGAGAGTTCCTTTTTATTTATTTTTTTTTTGGTGGGGGAGCTGTCGATGTCCGGTTTCATATCTTTCATATCCACCATATTTTAAGTGAGGTCTTACTGTATTGCCATTTAAAGCTTGTAACAGTTGATTCTTTTTCTGTGTACAGTTTAAATGCTTACATTAAATCTGTGATGAATTATCAATTTTTCTTTCAGTGATTTTTTTTCATTGGTGTTGTGTTTTATGTTTCTGTTTGGGGAACTATTCCCTCAGGGGCCCTGATATTATTGACATATTCCAGTAAAACAAACCATGCAATTATCTACACAGATACAACAGACTGAGATGCTTGAGCTTTGTTGAATGAATTAACCTTGATCATCCTGTAGCAGGAGAAGCCATGGCAGACACCAAGGTCAACCCCACTAAAATAGGTGCCAGGAAATCATATGGGAGGTAACGGCGACCAGCATGATATTGAGCACATCACCCACCGATTGGTTTAAAAATAATGGGGCTGGCAGTATACAGGGTATTTGTAAAGTCTCACTACACTTTGTATGTAGAACAGTTGTTTGTTGGAGAGTGTGTTTTCCATTTGTAAATGAAAAACATACGGTCCACCAAACAGCAGTTCTACATACAAAGTGTAGTGAGACTACAAACAGCCTGTATACCCAGTGTGGCTTAAGGCAAGAAGAGATACTTTACTTTGTCTGTTTTTGTTTTTTGTTGTTGCGCTGGTTCGCTTTGAACTCAAGCATAGTCCATAAACACTACTTCCAGTAGTGCTGGACTGAATTTTGCATGTGTATTAGCTTTCCCGTGTCCCTCGCCATCAGGTGAACCCATCCCGACTTCAGAGGTACTTTTAATTTATGCCCCCAAGTCAAGGTCAATAGGTCAAAATTTTTAGTCCAACTGTCTGGTGTAGGAGTTGAACCCCTTACCTCAATACCTCGTCATCAGCACATCGGATGTTTAAGGACAAGCGTTCTTATCCATTCGGCCATGCTGACCTGCGGGTACTTTACTGTCATATGGCAGGTCCTTTGCAGAAAGTTACTCTCATTATAATCCACTGGAAAGACTCTTGATCTTTCACTAGCTTCTTTGCCTAATACATTGTTTATGTCCTAGGTGTCTTCAACATCCTGTGTCCACCATCATGTTAGTTGGCCCATGCCAACCATGAATACCATGGACAGATGGGGAAAATATGAGTGAGTGCTTCAAGGACAAATTTAAATAGCGAATGCCATGAACATGTCAAATCTGTTGGCTGAAAAGTGCCAATGTTGCAGTTTTATTTTAAGCAGGCACAAAGTAACCCATATTCTTTTTCCAGACAAAGTATAGAGAAAAGAGTAAAACACAATTGTAGAAGATATATGATACAACAAACGACTAGTTTAACTATCGTTAATAGGTTTTACTATATTACTGTCGTTTTCCAGGAGGATTTTGTGAAAGACAGGTATAAAGGAGACATATTGGTCAGTGCATTTATTTATCAAGACAGTGTTCCAGGTTCAATCCCCTACATTGACAGGATTATTTGTTTCCAATCAGCACACCTTTTGAGTTGACTCAGTCTCATAAAATAGGTTTCAAAAAGTTAGTTGTGAATCCTTTATAGGACGTAGCAGTCAATCCCAGCATTTTTTGCTGTTTCTGATTCCTACGTTCAGTAGTTTGCCATTACTTTCTGAATAACCAACACTCATACCTTTGTATGGAAACCAGCGCAAAGCGGTCTGCTTCCAAATCACCCGCAGCTGTGTGTCAAGCGTGGTATGCGGGATTGCAAAAAATTGCATTCGTAACACCTTCGCCACAAAGCTGGTAAAATAGGTACTGGATCATTGTTAGAAATGTCTGAGATATGCCTAGGAAAGGAAAATGGCATGTAAGGGAACTGGACACCGCACCTCATTATGTTGTATCTGCCATGGTACTACCTTGACATCTAGAAGTCTCTAACCCAGACAGGTATCGAGACAAATGAAATTAGATTGTGATTACAGCAAACAGCCTTATAGGCCAAGGGCTTAGGAAAACAATAATAATAAAATATACACACAAGATATTGCTAGTTTTAAAAAAAACTTCCATAGCATGAAGCTGCTGTGGGTATGTGAAGTGTTAGAGCCATCACATTTTGTAGGCCTGAGTGTATTGAAAAATAGGTGGTCAGTCTTTCGAATACAAGAGATGTGAACAGTTGAGTTGAGTTAAGAACCGACATCACTGCACTCAGGACATTCCTATACGTGCTCCGCCCCCTCGTTCAACCGCCAGCGTAGAGTCATACTTCTAATCGTTCCCACCGCTATCTGATTAAAAGTTCTCCTGATTTTCACTCTCAGTTTTGAGATTCTTCCTGAATCCCTGCCGATCCCCCGCAATCTCATTCTGTCCACATATGGGTTCTCAATCTGTTATAACAGTGTGATCTGTTATAGTGGTTGTATGGCATTATAGGGCTAGCTGATGCGCAACGTAAAGAGTAGCTGATGAGCAGTGCACGGGTGAGCACCGTGATGTTGGGTTGGCACTAAGTGTGTCGTAGGGTAACCGGTTAGTTACCAGGACAGAAAGCGTTTTGACCATCGAAGAGAGAAGCAGCACAATTGGTTCCATCTGGTGTTAAAGATGTTTAATTATGGAATTAAGATGACATTGCCTTTTGTAAACCTGTGGACATTTGTATGCCAACGTTGTACAACATATTGGAACGCTACCCTTTTGGCATAATAAACAAAACAAGATTTTGATGCTGCGGACTTTTTATTCACAACAGTTGAATTAAGAGTTGACTTTGAGAAATGATGCACCTCCACGCTCTTCTACACGACACAGCCTTTGGCTCTCCTGCTGCTCTGCTATACGACACAGCCTTTGGTCCCCCTGCTACTCTGCTATACTGTTAGATGTGAACAACAAAGGATAGGATGTATTAACCAGTGCAGTGTGTCTGTGGCAGTGGAAAACAGGTTACTTGTAGACAACTAGAGAGAACTGCAAAGAAACATTACGCATTATATCGGAAGGGGGGGGGGGGTGTTCATGTGTAAAAAAGAGATCACAATTGTAAAGTAAAATAACATATTATTTTCAGTCACTGAATGGAACATTGTTAATATACAAACAGATATAGCTACAATCTGATAACCTATGTAATGTGAAATAGGAACATATCTGGAATTTGTTCCACTATCTGTCACCCGTGGACATGCCTGGAGGGCTGGTGTAGAGGTTATTGGATGTGAAACACTGGTCAACTTGTAGAGTTAATGCTATGCAATACTTAACATAAGTGGGCGCGTTAGAGAAGTTGATAAGGAGCCGCACTGATAATGCCATGAGCACAGTCAGGCGAGTGTTCAATGCCTGGGCTCATCACCTGCTAAGTGAGGAAATATTTCTCCATGCATTCAGGGCCTACAAAATGAGATGGCTCTATCACATCCAGACCCATAGAAGGAAATTGCCTTGGAGACAAATGTGTATTTTAGTTTAATACATAATTGTGGATTTTACCAATCTCTATGCTACCAATGCCAACCTGGACAATGACAGAAAAAGAGAAAAGAAAAATCACAACAACAGAAATGAGGTTCCTGAGAAGAATACTCAACGTATCAAGAAGAGATAAGATCAGAAATAAAGAAATCAGGACTAAAGTGGGGGTTAAAGCAGCACTAGATTTTATTAGAAAGCAGCAAGTCAAATGGTTTGGCCATGCAAGTAGGTTACCAGTCTACAGGATACCATAACAAGCAATGATGTACAGACCAGATGGAGACAGAGGAAGAGGCCGACCACGTAAACGTTGGATGGAGGGAATAGCAGAGTCCATGGGAAATACCGATATTAGTTAGTCTTTCCTCTTGAGACTAAGGCGGCGCATAGGGCAGAAGTCCTGACTCTCCATGCTTGGCGGTTCGCTGCTACCTGTTGTAGATCTTGGATGTTTACTTGGCCATTGAATGAGCCTTCTCTGATGATGGTTCTACGCAGGGTCTCTCTTAGTCTTCCCCGTTTTCTTTTCCCTACCGTTGACCATATGAGGGCTTGGTAGGTGAGTCTTGTCTTGTCCATTCTGAGTACATGGCCGATGTAGTTCCAACGGCGTCTTCTTATAAAATTGGATACTGTATCTTGCTTAGTCTCTTTTCTTATTTGCGTATTGGTTCTGAAGTCTGTCCAGTGGATGTTTAGAAGTCTTCTAAGACATTTGTTCTCAAAATTATCTAATTTTTTATCTAAAGCTACCGTTGATTTCCAACTTTCACATCCATACGTTAACACTGGAATCACACAAGAGTTGAAGATTTTAAGTTTTGTGTGTTTGCTGAGTGTCTTTGACTTCCAGATGTTTGACAGTTTATTGAAGGCACCAGATGCCAGTGCGATTCTAGATGATATTTCTGGTGTTGAGTCCCCTGTAGATGTCATTTTGCTTCCTAGGTATGTGAAGCTGTTGACTTTTTCAAGAACGTAGCTGTTCAATTTGGTGTCATCTGAACTGTTGGTAAGATCAATAGTCTTTGTTTTTGTGGTGTTAATTTGGAGACCAATTTGCCCTGAAACATTTTGGAGATGGTTTATTTTCTCTTGGGCATCTGGGTGTGTTGAACTCAAAAGCACTATGTCGTCGGCAAAGTCCAGGTCTTCTAGAATTTTGTCAACCCAATGGATACCCATATTTGTGTTGTTTGTGCATTTGCGCATGACCTAATCGATAGCTATTCCAAAGAGCATCGGTGATAAGACACAACCCTTTTTCACTCCTGTTTCGACTGAGAACCAGTCAGAGTTGCCTGTTTCTGTTCTTACGCAGCAACGTGTCTCTTTGTAGAAAGATTTTATGACGTTGGTATATTTGGTAGGGAAACCATAGATGTTAAGTAGATTCCAAAGCGAAGGACGGTGGATACTGTCGAAGGCTTTTTGAAAGTTGGTGATTAATTTCGACTGGAATTCTACGGAGTCTTCAATGATTATTCTGAGGGTGAAAATGTTGTCTATGCATGACCGTTTTGGTCTGAAGCCTGCTTTTTCTTCTCTGAGCCTTTCATCTATAGCCTTTTTTCAATCTCTCAAGTAACATGCTACAAACAAAAAGTTTTCCTGGTAATGACAATAGAGTGATACCACGCCAATTATTGCAATCAGACATATCGCCTTTTTTAGGCAGTGAGGTGTGGATTTGTTCTGCGGGGGTAAAAAAGAAAACCCTAATCTGCACAGTTCATTGCGACTGCACTTGCCAGGCAGCCTTAACTCAGGCTCAAGACCCTGTGTCCTACACCGCAAGGTACTATAGGCAGTATTTGACAGTTTTTATGACATAATTGTGAAGACAGTCTGTTATCAAATTCTAGAACAAATGAAATGAAATAGATTGGTATGTGTGGCTCATGATGGGGAGAGCGGAAGAGATAGAGGAATAACAAGCATAGGCACTGTCCAGGTGAACAGATTCATAGTGGGGAAATTAGTAGGAACAAATTAATAATACGAGGGCAAGTCAATAAGTAAGCCACACAGTTCTGTCGGATGGCAGGTAAATGTAGTTGGTGTTTTCTACAGCTGTCATTAGGTGACAGCAACATCAAAGTTTATATTTCCCTTCGTCAGGTAGCGCTAGGTGTTTGAAGCACATGCATAAAGAAAGTGGCCTCTGTACTTACGGAATGTACAACCAAAGAGCAATGTGCTGTTGTGTGTTTTTTTTGTGTGTGTGTGGGCGAAAGGACTGTTTGCAAATGACATTCGTAAAGAAATGCTTCCTGTTTATGCTGACAAATGTTTGTCCCGTAAAGCGGTGTATAGTTGGGTAGAAAAATGTTCTCAAGGACGCTCTAAATTTGTTGATGAAATCCAATCTGGTCACCCTGTTGAGATTGCAACAGAAGCATCCACGCAGCGGGTGGAGGAAATGATTAGAGGTAACAGGTGAGTAACGATAGACTCCGTTGCATCAGCAATAGGGTGCTCACATGGTTCAGCATATAGCATAATGCATGATCGATTGAAATTTAAGAAAGTGTGCTCAGGGTGGGTACCCAGACAATTGAAGGAGGAACACAAAATGAACCGATTTGGTCTGTCCTTGCATCATCTCTGTCGATACGAAGATGAAGGAGAAGACATGCTCAACAGGATTGTTACTGGGGACGAATCATGGGTGCATCACTACCAGCCCGAATCAAAGCGTGCTTCAATGCAATGGAAACATCCTTCTTCGCCTTGTGTCCAAAAATTCAAGGTTACACCATCAGCAGGGAAGGTAATGCTGACAGTGTTCTGGGATTGTCAAGGCGTGCTTTTAACCAATTTCAAGAAGAAAGGTGACAATGTGAATTCTGAATTGTACTTTGAAGTTCTATCAGTGCCTCATGATGCAATTCAAAGAAAACGTCCAGGCCTGCTGACTAGAGGAGTGTTGCTTCTTTATGATAATGCTAGACAACATACGGCTTGATTAACTCAGGAGAAAATTAACCAACTAAGGTGGGAAGATCTGGAACATCCACCTTACAGCTCCGACTTAGCCCCTAGCACCACTGAAAACCCGCCTTGGTGGTAGACATTTCGCGAATGAAAAGTGATGTGAAAACGTGATTTAGAAAACAGAGCACGCAGTTCTATGCAGCCGGTTTGGGAGGACTATAAAGTGATGGGATAAGTGCATCAATATTGGTGGAAATTATGTTGAAAAATAAAGGGACAATGTATGTTTAGTTTAGTTTAGTTTGATAAACTGGTTTCAAGTTGTTATCATATTTAGTTATTATTCTACAGCCATTTGTGACTTACTTATTGACTTCCCCTCGTAATAACAAAATAGCAACCATGTATTAAATAAGCTGAAATATATCTAGGCAAACCTTCTGGCGTAGAGAAACAACAGTGGAAGATAAACGCTATGGACCACTGAGTGAACTAAAAATGATGGTGAAATTCATACAAGAGACAACATTGCAGTTATAGACATTTCAAGCGAACGAAAGAAGACGACTCCTAGTAAACAACACAAACAGGTTCACAGAAAACAATATAGTTGTATACAAAAACACACCGGAATATCAATACAGAAAAATATGAATAAGAAATGCTAATGGACGAATGCAGTCGGAACAAATGACCGTGACAGTGGTTATAAAACATTTTTGTAAACTCTTCAGATGAATGTCAGATGAGCGAAGAAGGTTATGACAAGACCCCAGACATAAGACTTCAGATTCCAGTTAGTAAGTATGGATGTGCTATAGTTTATCGTGAGACTAATAGTGTTAAAGATCTTGTGCATTTAAAAAAAAACATCTTATGCAATGTGTCCTTGTCATTGGACGTTAGGGAAAGAATTCTTGTTTGCTGCACAGAAACCACTATGTTATTGTGAATTCTGGAAAATTAGTAAAGAAATGGGAACATTTCTTGCAGCCACAAAAATGTGGTTTTTCGTAAGAAATGTGAAAATAACTGAAGGCAGCCAAATAGAGTGATGTGAATGTTTCAAAGTCACTAAGACACAATGAGGAAACAACAGTAGCACAGTGGCTAGCACGCTTGCCTACCAGGCCAGTGGTCATGTATTCAAATCCTCATTATAGTGGAATTTTGTTTGTTTGTTATTTACCTAGGCTCCAGCCTAAAATGGGTACCAAGATATGTTCTTGGAAGTAAAGGTCCTTTACAGAACATCGCTGCCAACCCTTAGTTGCTCATTACAACATGGATGCTAAGTTATAGTGTTACTATTATTTGCTTCACATTTGTGCCCTGGTAACACATGGACATGGTTGATGCATTGGGTCAAATATATTGTCTGCGTAAATTATCTTTCTTCTACTGCAATGTGCAATAGCTAGAGATGATGCTTTTGGTCTCTCTATGACAGTCAGAGCTTCTTCTTTTGCCCTTGAGATTCCTGGTGGAGTAAAGACCAACAGCCATACATACCAAGGCTGCTGTAGGCCAGTTCATGATTGGCTGGATGTTGGTAGCTATTTTCTATAGTGTGAGATAGTCATTCTCAGACCAATTGTCTTTAATGGCCTTTAATGACATGCATTGGACAGGAGACGTACTTCCACTTTGGGACCCTGGTAACACACAGGGGCAGTAAGAGCTGGCAGGAGTAACATTGTCTATGAATTATTTCATGTGTGCTAGAAGATGGTACAGTTGACTTTTTTTTTTTTTTTTGGTTTCCAGTGCTGTATAGATGTAATAATTTCATTTCTAACAAACAATGCTAACAACAACATTAACCAAACATATCTCATTGTTTATATGTTTATTTGTTAGGCAAGCATCACTAAACTGGCTAAACCATTGCAACCAATCCTTATGCTAAAATATTAATTGTTCTGTAATTCAGTGATTAACAAGAGAGTTGTCAACTGGATTGAGAGCAAGGCCTCTTTTGGGGACCCTATCAACCATCAGCAGTACATGATTGATCAGTATCTGCCATATAAAAACAGGTACTTTATCATCTTCTTATTTGATAATAACACTGTTGCATATCTCTTTTGTAGCTCATTATGTACCAAGCAATTCACCATTTATTGACCAGTTAATCCTTACTGTTAGTGTTACTTCAAATCATATTTGTTGACCAGTTAATCCTTACTGTTAGTGTTACTTCAAACCAAAGTGTCGCTGATCATGCGTCATGCCTGAATGTGCTGTCTTTCCCACCCACAATACAAGGGGCTTCTCATAAGTCTTTAGCCTGACCATGAAGGAGTAGGCAGAGACAATTGAAATTTGTTACAGTGTTTATTCCTTCTTAATTTAGCCATCACCTGAATTTATGCATTTCTGTCATCTCTGCGTGACCTTGAAAAGACCTTCACAATAAAGAAACCTATTTTTTGAACTACACCAGTTATCACAAGCCAGTATGACATCTTCGTCACTGTCAAAACGATTTCCTTTCAGCTGTTTTTTTAAGATTTGGAAAAAAGAAAAATTTCTGGTGGAGCCAAATCTGGAGAATATGCTGGGTGTGGAAGATTTTCAATATTATATCGTTGGCAGTTTGCAGCACAAGCCGTGCTTTATGGGAGGGCGCGTTGTCTTGAAGCAAAGGCAGAATTTGCGAACGCGCTATCCCTCGTTTTCTGGTCACAGCCTTTCTTAGTTTGATAAGGAGATCTGCATAGTACTGCCCATTAACCATGTTGCCATGAAGCATGTAATCTTTCAATATGACATCTTTGACGTCCCAAAAAAAACAGTCAGCATCACTTTTCTTGCAGATTTTTGTGTTCTTGGCTTGACATGTTTTTGCGAGCCCGCGGTTTTCCACTGCATGCTGGCAATTTTGGATTCTGGGTCATAATGGTGAATCTAAGTCTCATCTACTGTCACCATGGTCGTCCACATTTTGAGCAACTGGCCACAGCAAGCTTCCCGTGTTTGTTTCTGTTCACATGTCAGCAGGCGTGGGAAAGCGGGCACACACTTTTCTCATGTTCAGTCTTCATCTCATCTCATCTCATCATGTTCCTCTTGTACCTTGCGGTGTCGAGGTGAAGTATAAACTTCGTGAGAGTGCCCGGTTATGGGCTTCGTATATCGACATTCCCATGGATTCTGTTATTCCCTCCGTCCAGCGTTTACGTGGTCGGCCTCTTCCTCTGTTTCCATCTGGTCTGTACGTCATTGCTTGTTGTGGCATGCTGTTGACTGGTAGCCTACTTGCATGGCCAAACCATTTGACTTGCTGCTTTCTAATAAAATCTAGAGCAGCTTTAACCCCCACTTTAGTCCTGATTTCTTCATTTCTGATCTTATCTCTTCTTGATACGTTGAGTATTCTTCTCAGGAACCTCATTTCTGTTGTTGTGATTTTTCTTTTCTCTTTTTCTGTCATTGTCCAGGTTTGGCATTGGTAGCACAGAGTTGGTAGGAAGATTGTGTTGTAAAGTGCTTTCTTAGTAGTTATTGATACATGTTTGTTCTTTAGTATTGGTGCCATTTGTCCAATGAGTTGATTTGCCTTATTGCACCTATTTTCGATCTCGTCTTCTGATCTGCCATTTGATGATATTATACTTCCTAGGTACTTGAAGCTCTTTACTTGTTTCAAGGGATGTTCGTTTAGGTGAATTGTTGCTGTTTGTTCTTCTTTAGTTATAGTCATTACCTCTGTTTTGCTTGTGCTAATTTTCATGTTATGTTCCCTACACATTTCGTTTAGACTATTCATGTGGTCTTGTAATTCAGCTTCTGATTTTGCTATTAGTGCTTGGTCGTCCGCAAACAGGAGTTCTCTAATGGTTAGATTTGCAGATGGTTCTTCTTCTGTGTTCTCGTCATGCGGTATTCTTGCTGTCTCTGCTTGGCTGGTTTCTTTACATATGTTGTCTATATATGTTATGAACAAGAGAGGGGACAGGACACAACCTTGTCGTACTCCAGATCTTATGGTGAAGGGTTCTGAGTGTCCTCCAGTTGCTCTCACTATGCATTCACTGTTGTCGTATAAACTTCTACATAGGTTTGTTAGATGTGTACTCACTCCATATTGTTTAAGGATTTCCCACAGCTTGTTTCTATCTACCCTATCAAATGCCTTTTCTTGGTCAACAAAGGCTAAGTAGAGTGTTTCATTGAATTCAATTGATTTTTCTATAAGTTGTCTAAGAGCAAAAATGGCGTCTGTGCATCCTTTGTTTTTCCTAAATCCAAGCTGCGTTTCGCTTAGCTGGGGTTCTAAAGTAGTTCGTAATCTTTTTTCAAGAATTTTGCAAAATATTTTCCCAGTATGACTCAACAGTGAAATGCCTCTGTATTGTGTGCAATCTCTTTTGCTGCCTTTGTTTTTCCAAATTGGGATAATTATGGCGTTTCCCCAGTCTCGTGGTGTCTGTTGTTCTACCCAAACATGGTTGAATAGTCTATGTAGCCAAGCTGTTCCTACTTCCCTTGCTGCTTTAATTAGTTCATTTGGTATTTCATCCTGTCCTGGTGATTTGTTCAATGGGGCTAATCTGATGGCTTCTATAATTTCTTCTTTTAGTATGTCTGGTTCTAGTTCCTCGGTGACATCTGTGTAGGTCTCTTGAATTCCTGTGACATCTGATGGGATGTTGAGAAGTTGTTCGAAATACTGCTTCCATCTTATTAGGATCTGTTTTTGTTCACTTATTGGTTCTCCATTTTCGCTGTTAATTATTTCAGTTGGGTCAAAGGGTTCTCCTCTGGTTCGCATTGCACTTATCTTTTTGTAGAAGTTTCTGGTTGCCTCCTTGTAGTTTTTATTTAGGGTTTCTCCATACTCTTCCCAGTCTTTCTGTTTTTCCCTCTTTACTATTCTACTCACATGTCTTCTCGCTATTCTGTATTCTCTGTAATCACATTCCTGTTTGCTCTTCAACCACTTTTTATATTTTTCCTTTTTTTCTTTTACCGCTTTCTTTACTTCTGCGTTCCACCAACTTGTTATTTTCTTTATCCGTGTTTTGCGTTTTTTCGTGGTTCCGCATGTTATTTTTGCAGTATTTAAAATGCTTGATTTGAACATCTCCCATTCTTCTTCCACTGTTTTTCTTTCCGTAGGTATACTTCTTAGTTTTTCTACGAGCAGTATGAAGATCCCCTGCCGGCTTGCTAGGCCAGTCGCAGGTTTAGGACACTAATCTGACCACAGGGAGTCCATCCCCTATGGCGAGCCATAGCCCCGTTAGCCCATGACCTCGCGGTCATGGTTGCCCGGTCTGCACCACGTGGAGGTGGGGGTTGACTTGTGTAGTCTGCGGGTCATCGGCAGGCTACTAATTTTCGCTCTTCACCCCTCCTGGGAGAGGCTAGCCGATCCTAACCCTGCTGGCTGCAGGGCCAGGCGCATTCCACACCTTACACACCTTACAGTTCAGTCTTCTGTTGTGTAAAATTCTAAAAACTGTACTCTTACTCAGTTTTGCTGAACCCAATAGCTCTGCAATTGTCATTTTTCTGTCCTGGTCTATGATTGTCTTCATTTTTGCAGCATTTGCATCATTGCACTCTGAGGGCGGTCATCCTGATCTTGGCAGATCAGCATCTTGGAACTGGCCACACTTAAATTGCAAACACAAATATTTTACGGAAGCATACAAAGGACAGACTTCCTCAAACATTGGCTCCATCTCCCTGTGTATTTTTGTAGGTGTTTTTCCCTGTAACATAAAGAATTTTATCACAGCCCTGGCGTCTGATTTCTCCATTGTTCTGACAAACCATTGGATGTGCAGATCTGGTCAATAGGGTGTGCTGTGCTATGCACCATATCGAGAAAACCAGTTGAGGAGGGAAATTCATAATTCATATGTCCATTACAAATTGGATTAGCTATACATGTACCAAATTTTTCAGTTTTCTCCGCCTACTCCTTCATGGTCAGGCTAAAGACTTATGAGAAGCCCCTTGTGTATTGCAGTGCATGAATGCTGATTGTTCACATGCCATTTGGGTCTGTTGACCTGTTATACTCTACGGTTAGTATTACTGTGAACCAAATCACTGTATCACCAACATGTAACAGCTCCTTTGCAAAATGTTGCTCATAGCATGGCCTGCTGGAAAGATTCTCCTTCTATTGCCAGTTCCCCTGCCTTATGCATTTTCATGCCCAAGTGGTGTCTGCAATGTCCTATAAATCATCTCCATGCCCAAATGTTGTCTGCAATGTCCTATAAATCATCTCCATGCCCAAGTGGTATCTACAATGTCCTATAAATCATCTCCATGCCCAAGTGGTGTCTGCAATGTCTTGTAAATCATCTCCATGCCCAAGTGTTGTCTGCAATGTCCTATAAATCATCTCCATGCCCAAGTGGTGTCTGCAATGTCCTGTAAATCATCTCCATGCCCAAGTGTTGTCTGCAATGTCCTATAAATCATTTCCATGCCCAGGTGATGTCTGCAATGTCCTATAAATCATCTCCATGCCCAAGTGGTGTCTGCAATGTCCTATAAATCATCTCCATGCCAAAGTAGTGTCTGCAATGTCCTATAAATCATCTCCATGCCCAAGTGTTGTCTGCAATGTCCTGTAAATCATCTCCATGCCCAAGTGTTGTCTGCATTGTCCTATAAATCATCTCCATGCCAAAGTAGTGTCTGCAATGTCCTATAAATCATCTCCATGCCCAAGTGGTGTCTGAAATGTCCTATAAATCATCTCCATGCCCAAGTGGTGTCTGCAATGTCCTATAAATCATCTCCATGCACAAATGTTGTCTGCAATGTCCTATAAATCATCTCCATGCCCAAGTGGTGTCTGCAATGTCCTATAAATCATCTCCATGCCCAAGTGGTGTCTGCAATGTCCTATAAATCATCTCCATGCCAAAGTAGTGTCTGCAATGTCCTATAAATCATCTCCATGCCCAAGTGGTGTCTGCAATGTCCTATAAATCATATCCATGCCCAAGTGGTGTCTGCAATGTCCTATAAATCATCTCCATGCACACATGTTGTCTGCAATGTCCTATAAATCATCTCCATGCCCAAGTAGTGTCTTCAATGTCCTATAAATCATCTCCATGCCCAAGTGTTGTCTGCAATGTCCTATACATCATCTCCATGCCCAAGTAGTGTCTGCAATGTCCTATAAATCATCTCCATGCCCAAGTGTTGTCTACAGTGTCCTATAAATCATCTCCATGACCAAGTGTTGTCTGCAATGTCCTATAAATCATTTCCATGCCCAAGTGGTATCTGCAATGTCCTATAAATCATTTCCATGCTCAAGTAGTGTCTGCAATGTCCTATAAATCATCTCCATGCCCAAGTGTTGTCTGCAATGTCTTATAAATCATTTCCATGCCCAAGTAGTGTCTGCAATGTCCTATAAATCATTTCCATGCTCATGTAGTGTCTGCAATATCCTATGAATCATTTCCATGCCCAAGTGGTGTCTTCAATGTCTTATAAATCATTTTCATGCCCAAGTAGTGTCTGCAATGTCTTATAAATAATTTCCATGCTCAAGTAGTATCTGCAATGTCCTATAAATCATTTCCATGCCCAAGTGTTGTCTTCAATGTCTTATAAATCATTTCCATGCCCAAGTAGTGTCTTCAATGTCTTATAAATCATTTCCATGCCCAAGTGGTGTCTTCAATGTCTTATAAATCATTTCCATGCTCAAGTAGTATCTGCAATGTCCTATAAATCATCTCCATGACCATTTCACTCGATCACCAGAGTCGTGGATCAGCTCTGTGTTCCTGGCTCGTCCATGCCATGTGGCCAAGCAATCCAGGTATCTTTCTCTTGGTCTGTTTCTTTCGATCTTGCCAGTTGTCATTAAGTTCTCCAATCCATTTCTTCTCATAACATGTCATATACACTCGGAAAATTCATTAAGGTTTCTTTCCAAACGTCTTCACGTAACCCTGATCCGGGGGGGCGGGGGTGGGGGGGGTGGGGGGGGGGAGGGCTAAACGGGTACATCACCTTGCCCATGGGTGTTTCGTAACGGAGGAAAGGAGGCGTCTTACATCTGCTTTGATAGGGGATACCCATACCCCTCTAACCGGGAAAAGCAGTTACTTAAGCAAAAAAGTAATCTTACACAGGTTCTTATGATGTAAGATATGGATTTTTTTTTTTTAAAGAATTTCTCACAATTTATTTTCATTATCAATTTCTTCAAAAACAAAAGACAAAAACAGACAGTTGAAACCATGTAAATAAGGATGATAAGCCAGCGGGAATTGATGCTTTTGACAGTGTATTGCAGACGCTAACTGAATCATTTTCTTCAGTTTTCTTTCTGTAGCTATGTTTTATTTCATTTTTAACATTGCTTACTGTAACTAGACTTATTATGTAGCGATGTTTTTACATCATCTGTGGCCATAATTTTTGTGACATGAATAGGCGAAAGATTTATACGTTGTGAAGAGAAACCAGAGTAACAATGTCAGGGCGTCCATTTGGGGAGACAGCGGTTAACATCGTGCACGGAGCTTGCAGTGTTGAAACATTGTATATATTGCATTAACAGATAGATTTTATAAACTTTTAGCAGTCAAGTATTTCATACTTTAGGATGTCATACTATTGTATTAACTGTGAATATGTGGTGTCATTATTTTAAAAATTTAACAATTAATTTAACTAATTGCTTCATTAGAAAAACATTGGCGAGTTATGCCCCTTGCAAACAATAAAATGAATATTATGTTCCCGGGGAATAAGAGGTATTTGTGTCTCCTTAAAATTCGCTTACCAAGTGCACAGGACTCCCCCCGATGATGTTTCCAACATGACCCTGAGAGCTATGCCGGCGGTAGCGTAGCTACCAGCAGGGCCTCCCAAGCCGGACAGGTCAAAGGGTAGAGAACGGACAAAGAGAAACACCCTGTTCCTCCAGGTTGGGGGTTGAAGCGTGGGGTTAACATCCCCACCTTTGTAAAAACTATTTTGTTATGAAACAGATACATAAGCTTCGAATTCGGACTGACTTATTTGGATAAAGACCTCGGAACGTTAAAGGACTCTTGAGATTTGGAACATGGAATGTACGGACGCTATATCGAGCTGGAGCGGCTGAAGAACTAACCCGGGAGCTGGTTGGATATCAAATGGACATAACAGCAATTCAAGAAATAAGGTAGCCAGGAGAGGGTACTTTAGAGCAAAATGGAATGATTGTAATGTATGGAGGAAACACCCAAAATAAACATGAATTAGGAACAGGTTTTGTCATCAAATAAGAGTTATGGGTGAACGTTCTAAACTTTAAAGCTGTTAATGACAGAATTAGTTAATTATGAATAAAAGGTAAATAGAAAAATATAACGATGATTAATGTACATGCACCTACTGAAGAGAAATAAGATGACGTTAAAGAAGATTGTTATAATGATTTGGAAGATGTTATAGAAGAAACCCCCAAACAGGACATCCTGATTGTGCTGGGAGACTTCAATGCAAAAATAGGTAGAGAGCAAACTCATAAAAAAAAGTGGCCGGTATGGAAAGCCTACATACAACTTCAAATGATAATGGATGGAGAGTCATCAACCTGACAGAAGCTAAAGGGCTGCAGATTAGCAGTACCAGATTACAAAGAAGGGATATACACAAACAAACTTGGAATTCATGTGACAGGAGAACCTATAATCAAATAGATCACATTTGAATTAACAACAGAAATGCATCAAACATACAACAAGTTAGAAGTTATAGAGGAGCTGAGTGCCACAGCGACCACTTCCTCGTTGGAGCAAAATTTAAAATAAAACTTAAGAGAGATTTCTATACTAAATTACAAAGATTATACCCAACATATAACAGAGAAAAACTACAAGAAATTACAGTCAAAGAGAAATTTACAGATGAAATAATATGTAAACTTCAAACTCTGCAAAACCCTTTGGAGGAAAGCGTTGACCAAACTTGGTTGAACATCAAGAATACAATTCAATCTAACGCAGAAGAATGTCTCGGTGTGTTAACCGCCTGTAGAAAGTGTCACCGAGCACAAGACACTGGGTGTTATCATAGATCAAAATCTAACTTTTAACTCACATGTTCATGCTCTAGTTAAACAAATAGCCAAAAAAGTATACCAACTTGCCAAAATTAAAAATTTCCTTGACGAAAACACAAGAAAGATATTCTATACTTCTCATATACAAACACATATTGATTACTGCTCCACAGTCTGGGATGGATGCTCCAAATCAATAACAAAACGCCTATATTCACTCCAGAAAAGGGCAGTGCGTTTAATTAATGGTGAAAAGCTTACCGACAATTCTAACCTATATAAACGTCTCCGGTTACTGCCACTCCACAAGCGCCTGCTTTTTAATAAGACCAAACTAATTCACAAAATCCTATTTCAAAATGCTCCAAGCTACCTTTGGCCATTGTTTAAATATAACGCTAGACATAGCAAACGACTAAATATACTTCATGTCCCTAAACCTAGGATAGACTTATATAAAACAAGCTTAGCATACTCTGCCGCTCTGTTGTGGAACAATCTTCCACAAGAAATCAAAGACACCACCAATCATGATTCATACATTCGCAACCTGTTTGAACACTACCTTAGTACAGACTACATGCCCCCATAACAAATAACACAAAAAAGACAATAATGGTAACTTATCTCAAACGACAACTAGCCAAAAAACATTCCCTTATGTATGGCACGTTACACCCTCCTTAGGTATTTATAATGCCCATGTTAAACACTGCCTCAGTGAGTCATTTGTTATTGATTATTTTTCATGCGTTTTAATGTTCTTTTGTTGTCAAAAGTTGCTTCATAAGTGATGTTGAATGAAAGAATGTATGAGAGGAAATAGAGAAGAAGGGCAGAATGTCAGACGGGCCTGCGTGCCCAATTCTTAACCCTTTGAAAATAAAGACTTATTATTATTATTATTATTATTATTATTAACCACGCATAGAAAGAACAGATGGTTCAATCAAAAATGTGAAGAAGCAGTCATTAGGAAAAAGAATGTCAGACATTTATGGTTAAATTACATCAACAACATCCAAAAGGAAGAGCAATATAGAAATGAATGTAAAGAGGCTACAAAAATAGTTCGACAGCAGAAGCGAGAATATATGAGTAATATAATCAAAGATATGGAAACTAATCACCAGAAAAACTAATCCAAAAAGTTTTTTAAAGAACTGAAGTCAATGAAACGAGGGCACCAACACAACCCATATGGTTTAAAAGACAAAAATGGGAATAGGATAAATACCTATGAGGAAATGTGCAACACATGGAAAGAATTTTTTTTTTTTAAATTACTAATTTGTGAAGCTCCAAGTAACACGTTCCCACAGGAAGAGGTTCTAACGTGTGAACCACAAATTGAAGAACCTGCATTTGAAGAAATCCTATATGTAATCACACGACTTAAAAACAATAAGGCAACAGGGGCTAATGGAATTGCTGTTGAATTTATAAAGGCAGGTGGCCATGCATTACATCTAAAGCCATATGAACAAATAATAAAAATCTGGAGGACAGAAGAATTACCCCATGACTGGAAAGAGTCATTATTGATAACTATCTTTAAGAAAGGAGACAAGTTCCAATGTAAAAATTATAGAGGCATATCACTACTGTCCACAAGCTATAAGATACTATCCGCAGTATTACTAAATAGACTAAAACCATATTCAGAAAACATATTAGGTGACTGCCAGGCGGGTTTTAGACAAAACAGATCAACAATAGATCAGATATTTATCTTACGACAAATAGCCGAGAAAAATTGGTAATATAAAAGAGATCTCCATAACATTTTTGTGGATTTTATAAAAGCTTATGATAGTGTCCATAGGAATAGTCTATGGAATGCTATACAGGTATTTGGAATACCAAGGAAGTTAATCAACATGACCAGACTATGCATGGAAGATACTTATAATATAGTAACATATAAAGGCAGGAAATCAGACCCTTTCCAAATAACATCTGGCTTGAAACAAGGTGATGCACTATCGCCGCTACTCTTCAATCTGGCTCTAGAGAAGGTTGTAAGGAAGATAAAGGAGAAATGTGATATTGGAGGAACATCCAAGCTGCTTGGTCATGCAGATGATATAGATATTATAGGGGAAAATGAAAAAAAGACATTGAAAATATTGACTATCTTAAAGGAAGAAGCCCAACAGATGGGGCTGGTTATCAACCAAGATAAGACAGAATATATGGTAATTTCAAGAGAAGCTATGGCTAAAAACTCTGGCCACATACAAGTAGATAATATGACCATGATAATAAGAACGGAAACATACAAATACCTGGATACAATCTTCAAATGTTCCAACATCATAAGGGAAGAAATACAAATTAGAATCAATTCTGGAAATAAGATATACTATGCACTACAACATCTATTAAAATCAAATGCGCTATCTCGTAACACCAAAATCACAATATACAAAACACTGATCAGACCAGTTGTGCTGTATGGCTCTGAAACCTGGAGTACAACGACAGGAGTCGAAGCCTTGTTACAAACCTTTGAGAACAAAGTTTTCGGATGCATCTTTGGATCCATTAGGGATACACAAAGTGGAGAGTGGAAAAGAAGAAGTAACAATGACATTTATTATCTGTTTAAGTCCCCACTAATCACTGGTATCATGAAGGCTAATAGACTACATTGGCTGGGGCATAGAGAAAGAATGGAAGACAATAGGGAAACAAAACACGCTTACACTCAGGAAATAAATGACCGTAGACCCCGAGGTAGACCAAGAAGACGGTGGAGAGATAATATATATACAGACATACAAGCACTTGGAATCAACGACTGGCAAGAGAAGGTCAACCAGAGAAACGAATGGAGACGGATTGTATCTGCAGCAAAGAACCTCAATGGCTCGGAACGCTGAAGAAGAAGAAGAAGAAGTGCACAGGCCGTCGAGAGCACGATAGCGGACGGTTAACCCGTAGATCATGTAATTGAATTCCCACTATTGCTCCCGGGTTGACTCAGCTGAAACTAAGCACCATGAAATGTTCTGGAAAGTAAAGACGAAGTGTGCGTTATTGACCACATCACCCATTGAGTGCCAACTGTTTTACAATAATGTGGTGTTTTATTTCACCAATTACTCAGTGCCTAAAGAAATGGAAAAGCAGGGTACTTCACTTTTTACCATTACAGCTGCTACTACTACAGTTAGTACCACTATGGCTACTACAGCAACTACTGTCTACTACTGTCTGCAAATATTTAAAATTGTGTGTTCGTGCATATGTAAATTGTGGTATATGCCCAACACAATTTTGAATTAACATCAAAATCACTTTGAGAAAAGAAAACCTTGACAACCCATGTAACGATTGTCAGATGTCAAGCTCTGTGCTTGTTCTAACACAGTTTACTTGCATGTGTTTGCTGGTGTTGTGCCATAGACTCTTATTGTTGTTTATCTCTGTATGGCTATGGCCAGTTTATGTCTGATTTCTTGTGAACAGTCTCCATGGTTGTTGATTGTGGGGCCAAGATGTTCACAGTGTATGATGTCTCCGTGAATGGTTGTGATTTTTGGTTTGCGTGTAGTTTTATGTGTGGGTTTTTTTTTATATTCAGAAAAATATTGTTATCTTAATTATGGCTTTTGACAAACAGGATTAAATTTACATAACATATACGATTAAATTAGGGGCAAATTAATTCTGCATTTGTTATAAATTTGCAAAAGCTCATAAACTTATATATGTTATTGATGAATTTTTAATAAATTCAGCCATTCTGTATACAAGACAAGAATTAGTAGCTTATCAGCTAAAATAATTGAACATATTAACAAATTTATTACTTATGTGTATACATACATATGGTACTAATAAAGGTTTTATTCGTGTAAGAAAGAAATCAAGTAATAATAAATTTAGTAGCAGTTAATATTATAAATTAATTATTAATCTTTTGTACATGATAACTTGAAAACTTAGTGACAGCTGGCAAACTTGATGTAATCCAAGCCTCTGGTGATCATGTGAGTTTGCGAACCATCATTGTCTGTCAGCATGGCACATGTTTCAAAACATTACATGTCATGCGTGTGCTCAAATCTCTCTCCCTTCTTGCATACACACACATGCGTACCCACACACTAACACATAAACCCCCACCAACCCACCCACACATCCACTACCCACACTATCTCTCGCCCCCACCAACACACGCATCCTCACCCAAGAATCTCTCCCCACCCACGTATACATCACCACCCATCCCCTAACCCACACACACACACTCACCACCCACCCACACATCTCCCCACACACTCAATATCCCATCCCCCAACCACGCATCCCTCAACCCCCACCTGCACACATATTCCCAACCCACCCCACACACACATAATTCACCCACTCACACATCCTCCACACATGCATCCCCCACCCACACCCACCACACACTCATCCCCCATCCACATTCCTATCCCCACCCTCACACCACACCCTCACCACACACCCTCACCCATAAACAAAACCCCCACACCCATCCCCATTCCACCTTCACACACACCCATAAACCCAATCACACATTACCACCCACTCACACCCACACATTCTATTACCCACCAACACCCACTCACCGAAAAAGACAAAAACATATCCCCACCCACAGGGCCCCACCAAAAACACATCCCCCCACACACGCGCAACCCTCACACACTCATATCTCCCACCCACTCACACACACATCCCCAAATGGAATAATTGTTAAAATTAAAACAATATGTTATACATTGTGTAGTGAATGAAAGGTTATGCAATTCAATAAAGAATATAATTTCTGGACTGACATAAACATGATGAAATACAAAGTGCATATAGTACATATTAAATTCAAGTGGCAGTAAAAATGATAATATGAAAGATGAGAATACAGAAGAAGTATCGAATAGCATATATCTTTATTTCTTCTTTCACGCACACTACACTAACTCTCTCATTGTCTCACACACTCTCTCTCTCATTCTCATTCTCTCTCTCTCTCTCTCTCTCTCTCTCTCTCTCTCTCTCTCTCTCCTACTCTCTCACACACATATACACATACTCTCTCGCTCTTTGTGTCTCACTACATTACTCTCTCACCTCACTTACTCTTTTACATCCTCTCTTACTCACTCACGCACTTTCACACACACACACACACTCTCTCTCACTCTCTCTCTCTCTCTCTCTCTCTCTCTCTCACACACACACACACAAACATATAGTGAAAAATGATACCACTAGGTGACTTATGGAGGCATATAGTCGGTATGGAGTAAGTAATGAAAGAGTTTTCGGTTGAATGTGTAAGGACTCATTGGAGTTTTAAGATCTGTCGGAAGGTCATTCCATAAGTGGGCACCAGAATACACAAAGCAAGTTTTGTATAAGTCCAATCTATGTTTTGGGACATATAATGAATTTAGGCGCCTGCAGTTCATTGCATGAGATTGAATCAACGGTTGAAGATACTCTGGGGAATTGTTAGATATTACGTTATTCACTAATTTGGCTTCGTTAAAAAGGAAACGCTTTCGAAGTGGTAGATGCTTTAGATGACTATATAATTTATCACTTTCAGCGTGTTTTGTGTCAGAAACTAGACGTATAGCCTGCTTCCGAAGAGAACAAAGTTGTTTCATATTGGATTAAGGCAACCATCCCAGACTGTGGAACAATAATCGAGATGAGATTGAATATAGGATGTACTGAATAACTTTCGCGTGCTTTCGTCCAGGAAGTGCTGAATTTTAGCAAGTTGGTAAACTTTCTATGCTATTTTCTTGGTAAGAACGAGGACATGGGAGCTCCAATTTAAGTGTCTATCAATTAAAAGACCTAATGACTTATGTTCATTTACATTAACTATAGGTAATGTGCCTATGCGGAGTTCGAGCGCTGTCCAGTTATGGCTAGTGTGTGAAGTATTTGTCTGGTCGTTATTAGCATGGATTTGGTTTTGTCATTGTTAATTTGCATGCAGTTTTCATTGCTCTATCTAGTAAGGTTATCAAGTTCTTTTTGTAAATAACTTTCTAGTTCACTACGATTCTCCTGACTAGCATATATAGTACAATCGTCTGCAAACAGATCACATGTAGTATTGATATATAGAGGAAGGTCGTTAATATAAACTGCGAAAAGCAGCGGACCTAGTATTGAGCCCTGGGGCACACCAATATTAAGCTGTGTAGGAATTGATAGACTGTTGTTAAAGGACACGACTTGTTGTCTGTCAGATAAAAATGACGTAATTAGGTTCACCATATTGGCACTAGTCTTCGTTTGTTTCAATTTGCTAATTAAAATATTGTGATCTACCATATCAAAAGCTTTTTTAAAGTCTACAAACACCGCTCCACAAATGTTGCCATTGTTGATGTTAGAATGCCAGTTATCGGTCATTTTTGTTAGAGCTCTACAAGAATATTTAGGTCGAAATCCAGATTGGCTGTCAATTATCAGATCGTTATTAATTAAATGACGTAATGTTATTTTATGAATGTGCTTTTCTAATGGCTTTGATAGCGACGATAGTAAGGAAATAGGTCTATAATTACCCAAGACGCTGTTATCATTTGTGCCATTTTTAAATAGAGGATACATTTTAGCAATTTTTAATGCAGATGGAAAGTAGTTTTTGGCCAGGCATTGATTATATATGAACGATAAAGACTCACTAATGATTGGGGCGGCACAACGGAGTATTCTATTACTGATCCCATCTAGGCAGTGTGAGTTTGTTGCTTTGAGGTTTGAGAGATATTTATATACTTCTGTAACCGACATAATGGAAATCTCAGCGGGAATATTACTAGTGCACTTCTATTCACAGAATGATGACAATGAACTTACATTATATGATGAGTGTGGTATTAAAGACTTTAGATTCCCTATTTCCGATTGAAAGAAACAACTGAAATCCTCGCATGTTATAGAGTTTGGTATTGCAGACTCTGATGAGTGTTTCTTGTCAGTTACCGAATTAATAGCCTTCCATATATTTGTGCTATTTGATTTATCTACAATCAAATTTTTTAAAATGGTCTTTCTTTATCCTACGAATTTCATATTTAACTTTATTTCTTAATCTGCTGTAGTTGGTGAAGTCTTTATTTTTGTATGCTGCGTCTCGCTCTCTCATGATTTCCAGAACTTCACTAGTGACCCATGGGGATTTCTGTTGATTCTTGACATGAACTTCCTTGACTGGTACAAGTAAGGGTACAGAAACGTAATACAAGTAAGGGTTAAGAAATGTAATACAAGTAAGGGTTAGTAATCATAATACAAGTAAGGGTACAGAAACATAATACAAGTAAGGGTAAAGAAACATGATTTCCATGGTTTGTTTGTGAACGAACAGACTTTATTTTCAAAGGATTAAGAATTGTGCATACAGGCCTGTCTGACATTCTGTCAATACCAGACTCATCGTGTAATTTAAGTTCACTGGCATCATTCTGTGAGGAGAAGTGCACCAGAAATATTCCCGCTGAGATTCCTTTAATGTCTGTTGCAGACGTTTATAAATATCTCTTAAACCTAAAATCAACAGACTCACACGGCGTAGATGGTATCAGTAATAGAATTCTTCGTTGTGCTGCACCAATCATTAGCGAGTCCTTAACGTTCATATATAACCAGTGCCTGGCCAAAAACTACTTTCCATCTGCATTTAAAATTGCTAAAGTGTTTCCGCTAATTAAAAATGGCTCAATCGATAATAGCGTTTTGGGTAATTATAGACCTATTTCCTTACTATCGTCGCTATCAAAACCACTAGAAAAACACATTCATAAAATAACGTTACACCATTTAATTAACAATGATGTAATAATTAACAGTCAATCTGGGTTTCGACCTAAATATTCTTGCCATAGTGCTCTAACAAAAATGACCGATAACTGGCACTTAAACATCAACAACGGTAGAATTTGTGGAGCGGTGTTTGTAGACTTTAAAAAAGCTTTTGATATGGTAGATCACGATATTTTAATTAGAAAACTAAAGCAAATGAAGACAAGCACCAACATGGTGAACATAATTACGTCATTTCTATCCGACAGGCAACAAGTCGTGTCCTTCAACAACTGTCTATCAAGACCCACACAGCTAAATATCGGTGTGCCTCAGGGCTCAATACTAGGTCCGCTGCTTTTTGCAGTTTAATTTAATGATCTTCCTTTATATATCAATACAGCTTGTGATCTATTTGCAGACGACTGTACTATATATACTAGTCAAGAAAACTGTAGTGAATTAGAGAATTCTTTACAAAAGGAACTTCATAATCTTACTAGATGGAGCAATGAAAACCGCATGCAAATTAACATCGACAAAACCAAATCCATGCTAATAACAACCAGACAAAAACTACAGACACTAGCCATAACTGGATCACCGCTCAAACTCCGCATGGGCACGTTACCTAGAGTTAATGTGACTGAACATAAAACACTAGGGCTTTTAATTGACAGTCATTTGAACTGGAGCTCTCATGTTCACGTTCTTACCAAGAAAATAGCACAAAACGTTAACCAACTTGCTAAAATTCAGCACTTCCTGGACGAAAGCACACGAAAAATATTCTATACATGCTATATCCAATCACATCTCGATTACTGTTCCACAGTTTGGGATGGTTGCCCTAAATCTAATTTAAAACGACTATGTTCTCTACAAAACCGCTCTATTAGTCTGGTTTCTGGCATAAAGCACTTTGAAAGTAATAATTTGTACAGTCATCTAAGACTTCTACCACTACAAAAGCGCTTCCTTTTCAACAAAGCCAAATTAGTGAATAAAATTATATCTCAAAATACCCCAGAGTATCTTCTGCCGCTGATTCAATCTAATGCAATGAACAGCAAGCGACTACATTTGTTACATGTCTCAAAGCCTAGATTGGACCTATACAAAACATGTTTCGCCTATTCTGGTGCTCACTTATGGAATTATCTGCCTCCAGATCTGAAAACTCCAATGAGTCCCTACACATGTAACCGAAAACTCTTTCAATACTTAATCGATACCGACTATATGCCACCATAATTCATTTACTGGTATAATTGTTCAGTATAATTGTTCATTATAATTGTTTAACTATAATTGTTCACTATATATGTGTGTGCGTGTGGGAGAGAGAGAGAGAGAGAGAGAGAGAGAGAGAGAGAGAGAGAGAGAGAGAGAGAGAGAGAGAGAGAGAGAGAGAGAGAAAGTGGGTGTCAGAGAGAGGGAGAGAGTGAATGCGTGTGTGCGCACGTGCATGCGTGTGTGTGGAGAGAGTGATTGAGCGAGAAATGGTGGGGGAATGTGTCAGTGTATGCATTCGTACGTGTATGTGTGAGAGTGAGTGAGGGAGTGTGTGCGAACGTGCATGCGTTCATGAGTATATGTATGTGTGAGAGAGTGTGATTGAGAGAGTGAATGTATGTGTGTGTGAAGGATTGTGTGTTAGAGAGTGAGACAGTGGGTGAGTTGATGTGTTAGTGTGTGTGTGTGAGCGCGCGCATGCGTGTGAGTGTGTGTATATGAAAGAATACAGAGAGAGAGAGAGAGACAGAGAGAGAGCTGAGGAGATGCATGTCATGTAACACGTATGTTATGTAACACGCGAATCCATATGTTTGTGTATTCTCATCTGTCATATTATCAGTTAAATACCATTTGATTTTATCATGCATAATATAAACTCATGTTCATTACTGTAGTTTGAGTGAGAGAGTCAGTGAGTGTGAATGAGAGACAGAATGAGTGAGCGTGAGAGTGAATGAGTGAGCGGGAGAGTGAATGAGTGAGCGGGAGAGTGAATGAGTGAGCAGGAGAGTGAATAAGTGAGCGGGACAGTGAATGAGTGAGCGGGAGAGTGAATGAGTGAGCGTGAGAGTGAATGAGTGAGCATGAGAGTGAATGAGCGGGAGAGTGAATGCGTGAGAGTGAATGAATGATCGGAAGAGTGAATGTGTGAGTGTGAGAGTGAATGTGTGTGTGTGTGTGTGTGTGTGTGTGTGAGAGAGAGAGAGAGAGAGAGAGAGAGAGAGAGAGAGAGAGAGCATCACTATTTTTACGTCACATACATTTTATGTACACATTTTTCTCCATGTTTAACATTTTTATGAGACTGCTCATGACAAGTGTCAGTGTATGTGTGTGAGTAAAGTGTGGGAGTTTGTTCATACTAGTTTCAATACTAACGTGAGACATTTGGTATGTGTCTAGATGTGAGGAAGTGTGAGTGTATGTGGAGGATGTGTGTGAGTGTGGGGATATGTGTGGGTGGGGGGGGGGTGTGGGCGGGGGTATGCGTTTGGATGGGTTGGGGTGTGTGGGTTTTGGTGGGTAGTGGTATTTGTCGGTGTTGGTGGGATGTGTGGATGGATGTGTGGGGGTGAAAGTAGAGGTGTGGGAATGGGTGTGGGGGATGTGTGTATGGGTGGAGGATATGTGTATGGGACGGATGCGGGGGATGTGTGTTTATGTGGGTGGAGATGTGTGGATGGTTTGAGGAAGTAATTGTGGGAGGCGGGGTTGTGTGGGTAGGGGATTGTGTTGGGTGGATTGGGGATGCAAGGGCGGGTGGGGAGAAGTGTATGGTGTGTGGGTTTGAGATATGTGTGCGGTGTGTTGGTGGGGGCTGTGTGAATGATGTGTGGGTGGAGGGTATGTTTGTGGTGGTATGGGTGGAGGATAGTGTGTCGTGTGGGGGATGTGTGTGATGGGTGCGGGGAATGTGCATATGGGTGGGGTATATGTGTGGGTGAGTAGGGGATTGTTGTGGTTGGGGGAAGTATGTGGGGGGGGGTGTGGGTGGGAGATGTGTGTGTAGATGGGGAATGTGTTGGTGGGGGTGTGTGAGTGGCTTAGGGATGTGTAGGTGGGTGAGGGAGTTGTATGTGTCGGGGTGGGATGTGTGAGTGGGTGGAGGATGTGTGTGGGTAGGGGTATTGCGATCGAGAGATGTTTGGTTGGGGGTGGGTGGGGGTGTGTGGGTGCGTAGTGGAGGATGTATGCGTGAGTGAGTGTGTGTTGGTGGACGGGTAGGGAATGCGTGTGTGGGTGAGAAGATGTGTGTGGTGTGTTGGTTGGGGATATTGTGTGGGTGAGGTATGTGTGTGTGGGTGGGGGATTTTTGTTGTGTGTGAGTGGGAGTATATGGGGTGGATGGGTAAGGGTATCTGTGTGGGTGTGGGTGGAATATTGTGTGGTATCTGGGTGGGGGATATGTGTGTGGTGTGTAAATGGGGATGTGTTGGTGAGGGATATGTGTGTGTGTGGTGCGTGGGTTGGGAATAGTGCGTGGTAGGGGGTGTATGTGATGTGCGAGTGGGGGATTGTGTGGTGGGGGATTAGGTTAAGGCGTGGGTGGGTGGAAGTTGTATGTGTGGATGGTGAGGTGTGTGTGAGTGGATTGGGGATGTATGTGTGGTTATGGAGATGTGTGTGTGTGGGGGGGGGGGGGTAGGGACATGTCAGTTGGTGGGGATGTGTGTGTATGGTTTGGGGATGTGTGAGTGGATGTGCGATGTGTGGGTTGGTGGGGGATTGTGTGCATGGGTGGGGAATATGTTGTCGATGGAGATGTGGCTGGAGGATGGGTGGTTTGAGGTGTGGCTGGGGAGAGGATGTGTGGGTTAGGATGTGTATGTGGATGGGCGTTGGATGTGTGGGTTGGTGGGGGAACGTTTGTGGGTGGCGAGTGTGTTTTGGTTGGGGGATCAGGTGAGGGCAGTGTGTGTGGGTGGGGGATATGCGGGAGGGGGATGGGTCGGTTGGTGGGGTATGTATGTGTCCCTTGGTGTGCGTGTGTGTGGGTAGGTGGGGGTGTGTATGTGTCCCTTGGTGTGCGTGTTTGTGGGTAGGTGGGGGTGTGTGTGGGTGGGGTGATGTATAAATAGGTGGGAGATGGGCCTCATAACATGGTAATTAGCCTTGTTTATGTTTACAACATTCATTTCACAATGTTTATTTTTCTTCCTATTTAAATGTATAATGCTCTTGATGAACGAAAGACGATTGATTGGAAGGGCCGAATGTAAGACGGGCCTGCGCGCCCAATTTGTGACCCTAATAAAGTTGATTTGATTTGATTTGATTTGTCTTTCTCATCTTTTATGCTCTCATACATGATTTCACTATACATCACTTAAGAAGCTAATATTAGACAACAACAGAAACAGAACAGCAAGTGTAAGTGATGTGATGCTAGGTCACTGTTTTTATTATTGCCATCTGACAGGCGATGTAGCCAGTATCACACCAGTCATTTTACTCCCAGAACATCTTCTGGCGTGCTTTTAATCAGGCTGGGTATTGTAACTATGTAGTTATGAATAAAATCTCACCGCCAGGGTTACTGAACCTAGAACTACTGGGTTAGTATGCGAGTGCACTAACCAATACAATATTGCATTATGAGGAGTTTACTTTTGTATATATACTTGCCTGCTGGTCTGTGTTTGGATCTCCATTCAGGTGGATTTTCTATAATTGACCTGGGCTCCCAGGTCAACCCAATCTGAAATTACTACCAGGAAATGTCATGTGACGTGTAGTTGTTCAGTGTGATATTGACCACATCACCCATCAAGTGTCAACTGGTCTAAACCAAATGGGTGATAGCACAATACACACATTATTCCTCAATGTGTGGAAACAGGAGTCCTTGTTCCTATCTTTCTATCTCCATCTGTCTATCAATGGGTGATAGCATCATGTACGCAGTATTCCTCAAGGTGTGGAAACTGGAGGTCATGTTCCAATGTTTCTATCTCCATCTGTCTATCTATCTATGGGGCCAACACCACATACCCAATACGCCTCATGTTATTTTTATCCCGCTACTCGCTTTGAATTCAAATGTAGTCCATAGACACTACTTCTAGTAATGCTGGACTGAACTGTGCATATGGATTAGCTTTCCCTATTAACAGTGTCCCTCGCCATCAGGCGAACCCACTCCGACTTCAGAGGTACTTGTAATTTACATCCCAAGTCAAGGACGAGAGGTCAACATTTTAGTCCAGCTGTCCCTTGTAGGGTTTGAACCCCTTAACTTGGCATCAGCACACCAGATGTTTAAGACCATGTATTCTTATCCATTCGGCCATGTTTTAACCACCCCCCCCCCCCCCACCTCAGGGTATGTAAAGGGAGTCCTTTACTATACTGGACTGAAATCAAGCACAGCGAAAATGCTGGGATTGACTGCGTGTCCTGTAAAGGATATGCAACTAACTTTTGTTTTTTACTGCACTGGACTTGTGTGTGTATTTTAAACTTGGTTTTGTTGCAGTTTGGCCCTTGTGCTGTGATATACTGGTTTGGTTTTGTCCAAGAACTGGCAGAGACTGATGAGAGGGGTATTCTCTTGTTGAGTGATTTTCCTGAACCTGAGCAAATTGTACATCTGAAAGACATGCATCGACAGGAGGGGGAAGCTGCTGGACTTTGTTTAGTTCATAATGTGGATAAACATGCTGATGATGATGATAATAGCAGGGCTCTTTGTGATCCACAAATGGGCAGTACATTTTCTAACTATGTTGATCCTATGTTTGATACTGATGAAGAAGATGAGCAAATACCAAGATTTACTGCAGCGATTGAAACAAGCTGTATTTTCTCTAAGATAACTGCAGAAGGGAGTAAAACATCATCGGAGGAACATTATAGAGGGATAGATAATGTAGAGCATATAATGGATTCTGGTATGGTCAAAACCACTAGGGATAGCTTACATGTTAGTGAGGCTGGGAGCCATGGTGAGAGTCAAAGCATATATGTTAATTGTGAGAATTCAGTTGACACACATGCTGATAAAAGAAGTCCTGGATCACCCAGGTCACATGGTGATGATAGTGTGTTTTTAGATCAAGATAATTCTCATGATGATAGTGCGCGGTTAGATAAAGGTAACTCTAATGATTGTACAACAAACATTGTTTCCGACAGTGACAATAAGCTAAGCAGTTTTAGTGAAATCTCAGGTTGTGAGAGAGCTAATGAGCATTGGGATGTCAGTGCGACTGTCAAGACTTTGTGTGTGGATACACATTTCAGTGGTCCGCAAAATCTTCACCATGCTGAAATAAATGCCAGATGTAATAAGCTTAGTGATACTCAAGAAGACAGCATTTCATTGTGTTCAAGATCTGCTCCGGATGATTGCCCCAAACCTAGTTCCACAAAGTACCCTGTGGATTCCATGAAAAATACCCCATTATGTCATGATAAAGAAATGCATAATAATTCAAGTTCTTTAATTTACTCTGATAAAAATAATAAGAAGACAAAGTCAAAAAAGGGGGAAGAGGTAGAATGATTGTTTTTGTTATGTTTTACCAATGTCCACTTTATGTTATGCTGGCACTGTGGGAAAGGGGGCATGAATGTGCTTCACAATCCTGCATACTGTGTTTGAAACACAACTGCAGGCCATTTGGAAGCAGACTGCCTTGCACTGGTTTTCATACAATGGTATGAGCGTCAGTTGTTCAGAAAGCAACTGCGGGACATAAAGTTGCCTAGTAAATCACAAACAGTCAGAAAATGATGGGGTTGGCTGCAGCGTCCTGTAAAGGACACGCAACAAAAAGTGTTTGCTCAGGAAGTGTTATCATTAAGTGAATGGCCAAATGGCACCAGTGATTATACCTCTTCATAACATCATTCCCAATTCTTAACAATATATTCCATTTGTATTTGTCACATAACATGACTAGGCCTGCTCTATGGCACAGTGGCTACTATGCTTGCCAGTTGGCTCAGTGGTCATGTGTTGCATCCCCATTGAGGCAGGTTTTTATTTTAAATTGACCTGGAGTCATATTTTGACGCAGCCTACAATGGATATCGGGGAAATGTCCTGAGAAGTAAAAGTGGCCGGTGAGGTATTGACCACGTACCCATTGCGTGGCAGTTGGTCTATTAAAATATGGGGCTAGTACCATGTACCCAACATGCCTTGCGTGGAAACGTTTATTTTACTTTTTCTTTATGACATGACTGAAGTCTGATTCCTTCTGTCTATGATGAGTTTCCTTTGTGACTCATTTTGGCTGCCTATGGCATGTTTATTTCTCTTTTGTAAAGCCAAAGCTCTGCAACACATCAATTATGAGCCCAGCTTTCCACGCTGTTTGTGCAAGATATGGTGCTGGGTGTAATACAAGATGTGGGTGCTGAGGGGATGCAAGATATGGTTGCTGATTGTCTTCCATTAATATGGGAATTTTCTGTTTTTCTCTTGCAATCTCTCAGTGTGAACAGTTTGTCATCTTTAGCAGAATTCTTCAGAGCAGAGACTGTCCTCCCTTCGTTAGTCAGACTAGTATCCATTTCTTATGATGTTCTGTGAGGGAGATGAGTGGCCTAGGTTGGTGTGATTGCTTGCATGTCAGCCCCTTTGTGTCCTGTTATTAGCAGAAATCATTATGTTTCTTCATTGTGTCAACGTTTTATAGTAATTACTCATATAAAGTCGGATCCATTGGTAGCGCAGTGTCTAGCACACTTGCCTGACAGTCCGTGGTTGTGTGTTCAGATCCTCATTGAGACATATTTGTTTTTTTATTGACCTGGGCTGCCAGGTCAGTCTAGGTTCAAATGGGCACCAGGTAATGTCCTCGGAAGTCAAGATGGTCGGTCTGATGTTAACATCACCCATCAAGTGCCCATTTGTTTTGGGCATATCCTTTACAGGACATCGCTGCCACACAACAGCATTTTACTGCTGTCGTGATCTCTTGGCAAGTTTACGTTCAATAATTTGCCATTGCTTTATGAACAACCGGCTGCCATACCAATTTGTTAAAACCCAGCTCAGCGCGGTCTGCTGCCAAATAGTGCACATCAGTGTTTCGAATGCACGTAATCAGAATTACGAACCACGTCCGTAACGCCTTTTCCGCGGAGGGCGGCGAGTACCAATTGATCTAGGAAAATAAGGGGCTACCACCATATGCCCAATACCCTCATAGAATGTAATAAGGTCCTTAACACCCTCATAGCATGTAATAAGGTCTTTATTACCCTCATAGCATGTAATAAGGTCTTTATTACCCTCGCAACATGTAATAAGGTCGTTAACACTCTCATAGCATGTAATAAGGTCCCTAATATAAACTCATAGCATGTAATAAGGTCCCAAATACTCTCATCGCATGTAATAAGGTCCCTGATACCCTCATAGCATGTAATAAGGTCCCTAATACCCTCATAGCATGTAATAAGGTCCTTAACATCCTCATAGCATGTAATAAGGTCCTTAATACCCTTATAACATGTAATAAGGTCCTTAACACCCTCATAGCATGTAATGAGGTCCCTAATAAACTCATAGCATGTAATAAGGTCCTTAATACCCTCATAGCATGTAATAAGGTCCCTAATACTCTCATAGCATGTAATAAGGTCCCTAATACCCTCATAGCATGTTATAAGGTCCCTAATACCCTCATAGCATGTAATAAGGTCCTTAATAAACTCATAGCATGTAATAAGGTCCCTAATACCCTCATAGCATGTAATAAGGTCCCTAATACCCTCAGCATGTAATAAGGTCCCTAATACCCTCATAGCATGTAATAAGGTCTTTAACACCCTCATAGCATGTAATAAGGTCCCTAATGAACTCATAGCATGTAATAAGGTCCCTAATAAACTCAAAGCATGTAATAAGGTCCCTAATACCCCCATAGCATGTAATAAGGTCCCTAATATCCTCATAGCATGTAATAAGGTCTTTAACACCCTCATAGCATGTAATAAGGTCCCTAATAAACTCATAGCATGTAATAAGGTCCGTAATAAACTCATAGCATGTAATAAGGTCCCTGATACCCTCACAGCATGTAATAAGGTCCTTTACTTAGTTTTTCTAACTCATATATAGTAGGTTTCTCATTTGTGAAGAAGCACCATCATTTCACATTGATACCACCGAAAGTGCCTTAGTCTCCTTCCAGTGATGACACAAAGAGAATCTTAGTGTATTAAATAAATTCTGCGGCATCAATTAAGTAGTCCAGTGGGTGTATACCATAACAGCACATGCTGTAAATATTCTGCTGAGGGTTGGTTTTATAGTTTTGAAACTGAACCTGGGTGGCAATCTCTTTGGCCTGCTCTTTACAATTTACACCTTCTGAAGAGTTTCCTATTTTGTTTCTTTGACCCAGAAGGCCTAGGTATTTCATCTGCTGTCCAGGAAGCACGGGTGTGTGTATGATTTGCTCAGTTTTCTTATTTTGAAATAGTGATTGTTAAAAATTTAACTCATGACCAGTAGTTCACAAGCTAGAGGCATATTACGGTACCTGTAAGTCACTCTGCTCCCTATATACAACAGGGTTCCACGTTTAAACATTTCTCTTCGTGGCACTTTGCTTTACACTGCTCAGTCCGTCTTCCAATAGATGTGTCATTTTTCAGACTGCATACTCTCCAGGAGGTTCAGTATGGATATTTCTGCCATTGATGGCTGAAACATAAATAGATATGACACCTAGAGCTAAAGTAGATCTACTGCCTTGGCCGTGCCAGTTTAAGTGGAAATGAAAGGGCTAATTGGCTGGCCTCCATGGGCAACGCTGAGGTTGAGCAAGGAAAACAAGATATTGTGTATAACTGTCGTCCATTATGCAAAGAAACACACATCACTGACAACATGTGACTTTGACTGGTGGAATCAGGAAGCCAACTTGACACTGGTGGGAAGGATCATGGCAGAGGACAAAGGTGTGTGTGACCAACTGGTTTCTGGAACTTTAAGCATCCACACTCCTCGTCTTATGAGGGAAACGGTGCACACATGGGCATGTCCGGAGTAGGTGATTGTCACGGAAAATAAACTTGTTAGTTGCGATCGATGACAAACAAGACCCGACATTTGTCTGCAAAAACAACCGACCCTTTGATGTTGTACAGACTGAGAAAAATACGTCGTTAAAACTGTCTACACACGATCGGCATTTCTAACTGGGAAACAAAATACGTCGCGTCAAAATGTCTACACCTGGTCGGCGAATCTTTATGATGTGGATTGTTCGAGAAACAAATACGTCGCGTTACAATGTCTACACCGGTCGGCATTTTGTTAAATAATTGTTGCTCGAGACGAACAACGGCGTCATCTGTCTGCAAGGCGGGAGTCGGCCTTTGAAGTGGTAGACGGAATGTCTCACTAGAAGTCGGATGGAGTCTGTGATGTGGGGAGAAGGTCTCTGGCTCACAGACAGCCGGGATCTTTGTTGTATGAGACAAAGAATTCCCCAGATGAAAGCGAACTGGACGGCGGATTGATTCCACTCAGTCGAAAACAGGCGGAGAAAACCAGATTCTGGACGGATCAGCGTCTAGACTTTTTGGTGACGTCACTCCAGCCCAATATAAAAAGCGTTGCGGTAAACAAGTGGAGTTAGTCGATCAAGATTTCTGAAGTTTGGAAAGATCGGTGCAGTTTTCCGAGTTGTGTCAATGAGAGAAACTAGGGTGTCAAATTGTTGATATTTATCGGCGGACATAGATCCAGTCTGTGATTGCCTAGTTTCAATTAGCAACCGGAATAGGCATATGGTTCCATTTACAGGTCCATGTATGTGTGCTATGATATGCAACAGTGAAGCTAGACCACATTTTAGAAGATGATGGCTCAGAATATGAAGACAGAAGTTGCTGAGAGGCCGCTACATTGGGCTTATACCCAAGTTGGTTTGCGGGAACCTGGCTTCTGCTGAGCAGGATATGCTGATACTTATGTTTTAGCAAGAGATAGGTGTATCACTGAACAGTCAGAACATTATATATATTATATATTTACAACACTGATACCAGAAACAGTCATATAAATATTATACTGATACCTGGAACTTCGGATTGTGTTGTTAATATGGGGAATCTTTAAAACCAGTGACACTGATCAAGTAAGATTTCCCCAGTAACAGTGACAATAGTGTTAGAATTCTCTGATTAACATTCAGTTAAATAACAGAGGAAATTCATAGTGTAAATCAGATTGAAGACTCTCATTACACAGTGTTTGTCATGGATGTCCAAGCATCCTAGTGGTTCAAGAGATAGCGGAGACACTCTTCACGGGACCGGAAAAGCATCACCTTGGTGAGGTTGCTTGTCTGGAATACATGGTGCTGGTGTGTTTTCAGCACAGTGATGAGAATGACTATACTTCTGAACACTGATCTGAGTCTACAGACACTTTAGAATATACGTCACACATTCTACACTTTATATACACACACACACACTTCTCCTACATATACTCTTTGCTTTAATAAATTTCTTGTTTTTATTTGTTGAAGCTAGAGTTGTCAAGTATGTTATGTTGGGGAACAATGAGAGGGGGCATGATCCAGGGGTGAGTAAGAGTGAGAAGAAGGTGTCTTAAGATTGAGGGAGTGTTGTGGACGGAGTCTGCTGGATATCTCCAGGATAGAGAGATATTAAATTAAAACAAATGTGGGTGTTGATTCCCCTCACTCCAGGGACGACACTAAAGTGGTAAAGAAGAACAAATAACTACTACGACATTCATTCTTTACACACGACAGTGACATTAAAGTTGGGTGACAAATTCTGACTATATGCGTCTGCACTCATCAGTCACCAGAAGCATAGAGTGAGAATATTCTAAGCGTGCATGTTTCTACAGTATCAATAAGTTATTCTACTCTTTTATCACTCTGTAGGTTACATAAATGATAGTTTTAACATGTTTTTTTTATATTTATATGCACTGACAAGCAAAAACGGATGTTCTTTGTTTTTAATGCAATTTTGGGAGTGGCATGGGAGGTGTCTAACCTACAGTCTCTTTGGCATTGTTGGTTCATTTTATTTTTAAAAAATATTTTTTAGGTCCAGTGCTAGATAATTAAATGGTAGTTTTAACTCATTGTGGGGCACTTATATGCAAAGAGAAGCAGGAAAAGAGAGTTCCTTTTTATTAATTTTTTTGAGTGGTTGAAGTTGTCGATGTCTGGTTTCATACCCACCATAATTTAAGTAAGGTCTTACTGTATTGTCATTTAAAGCTTGTTGATTAAAACTGTTGATTATTTTGCTGTGTTACAGATTAAATGCTTACATTAAATATTTCATTTGTGTGTATTTTTTTTCTGTTTGGGGAACTATTCCCTCAGAGACTTGATATTATTGACATATTCCAGTAAAAACAAACCATGCAATTATCTACACAAATAGAACAGACTGAGATGCTTGAGCTTTGTTGAATGAATTCACCTTGATCATCCTGTAGCAGGAGAACCATGGCAGCACAGTGTTAACATCTTTGCCTGCCATCCTGGTAGTCATTTATTCGAATCCCCCTTTTTCATTGACCTGGCTCCCAGATGACCCCACTAAAACAGGTGCCAGGAAATCATATGGAAAATAAAGGCGACCAACCTGATATTGACCACATCATTCATTGATTAGTTTAAAAATAATGGGGCTGCCAGTATACAGGGTGTTTGAAAGTCTCACTACACTTTATATGTAGAACAGCTGTTTGCTGGAGAGTATGTTTTTCATTTCCAAGATGGAAAACATACTCTCCAACTACAAAGTGTAGTGAGACTTTAATATTACCCTGTATATCCAGTGTGGCTTAAGGCAGGAAGAGATACTTTACTTTGTCTTTTTTTTGCGCTCACTCACTCTGAACTGAAGCACAGTCCATGCACACTATTTCCATTGGTGCTGGACTGAATTTTGCATGTGGATTAGCTTTCCCGTGTCCCTCTCCATCAGGCGAACACATTCTGACTTCAGAGGTACTTGTAATTTATGTCCCCAAGTCAAGTATGATAGGTCAACATTTTGAGTCCAACGGTCCGATGTCAAGAGGTTTTTATTCGTGTGCTCGCTCGCTGTAACCTCAAGCGTAGTCCATACACACTATTTATAATAGTGATGGACTGAATTTTGCATGTGGGTTAGCTTTCCTTATTAACAGTGTCCCTCGCCATCAGCCGGACCCATTCTGACTTCAGAGGTACTTGTAATTAACGTCCCAAGTCAAGGACGACAGGTCAACATTTTAGTCCAGCTGTCCGGTGTAGGGGTTGAACCGCTAACCTCGGCATCAGCACACTGGATGTTTAAGAACACGCGTTCTTATCCATTCAGACCTGCTGATGTAGGGGTTGAACCCCTTATCTCGTCATCAGCACACCGGATGTTTAAGGACATGAGCTTTTAGCGATGCTGATCTGCGAGTACTTTACTATCATATAGCAGTTCCTGTGCCGAAAGTTACTCTCATCATGACTCACTGGAAAGACTCTTGATCTTTTACTAGCTTCCTTGCCTTATGTATTTTTTTTATGTCCTAGTTGTCTTCAACATCCTGTGTCCACCATCATGTTAGTTGGCCCTTGTCTCATCAACCAGGAAATTTGCCTACTGTTTTTTCTAAACCACTGTGAATTTTGATGTGGCCAAATTATTTTAATTTCCAAGACCCCGGGAAGGTTAAACTGGTCAACAAACTCCCAAAGATGTTGCATGTGTCGGTCTAAAGTCAACAAACTCTCATAGAGGTTGCATGTGTTGGTCTAAAGGCATATTGCAGCACTTCTGTAAAAGACACAACACATTTATGTCCAAAACAAACATTTTGAATGAACAAAGAAGAATTTCCAAGTCATGCTACTGTTCATGTACCAGTGTTCTTAAGTGTTCATTTCTTGTAGATTGTTTTTTCTTCTTGATCCATGATGTCTAAGAATTGTTCCGTCCCCTTTAAGTTCACAATCCTCAATTTTCTTCTGGGGTATGTGTTAAATGGACCATGTTTGGCATCTGTATAAAGTCACAGAAAAGGTGTATGTTCTCAAAATGTGTATGTGTTTGCTGCAAGGGTTGTTCCATAGCTTTTTAATGCAATTTAACCTCTGTATTGCAGCAAGGGAAAGTCATTAAGTAACAGAAATTGTATTATAAAGTCCATTGAAGAGTATGGACAACTGAAAATCTCATTTTAGGACATAAACTAGTTCTTAAGCAATACCCCATGGTGTGACCGTTAGGATTGAGCATGTTACAAAATGGCTGCCCCACTGTTGTCTTTCTCCTTGGAAAGGACAATGAGGCATTATTCGTTTTTTGTGGTCAGAGGATGTGAAATCTTCTGAAATCTTCAGAAGAATGATGTTTCCATATGGGATAGTTGTTTGATTTAGAAGAGAGTGTAGTCTTTAGTTAAGAAAACATTTAAGACGTAGGAATCCACTGAATACTCATTGAAATGCTGGGACTTCTCTCAAAAGGACTATTACTGCTGCATGACAACGCCCGTCTTCATGTGGCTAGGTTATGGTGGTTACAGTACATTTCTGAAATTTGAGGTTTTGAAACACCCAGCGTACAGTCCAGACTTGGCGCCATTGGACTTTCATTTGTTTGGACTCCTTGAAAGAACATTTATGAGGTTTACAAATGATGAGATAATGAAGGCTATCCAAACTGGTTTACGGCAATACCCAAAATCTTGTTCCAAGAAGGCATAAACAAGCTAGTGGACAGGTGGACCAAAATGCCGGGCAGGTGGACTGTGTTAAGAAATAGCACACACAAAATTTATGGTTCGCACTAATGTAATAAAGTTATTCGTAAAATGATGGTTATTTAATTACTTCCCCTCAAACATTCAGTCTCCAACTTCTTTTGAACAGACCCCATTGCAAGATAGTACAAAAGGAGGAAAATAGTTAGTTTTACTCTAGCCGCCTTCACTTTTCCATATCTTTGGTCGTCTTGTATCCATTTAGAACAATGAATTAACCCCAGAGATGCACTGGTCAGACGAAAACCTCCAAAATAATTCGGCCTTGCCACTGTGTTGTATAGAACTTTTCTTTTTTTTTTGGAAAATGTTACAGGTTAATATTAAAAGTTACAGACCCTATTTCCATTATATATTTTCAAACTGTCCTTATGACGTCACTGTGTTGGTCTGCACCATGATGTTGCATGCTTAACATTCTTGACATCCTTAACAACAATATTGACAGGTTACAAGACAATGACATGGTTATTGTAATTTCTATCACACTGTTAAGGTTTTCATTTGAAACCCCCTCGTATGTTGCATACTGGGGATGTGGTGCTAGACCTATTATTTAAGACCGGTCGGCACTTCATGGGTGATGTCATCTATGTCATTCCCATTGTCTTTAACTTCTCAGAAAATGATCAGTTACAATATTTGTGAGGCTGGGCCGACCTCAGAATCGCATGGTCATATTTTAAAAATTCAACCCCCTAAAGATTTGAACTCTGGACCATAGAGTCATAGAGTGCACTAACTACTGCGCTACCTCTGTTCCTGTTAATTTGATTAATACAGGTTTGATTGAAACATGGCAATTGTCACAATACTAAGATTACAGAATGTCAAATCTTTGTAAACATCAAAGGGTTTATTATTTTCTTAGATTATGCATTGGTAAAAGACATCCTTGAAGTTAAACAAGAAAACTGGAATGTGAAAATGTAGTTTCTTGTTTTTCCATCCAAAATGATGTTTTCGCTGGAAAGGTGCAGGATGCTCACATGACCTGCGCATAACTGAATGCAGAAATAGTACTGTGTCCCGTTCTTCTTGTAATCAGTTCTAATTTATTCACAAATTCAGCTGTGATTAATCTGGGGAAGATAAATTTAAAAATTCAAACCAATGTTTTCCCATATAGAATGTAAATAATGAAGGCACAAACGAAAGGCTGCATAATTTATTGCCTTGCATATTTTGCTGCAACTCATCTAGTGCATACTGCAAAAGTCACACACACAATATAAAATAAAGCAAAACATTGAATCCTTCAAGCTGAAATATACAACACACATATCCCAACAGTAATTTTCAGCTAGTGTGTCGTTTTGTTTACACGGCAATGGTTTGGCCATATGAATCTCAACTGCTTCAGGACACCTTGACGATTATCTATTTTGTGTGTTGATCAACACGTGAAATTAATTATCTCTATCCATAACATGACTGAATTTCAGTAGGTTAGATGGACAAAATGATAAACAACGAATCTTCTGGTAACCCTGTAAAACCTACAGACAGAAAATTACCCACTTCCTCAATAGCACACCAACTACTTTGGGATCGATTCAGGTTCATAAAATGGATACTAAGTAATTTTCAGAATTTCTTAGAAAGGAAGGAACACGCCACATTTTAAATAACTCAAGTGTCGTATTCAGTGAAGGCTGACTGAATTGTATTAGGGGTGTTCATTTGAAACCCGTTCCAGTGGCTTTATTACAAAAGCATGAAAGAAACATTAATAGGTATGGTAGCATTAAACAAAGCATTCATTTTGAATGAATTATGCACCATGGGTTGGTCACAAGAAGTCGCCGTAGGCATTCAGGCAAGCATCCCATTGAATAGGTAGACGGCGAATGCCGTCCGCAAAAAAGGATTGTGATTGCTCATTGAACCAAGTATTGCATAACATCTGCATCTATGTGAAATCGTTGCTCCTTGAGAGCTTTTTAGAGGTCCGAACAAATGATAATCAATGGTGACAATCAGGACTATAGGCTGGATGTTGCAGAATTTCCCACTTCTTCCTTGCTAATGCTTCCAGCACACTCTTTGCGACATGCGGAAGAGCATTATCGTGCAACAAAATCACACCGCGAGAAAGCATGCCGGGTCGTTTATTCTTGATGGCTTTTTGCAGCTTGTCTAGTGTTTGCAAGTAGTGGGTAGAGTTGATGTTGACACCAGGTTCTTTAAAGTCGGCCAACAATAGCCCTTCATGGTCAAAAAATGCGCTCAGCATAATCTTACCAGCGGAAACCTGTAACTTTAAGTTTTTGGCTTTTGGTGATCCAGCATGCTTCCATTGCATGCTCTCTCTTTTGCTGCTTGGCTCAACGTGGTGACACCCTGATTCATCACCTTCCACTATGCGGAAGAGAAATGCATCACCCTCCACTCTGTAATGCAGCAAATGGTTCAAACACCATCCCATGCGTTCCTCTTTTTGGTGGTCTGTCAACATGCGTGGTACGCACTGTGAACACACCTTCCGATATTGCAGTTTCTTACGAATGACCTTTTGGATTGTCCCAATTGACACATCAAATTCTTTCGCCAGCGAACGTATGCTTCGACAACGATTCATCTGTACTGCTGCATCAATTGTAACTATGGTTTTTTTGTTGTTGCATCAATATGCACTTGACCCAGACGTCGAAGATCTGTCGTGAACTGACGTCCTTTCCGAAACATTCGTGCCCAGTCTGTCACTGTTGTCTTCGACACACATTTGTTACTGTACGCTGCCTGCATTCTTCGATGAATGTCCACTTTTCGACATCCTTCAAATGAAAGAAACTGAATCACCACTCTTTGAGCTTCTTTGACAGATTTTGGATCAACCCGGCCATTTTCTCAACGGTCAGAAACAGAACCTATGCATCATGGGAGGATAAGCACTTGCTCTTTTATTCATGTGTCAGTACTTATCACATGACTTTGACATGATTATGTTCAACGTACGCAATTACGCACGGTGCGGCACGAACGGATTTCAAATGAACGTTCCTTATTTATATCTGTAGCTTTGTTTGTACAATCCGTCAGACTCCTGTTCGTCAATCTGTTGATGTTATCTTCCTTCTTGCATTGTTGACTACCTCCTGCTAACCTGCCTTCAACAGTTCTCCCAATATTGTTTATATGAAAGCCATAAAATTGCTGTCCATGGGATATATAGCTGGCTCCTTGGCATAGGGGTTAAGGACGTTGTTTGTAATCTGTATATTCTCGTACAAAACACATCTGCACGAGATTCGGCAGCAGCTGAAAAATGCCGGTGTTTACTGCAATGTCCTGTAAGGATATCCGGGGGGGGGGGGGATATACATGGGGAAGTACCTATCTCTTTTACGGTGGCCAGCATATTCCCATTTGTGACCTGAATACACCACAGGACGTTGCAGAATTTTTCAGCTGCTGTTGATGTACTAGGCAAGTTGTTACCTTCAGTAGTTTGCCATTGCTTTCTGAACGACCGGCTCATATACCCCCGTAAGTTACCAGCGCGGTGCGAACCGCTGCCGATTCTCGCAGCTGCTGCCCCCCCCCCCCCCTTTACCCCCCACTACGTGGAAATACGGGATTACGAACAATGTCGTTAATGTCAAGTACATGTTTAAAGTTATATAGAGGTGCTGGTTATGAGAGTAAATAATTATTCAGAACTTAAAACCCGCGGCAGTTAGAAACAGAATGAGAACTAATAAACTACAAACATTTACGAAGTGATGACTGCGCAGAATAGTGGGAATAAAATTGTACGATATCTCCAGAGGCTGACACTGGATACACCCCCCCCCCCCCACATTGAGAAAACCTGAGAATAGTATAATTACACACACTCTTGTCTGGAACACACAAGGCAAACGAAATAACGGAAGATCTAATTTAAAACAAAACAAAAAACGAAGAAGAAAATGACAGAGATGAATAATATTGAGAGAGCCTGGGAGAAGCTGCGGGAGATAGCAAAAGATAACAGGGCTTGGTGTGGTTTACTTGAGGGCCTATGTCTCAATGGTGGATAAAGGGCTATAGAAGTAGAGTATTGGCGATGGTCGGAGTCTTTCCATCGGGTCGTGGTGAGAGTTACACTGCAAAATCTACAGATTATGACTGTCTTTGGAGCACTACACCTGTAAATTCGCTCAGGTGAATCCTCAAAATAAATTACAAGGACATTATAGCAACGAAACTAATCTCTGTAAAGGAAAAGAACGCGAGATCTTACTTCTTGGATATGATGTGAAGGTCATGAAGTGATTGAAGAAATCAGACGTAGAGAGTCAGTTTTTTGGACGCCTTGTGACAAGAGGTGGATTGGAGGTTTTGGTGGAGGGTGGCAATATTGAGGGCAGCGGAGCAGGGGGAGGGCGGAGAGGTAAATACGTAAATGGCTTGGTTAAGTGGTATAATCGAGACAAGAACACACAGCTGATCCACGACTCTGGTGATCGTGTGATACGGCACAATACCGCCCATGCTTATCGGCATGGCACATGATAATGCCACATAATGGCACATGTCTTATGCTCGAATAAACAAAAAGGCATCTACAATGAACATGAGCAAGGCTGTAATACATGTCAACAGATAAAATCATGCAAATAACAATCAGCAGTCAGAGTACCACAAGAACCATGAATAGAAAGTATTGCAGTCAAAGTTCATTATTAAGATGGAGCTTGTCAAGATGCTGGGAGAGACAGAGATAGAAGTAGAATAGACATAGATACAAGTAGGACAATGACGGAGGAAAGTAAAGGACAAAGACAGGACATAATAGGGACTCTGTACAAGAGTATAGACAGAGAAAGACAGTAGAAGGAGATAGTACTCCAAACTAGTGTTAGGACCAGACCTAGATAGGACACGCATGTGTCATAGCTAGGACATGACTAGGACATACCGGGATTCATTCCCGAAATAGGACAGAGTACCGTAGGCACGGGGATTACCCGTAAACAGACTGAACTCTAGTATAGCTGTAGGTTACGAGGACTGGACAACTGGACTACGTGGCAAGTGATCCAGCACGCCACACAACTGACGGCATGAGAAAGGGGGACGAGGAACTGGACTGGACATGTGAATTCAGACAGACCGGGACGGACAGTCTGTGTGACAGGACATATATGTTTTCCCTTGCCAGTGTATAGTTTAAGGAGGGCATAGTTACACTTAGCCAATGATAGTAGATTGTATTTGGGTAAATAATGTTAAATCTGTATGCTCGGAAAGCGAGCTTTGTAATATATAATAAAACGTGAATCATGATCGTCCATTTACCCAACGATGTGTTTGTGATTAGGAGGGGCGAATGAAGGGACCGCATGATTGTATGAAATCAGGTTGTTGACAGGGCTTAAATTTATCTAGAATTTTATCTAAAGTATAGCAGAATCTCTCTCTCTCTCTCTCTCTCTCTCTCTCTCTCTCTCTCTCTCTCTCTCTCTCTCTCTCTCTCTCTCTCTCTCATCTCTCTCTCTGTGTGTGTGTGTGTGAGAGAGAGAGAGAGAGAGAGAGAGAGAGAGAGAGAGAGACAGAGACAGAGACAGAGACAGCGAGACGCTGAGCAGAATATAGCATTTTTGTTTGACCTAAAATAAAATAAGACATGTGTTTTCTCGACATCTAAGACACAACCTTCCTCCCCAAATTACACCTGTAAAAGTTTTTTTGTTTTTTTGCGCTCACTCGCTTTGAACTCAAGCGTAGTCCATACACACTATTTTTATAGTAGTGATGGACTGACTTGTAATAGTAATTAAGGGGTTGTTGCTGCCTGATGGGTAATGACTAATGAAACGCTGAAGAAACTGACAGAAACAAATGCTGAAGTATTGAAATGTACAGGTTCCAAATGTTGCTGTTATGTAGCCGAGGGCGAGGTTGGGGTGAACGCCTAACCTCGCATAAATACCCTAATGGCTCGTACATTCATCACCACTGCAGCAAAGTCCAACTCCTGGCCTTCTCATGGCGGGACCTGTTGTAACTAACAGGCGAGTTACTGGCGCGAGAAATAACTAGAACGCTCTAGATGAGTATGCACGTACATGCATGCACAGACACGTACATGCATGCACAGACACGTGTGTGCGTGCCTACACACTTAAACTCGAGTAAGACCACAGTCTGCTCTAGCAAAGTAAAGGTGCTGAAGACGGAGGCAACCAGCCAGGAGGCGTACCACAGAAATTCATTATATCATGCCATGAAATATGTCGACTACTGCTAAATGTTATGGTGCTGCCCTACTTTCGACCCCAGGCAGGTGCAGTGCTAGCCTCGAATGGTCCAATCACAACTACTGGAGGTCCTTCTGAATGTCTTATCGGGCCAGGGGACCTCAGAATAGAGCGTCTGGCCATACCAAACAAGAATAAAACTTGTGCACTTGAATGCGGAGGGCGTCAGCAACAAAAAAAAAAAAACCAAGATAACTAGAAAACATCTGGAACAATGAAAAAGTAAGAATATTCTGCTTGCAAGAACTCACCTCAATGATTGATTGATTGATTGATTGATTGATTTAGGAACTGACATCATAGCATTCGTGGCACATCAACGAAAATATAGCCTTCAAAATCAGAGGCTACCAGTGTTACCGATCTGACCGAAAGGACAGGCGAAAGAGTGGGATACTGACCCTTGTAAAAAATAACATCACTGCTTCCCAGATTGAAGTTTACATGGAAGAGGCTGAGTATCAGACACTTATCTTCAGACAGGCAATACGACCTTCATCTTATCAATTACTACTGCCCAAGTGACCGCCCACCATTAAAAGATTAAATGATTGTGTGTGGCGTTTCAATAGCCACTCACAGAGCTGGGGCTATGATCACATGGACCAGAGAGGAGAGAGACTGGAAGACTGGCAGGATAAGAACTGATTCATCTTGATAAACAAGCCGTTCGACCAACCTACTTTCTACTCGAGATCATGGCACACTAAAACTATACCTGACTTGGTTTTTAATTCACCAGACCTGGAGTGGAACATTACACTAATTGTTGGGAAACAACTTGGTGACAGTGACCACCGGCCAGTCTTACTAACTGTAGAAACTGAGCATGTAAGTGAAAGCAGCACCCTCTCGAGGTGGAACTACAAGAAAGCAGACTGCGCAATGTACAAGCATCGAAACCTGAACACTGAGAAAGACATAAATAAAGTAGTTGAAGAGTTTGGGAAATGCATACTACAGGCAGCACGGAAAACAGTACCAAGAGGAGCCTGTAAACATTATAAACCCTACTGGAGTAGTGAACTGGATCAGTTGCATATTAATGTGGAAGTGTGTAGAAAGCAAGCAGAGGCCAAGCTTAGCCAAGAGCGCACCAATAAACATCAGCACGCAAATGCCAAATTTCAAAGGGCCAAGCTGCAGGCTAGACGGAAAAGCTGGCAGGAGAAAACAGAATCACTGAACTTTGAAAGAGACACAAGGAAGTTGTGGAAGCTAATAAAACAACTTAACGATGAGGGCACAGGGAGAACTCAAAAATTGCACTACATAGAGACGGAAACATCTTAGCAGGAAAGCAAGTAGCTGACCATTTTGCGGACTCATTCACACAAGATAATAATATCGAAATTATCCCAGAAAAACAGCAATAGATTCAAGAGAAATGGCAACATACAGGACAGAATGAAACAGTACATGAGGTTCTGTAGGCATCTATTACAATCAACGAGCTGGAGCTTGCCATATCAAAACTGAAAATGAGAAAGTCACCAGGAGCTAATGGTACCTCGAATGAAATTATGAGGAACCTAGGAACAGAGGCCAAAGCAAAGCTATTGCAGATCTTCAATAACAGCTGGAGCTTAAGCAGTGTTCCACAAGTCTAGAGAGAAGTAATAATGAAACCCTTCCTAAAATCAGGGAAAGATAGTTCCATTGCCTCCAGCTACAGACCAATTAGCTTCACCAGCTGTCTCTGCAAAGATCAACCCCTATAGTGGAGATGGAGAATATGGGATGACACAAGCACTGAGAGAGCGCAGATATACGAAAACGCTAATACAAGCAGAAAAGTCCCCAGCTTGCCAAGCCACACTATGAAGAACAGATATGAAAACTTAACTATGGGGCGGTTGAAAAGAAATAGTTTTATCCACCAGGCCAAACGACTCTGCAGAGAAACCACCGATTTGCCCACAGTTGATATCCCCTGAAAACTATTCCAGAGCGAACTCCATGGAAAGATGAACATAGACAACCACTACACATCCAGATAAATGTGAGAGGAATATTTGACAAGGAAGGACTTAGAACAGTGTACAGCGCAGAAGAGCCACTCTCAGCTTCCTTAATGAATAATACCCACAGGACCTCTGGATCGGAGTCTACAAAGATGGGTCAGCACAAAATGATGTTCGAAATGGAGGAGCGGGAGTGTACATTGAATACCCAAATAATACTAAGGGACACGGCCAGAGTACCAACAGGAAAGTACTGCCATAACTATGATGCTGAAATTGAGGCAATCAAGATAGTAACGGATGAAATTACTAAATAACAGCCATGGTACACAACCTGTGGTGCTATTGACAGATGCAAAATCAGTATTCGGAGGCGCTCCTGTTTTATGACTGACTGCATTCGGGATATTGCTAAACTAGCCTAACCCAGAACTAGCAACCGAAATTATGAAGTGAGTGAATATACTGCATGTTTTTTTTAAAAAACAGTTAGTTAGTCACAATTCTAACTTCATGTGCAGTGGGCCACCCACTATGCTCCATTCCTGTGCCATTAATTTCTGTAACTGGTTTGTTGTTTAGTAGATAATAATTATGTTTTTCTATATTTTTATCAGTTGGAGACTCAGCTGTTGTTATATTTACTGTATTTATTTGGTTTAATTAATTGCATAAAAATCAATTAAAGTGATTGGAAATTATGCCAGGCCATCACAGCCGTGATAATTATAGGATATTGATAATACTCATAAAAGAATTAATAGGAAAATAAGTAAATATATGAAATCATTAGATAAGAAGAGAAAATATAAATCATGCCACAGATGTTTACTCTTACACCAGCTAACACTACAGTTTTGCTGGCTGGAAATGAAAATCGATGGTCTTGAAGAGAGTGATTTGTTATGAGATAGAAATACACCTTCTTTCCTTTCGGAATCATATTCCTTACGAGTCAATAATTATTTTGAAATATATGAATGTATGAGAATTGATGGTCTAAGATACTCCAAGACAACACAATTAATCAAACCTTCTCAATTTTGTGAAGAACAGCTTTACACAGCTTTACCTTAATTTAACCAACCTTGTCAGCAGGCAGGCCAAATTTCAGAAATTATGTTTCCTGTCGGGCCACGCACCTAATTTTTTGTTTTGTTAATTAAAGAAAAGAAGCAAGTGTGCTACAGCTTCGACCATATCGTCGCTTCCCATTAGGTGAGATCGTGGTCAAACGCTTGCCGGTGATAGTGCCGGACCCCCTGCCTCGAGGGGGTCCACCCATGACTTCTGGTGGTCACCTTCCTCTGTGCTGTGGAGTCAATGGCACAGAGGAGTAGATTAAGAGCTATTGACCAAACACCCCGACACTCAACATACTACAGTGGAATGCCGAAGGAGTTTATAACAAGAAGTTTCTTAACAAAGCGTCTTCATAAAGATAGATTAGATGTGGCATGCATTTAAGAGACACACTTCAACGTCAATCGCAAATTCTCAGTCAGAGTATATCAGGCCACACGTTCGACCGCGAAGGACACAAAGGTGGAATTCTAATACTTACACGAAATACAATACCTTGCAGCGAAGTATCTGTGATCTCTGACAACCAAACGGAAATTATAGGTGTTGATATAATGATAAAGGACCTGAAAATAAGAATTTACAATCTGTATAGCCCAGCAGATAAGGACCTTACACTCTCAAACATGAAAATAACTGATACAAACTGTATTATTGTAGGGACTTTAATAACCATTCAGAAAGATGGGGATACCCAGATACTGACAAAAGAGGAGATGAAGTGGAGGACTGGGAAATAGACTCAAATATCCATTTACTCAACAAAGCGGATGACACACCGAGCTTCTACTCCAGAAGATAGTTTACCACTTCTACTCTAGACTTAGCTTCTGCACAGGAGACATCCTCCACAAATCGATCGCCATGTGCTTGACCAATTAGCAGGTATTGACCACAGATCAATCAAGCTTGTAATGTATATGGAGTGTTTTCCACAGAAACAAAAACTTTTGCCCTGCTGGAATTACAAACGAGCAGATTGGGACAGATTTGCCATACTAACAGACAAATATTGTGAAAACATAAGTACACGATATGGCAACATGAAGCAAATGGTGGAAAGTCTAACCAGAGCAATAATACAGGCGGCAACTGAGTCTATTCCAAGAGGAGCGAAGAAAAATTACAACCTTACTGGACTGAAGAACTACAAATTCGGAGGACAAGGTTAAAGATGCCAGGAAGACAGCAGAGAGAGAGAGAGAGAGAGAGAGAGAGAGAGAGAGAGAGAGAGAGAGAGAGAGAGAGAGAGAGAGAGAGAGAGAGAGAGAGAGAGAAAACAAACAACTGAAGCGAACATCTCTCTCAAAGCCATCTCAATTGAGTTGAGTTAAGAACCGACATCACTGCACTCAGGACATTCCCATACGTGCTCCGTCCCCTCGTTCAACAGCCAGCGAAGAGTCATACTACTAATCGTTCCCACCGCTATCTGATGAAAAGTTCTCCTGGTCTTCCCTCTCAGTTTTGAGATTCTTCCAGAACCCCTGCCGATCCCCCGCAATCTCATTCTTTCCACATATGGTTTCTCAATCTGTTCCTCCGCCTTCTCCACCTGGTCCCACAAGCGCACGACCACCTCCCGCTTGTCCATAGGCAAATATACCACAAGACGTGTATTCCCTGCTAGTCTATCAGCCTGTTCATTCCCCCTTACACCCGCATGGCCAGGGCAAAATATCCATACAATTCTCACAATATGTGACCTCTGAAGCGACGAGAGCCATTCCACACAAAACATTCCCTTCTCCACCTTGCTAAGCATACTCTTTGAATCCGTAATGAATACAACGTGTGTTGCAGTAGTCTCCTCTAGCCACCGGAATGCCGCTGTTACTGCCTCCACCTCCATTCTCATGCTGGAGGTGGTAGTCTCATATGCCAGACTCTCATTTCTCAAGACTTGCCCAGTAGCCTTTGGCAAATAAGCCACAGCCAATACGTCTGGGGTTCTCATACTTGCGCCATCGGTGTAGAGGACTATGTAACCTTGATGTGTGGTGCTCTGGAATCGGCTGTTGCACTGCAAACGCTGTGCGGCCCGCGCCTTTCGCTCACTCACGACCCAGTGCTGGTTATTACATTGTGCCAGTCCGTCATATCGGCCCGGAACATCAATCCACCTTTTTCATCAAGATTGATGGTCTCTAGATACACAACACCTGACGTATAGAAAGTTCTGCCTGTGCCATCCAGGACCTGCTCGAGTCCTTAGTCCTATTGACCATTGGACATATCCAGTGGGCTGCATGCAGCGGGGTATCGCTGTCTGCGGCAACCTACTCAGTTATCGATTGGCCTGAATGACCCTAGGCCTAGACCGTCATTGTTGGTAGCGCCCAGGGATAGGCCTCATGCATAGAATAGGTGTTGTCCGCGTTGTGCACCCAGGATTAACCCATGGCAGCATTCGTATGCGCTCCAACCTTTCAAGCTGCTTCTTTGATACTGTCAGCAGCCCCAAACCATACTCAATGACAGAAATAATTAACTTCTGAAGAGCCTGTACAGCATCCTCTGATCTACCCCGGTTGCTGCCATAGCCCTCAATGCATTAAGTCCCTTACCAGCCTTCACACCAAAGCCTCCACATGATCCTTAAAAGACAAACACCTAGTCAAAGGTGATACCCAAGTACTTCAATTTACTCTCTCGACTAAGAGGACATCCATTCAACATAATACATGGGACGTCTGACGTGACGATCTCTGGTATCCAAGAGCTACCCACAACTCAACCAGCTTGCCTTGTCTGGTATTATAATGGCATCCCTGCGTCCCTGAAACACTCCGCCACCCATGTATACCGCCCACCTGTAAAGGGGTCTTTCGCCAGCTGGCCCTGTTCTCTGCTCTGTCTGTACACCAGCACATCCATCTACAGATGTCAAGACTTCTACCCACACCTGGTGTCTCAATAGCTGCGATTTTGCATGGTGTAGACATTAAAGAGCACTGGGGACAAGGCAGATCCCTGCGGCAACCCGGATGTAATAGTACAGGGCTCAGAAGTCCAGGAACCCATGAGCAGTGCAACCTTCCGCTCATATAGGACCGCCACTGACTTCTGTTTACTCTGGAAGCCCTCGTAGACATCAAATGCAAAAGTTTCAGCATTGGCCCAGGTGTCCTTTCCGAGCCGGTAGCTCTCGAGTCCTTGGGGAAGCAGATTCCGACTTTCCAAATGTTGCTGGAGCCTGCGTCCTACTATATTTTCGAGGACTTTGCCATACGTGTTTTGCAGGGTTATGATTCGGTATCCATTAAGTCTGGAGTGATCCTTACCTGGCTTTGTGAGTGGGACCAGGTAGCTATGCAGCCAGTCGTGGGGTATTTCTGCCGTGTTGATGCTTAGTTTGAAATAAAGAGCCATCTCCTCCAAGTCCCCATCATTTATGTTCCTCATATAGGAGTACCTAACGCCATCCGGACCAGGCGGTGTGTCTTTAGCCCGCTTTATTACCCATCTAATGTCCTCCACTTTAATCTCACAGTCCTCCTTCCTAGTGACCCGTGACAAGGCTTCTCTGACGTTATCTCTAAAGCCCTATCTTGCTGATCCACCTGTTTTAAACATCTGGCAAGAAAAGTCTCACCTTTGTCCTTGTCAGTTGTCATAGCTCGGTTGTTATCACCACAAACGGTACCATGTGTAACAGGCATCACCTGTCTCTTCATCTGCCGGTGCAGCCTCCAGAATTTCCCCAATGTCACATCCCCACCGACTTCATTGATAAACTGATCCCACTTAATCCTCTTTGCCTCTGCTGCCTGGAGTTTAAAATCCTGCACCTTTACTTTTTTTTATACATTTCAGCCTCTTCCAATTATGTGTCAACTGAATTGGTTGCTCTCCCCACCCTCTGCCAATTCCTTATGGCCGCCCTCTTTTCCCTCCATGAATTCTCGACCTCTGGTGTCCACCATGGTGGTCGGGTAAAGATTCTTCTTGTTGGTTTAGATCTTCCCTGTGATCTAAGGCACCCCAAGAGCGAAGAGTTGTCGCGATCATAACTGCATGCCCTGCGAGCTCTTATAGCCCTAACTGTGCTGGACTTAGGTATCAGCACAGAACAGGGGAGGTGGTCACTTCCATAGTCTCCAAGGACGCTCCATTTTATATCTGATGCCGCCTCTTGGGATACAATCGCCAGGTCGGTGGCCGTGTCAGGGTACCCTGGTCTCATTGCTAGCCTAGTGGGTGTCCCGTCATTTAGACACACAACATCCATCTCAAACAAGGCCTCAGCAAGAGCAGTACCCTGTCTGTTCTCTCCCGACCTGTCCCATTCCTTGGCGCGGGCGTTGAAATCACCACATATCAGATACCTGGTACCTGGGGTGTCCACTGACCCTTTCAACCAGTCCCAACTCTCTCTGCTTATGCAAGATTCCCCACTTACATATATATTTATTTGCCATCTCAGCAAAATATAAAAAAACAGTAAATCAAACAACAAGAGATTGTTGGAGGGGAAATTCAGACAACCTGAACTTTGACAGGGATGGAAACAAATTATTTAAACTAGTGAAAGCCGTGAACAATGAAGGACCCAGAAACAAACAAATAACAATTAAACAAGGAAATGCCTTGCTTACAGGAAAAAAGGCTGCAAAAGCACTAATGGGACACTATGCCAGTGCAAATCACATTGATATTACAATCGAACAGAAGAAAGCAATCAAAGATAAACAGATACATCATAGTAATACAGAGACAGCAGCAGAATATATGATGGCAAATCTAACAATGGAAGAAATGGAACAGGCAATGAATACTCTAAAATAAGAAGAAATCACCAGGAAAGGATGGAATTACAAATGAAATGCTAATTGGACTAGGCACCAAGGCAAAAAAGAATCTACTAGTAGTCCTAAATTATAGCTGGAAGAGTGGAGTAGTTCTGCAGACATGGAAGGAAGCTATACTAAGACCAGTCCCAAAGAACGGAAAAGACCTGGAAGAACCAAATGGCTATCGACCTATCAGTCTACTTAGCTGTGTAGGAAAATTAATGGAACGCATTATCAATGGCAGGCTAACATGGCATCTGGAAGAAAACAAACTCTTAACACCACACCAAGCAGGATTCAGAAAGTACAGATCCCCTGAAGATTCAAATAACATCTATAGCTCAGGAAATAGAGGATGCCTTCCAAGAGAAAAAGCACACACTAGCGGTCTGGATAGATTTAGAAAAAGCACTTGATAAAGTATGGAAGGATTAAAGTAATACTGCAAAAAATGCATGTTTGTGGGAAAATGTACACATGAATCAGCCACTACCTTGAGAACAGAACTGCCAGAACAAAAGTACCAGGACAAACTATCAAAATGATGCTGTTGGAGCAAGGTACCCCAAGGAGGAGTTCTTTCCTAACATTATTCCTAGCATATATAAATGACATCACAGAAGATTTTCCAGCCAGAGTACACACATCCTCCTTTGCAGATGACCTAGACATATGGACATCTGAAGAATATATTAGTACAGCTAAAATCATAATACAGCAAGCCTTATTAGCGCTAGAGGACTGGTCAATATCATGGCTAATGAAGATAAGTGAGACGGAAAAAAAACATGCACAGTGTTCTCCCTCTCAAATAAAACTCAGCAACCCAAGCTGGTATTGAATGGAAAAATATTGGGCCATGAAGAAAATCCAAACTATCTAGGAGTAACCTTTGATCCTCGACTGACATGGAAGACACAGGTTGAGAAAAATCTAACAAGAGCAAGGCAAAGAATGGCAATCATGAAAGGCTTGCTGGTACAACGTGGGGAGCAGATGAGAAAGTTCTCAAGAAGTTATATACTGGACGGGTGAGGCCAGTACTGGAATATGGCATTGCAGCTTGGGCAACAGCAGCTAAGTCAAACTTTAACAAAATAAGTAGAATCCAAATTCATTGTGTACGCATTGGCACACTGGCCATCGATTGTGTTGGAAGCAGAGGTGTAATGGTACAGACATTACCCACAATTGGTATAGGGTATATGGTGCTAAACCTGTTCAGTGTATTGTGGGTGTGCGTTCACGGTAATTCACGAAAACCTGGCACAGATACTGGTCACGGCTTGTAAGCCATGATGATCAGGTACTATTATGATACCATTACCGAACCTGTGAGCTGCTAAACCAACTTTGGACGGAGCGGCTGTACGACTCAGAATTTCGGTATTAGTGACATGGACATAGGACGGCAGAAATGTAATAATTACAGGCGTGTGAGACAATTGAAAAGCCCGTCCCAGACTAAGACCGTAGGATAGAGATATGGAGGGAGAAGGAGGATGGTGAACGCAGTAGAGCTAGAAGATAAACTTGGCCAGACTGGTTATTGCATATATGTGTCCTAGGATATGTTTTACTTAGGATTGCACTGATTTAGAACTAGATATAACACATTCTTGACTTTCTTTCAAGCTCTCACAAAAGAGCGCCTATGTTTAGATATCAAGAACTTGAAAACGATTAGGGTAGTGCCAGAATGACAGGCGTCAGAATACTCAGCAAGCTGTTTTGTTTCTACTGGAGAGAGGGGATCTGGACCACAGATCCAGATAGTTCAAGTAACATTGAAGTTATGTAATGTTTGTCATCACTATCATATGTTATATGATTTCATCATCATCATCTTGAAAAACATCAGATGTATATAATAATGATAGCCAATAAGTGTTGTAGTTTGTTGTAAATTCAATAGTTCTGTCGTATTATTTGTAATTCCAATTGTGCATACGTAATGGTGTGTGTACATATGGTGGGGTTCACTTAAAACAGCAAGGAAGGGAGCAGTCAGGGAGAAAACCTGTACTGGGATAGTTGTCAATTACACTTAAATTAGACTTAAAAATCTATCCTAGCTAACCTTCTCTTCCTATTCAGTTGGCGAATATTCAGCACAGTTGCATTTCAATTTGTAACGAGGCATTGGAGCTGTAGGTTGGATATTTCAGGGCTTAATCTGTAGTTCAGCCATATATATTTTGTCCCTTAGTCAGTTTCTGACTATTTGGGGTTGCTCGCCAGTGAATAATACTTTCATCTAGGACTGTGGCGCACCCGACTTCTGACAGATTAACTGGAAGACTGAAGACAACGCCTATTAATGAACTAGAAAAGATCACTTGTTTACAACCAATGCAGGATAGAAGAGATAGCAGAGCCCAGCAACAAACAGAAACAATTTAGAAGATTGACAGACCACCCTATGTATAACAGGTTTAATGGTTTTAGAAAGGGAAGACTGAAGCGTAGCAACTTTGTAGAAACTGCAAAACAAAAGATTAGGGCAGATCCTATACTTAACATATCAACAGTCAAACCAATTTACAATGCACACAAGTTCCCAGCTTGGAGACAGCAACAACTGCATGAGATGATAGAAAACATTCCTGGTATTGAGAAAAAGAACACTTAGAATGAAACCGAAAGAAGAAAAGATCACTACCCAAGCAGGAATTGGACCCATGCATATACAAATGGATCAGCCAAAAATTCAATAGAAAATGGAGGAGGAGGAATTCTCCTAAGTTTTAAAAATGGAGTGAAAAAGACAGTCAGTGGCAACTGGAAAATTTTCAAGTAACTTCAAAGCGGATGTAGAAGCTTTGAAAACTGCAGCAGAAATGCTCTTGATAGAGAAAAATAAAGAAATAGCTATCTTCACAGATGCAAAGTCAGCTGTCTCAATACTGAAGAGCAAAATTAGCACAGAACTAGCTGGCCAAGGAACAGCACTCCATGGTCTATGTCAGAAATTCAAAAAAGTTGTAATACAGTGGAATCCACCTGGAAATGAAGAGGCTGACAAGACTGGCAAAAGAGGGTGGACGACTACCACAGCCTGACGTAGACAACCTATAATGAGGCAAAGAGGTTTATGAAAAGCACTTATAGAACCAAATGGGACTCAGAGCATCCAGGCCACCAGAGGGATGATCATATTACAAACTCGACCGAAGAGAACAAGTAGCAATCTTCAGACTCCACACAGGACATAACAGGCTTAAATACCACTTGTTCAATAAACTAAAGATAGGAGATACATATGAATGTAATTGTGGAACTGGTAAAATGACAGCGAAACATTTGATGCAGGAGTGCCCAATATATGCAGAATAGAGAAAAATATTTTGTTTCACATCTGCTTCATTTGAGGACAAGCTCTATGGAGATATCAACAAGCTCAAGTTGACTGCAGCTTACTTTAACTACATTCAGGTTGACATCTAAAGGTGCATGAAGAAGTATTTACACTGCCACACTTCAAACCACAGGTATGTCAGTTACAAAAGCGTCCCAGAGGCATGACATGGAATATTGCTTTGATAGCAAATCCATTACGTGGAAAGTCCGAATCAAAAGTTCACTGTGTGGGCTTCATAAAAGGTGGAAAAGTGTTCTAGTGGCACGAAATGGAATATTGCTTGGATAGCAAATCCATTACGTGGTGTCAGGAACCCAATATCAACTAACCCAATATATAACAGTAACAGGAGTTAGCGACAGCCCTCACGACAGGCGATCAAGACAGACAGCCTGGTGTTACCAAGTACAGGTCAACTACTTACCAGTTGAAGCCCTGTGGTCATCGTGCCACGTTACACCGCACGGGCGACACGGACTGTGAGAAGTGAAGGTCTGACCGACCATACCTGTGTCAGGCAGACGGGTTAACGACTTCGAGACGGACGGACAGAGAGGGTTATGCTTGTGATTCAAGATCGATGTGAGATGGCTGTAATGAGATATAGCGTGACTGATTGATAGATTGAGATGTGCTGGAACTGAGGCAGTGAAAGAGTTATTTTGTATCTATTGTAAAATGTATAATGCATGTATATACTGCTGTGATAATGTACGAGTTGCGCATGATTACGAGCGCAACCTCCATGAATGTACCCAATGTAAATAGGTTAGCGTGAATAAAAGGGTTTACTTTTACGTGTAAGAATGTAATCATTGAATGTGTATGATTATTTCGCCCCTGTTCTGGGAGCGAGCCAAATGTTAACCTAAATAAGACCAGACAGAACGTACGTGGGGATCTCGTCGATCTATTTGAACCATACCTCGACGTGGAGATCTCGCCATTTTTGAACCATACTTAACACTGGACTCTCGTCCAGTTTTTGAAGTACTCTTGAACGTGGAATTTAATCATGATTTTGAAGCTATATATTTGGAACGTGTGTTCGAACAGTTATACATGTAGAATGCACATCACTGTCATGTGAATTTTGAATTGTATGTAAAGTTGGAATACTAGTACGTAGATAATTCTGAGTTGTACGCTGAAAGAGAGTGACCAAAAGCAGCCCAGTTAGAAAGTCTAGCTCACACGAGAACCTGAAATTACTAAGACATCTACTACTCTATTAACCGACGACGATGACATTACAGACTCACATCCATACTTGACTGCATACAAACCTATACACAATTAACCGACCTCGCATACACCACATAGTCGAACATATACTAACATTTTTCTTTCCCCAGCAAACAGATTATCTCCGGGTGTTAAAGACAAGCGAAGTTTTCTTCCAAGCCGTAAAGTACCGACCCCCCCCCCCCCCTTTCGGGTGCAGATATCGAAGTACATCAAAAGCTCGAACGTCATCGGCAGCTAAGTATTTCTTTCACATATTTTTGTAAGATTTCAGGCCCTACCTGTATTTTTTTTCCCACATTGTACACATGATATATTTACTACATTTGATTGTACAGTATATTGAGTGAATTTGATCATATACTGTAAATTTTGGTGCTATTGCTAACGTAATTTTCAAACTATCATGGCTACTCTACACGACTTCATAGAGTCAGGTCTAAAATTAGGGTTAACAGGAGAAGATTTATCTAAATGGAGTGAGACGAAATATACAGAGCAGGTTCAATTAGAAGAGAAAGCTAGAGAAAGGGAGGAAAGGGCAGGCAGAAGATGGAATTGAAAGAAAGCATGAGCTTGATGCTAATAACTAAACCAGACTGAAGCTTGATGCTAGAAAATAAACAAGCTAATCATGACTGCTAGAAGCTGTACGCTAGACTTAACCATGGCAAGAAATTAGAGAACATCGATGCACAAATTAAGAGAGAAGAAATAGAAATGCAGTTCAAATTGAAACAACTAGAAATTGAGGCTGATACTAAGAAAGAAACTAGACAATTAGAAACCAAAGAAAAAGAAAACATGTATAAGAAATACCTAGGTATTGTCAAGAATTTCACTACTGGTGACTGCATATCAGCCTGGTCCAGAATTTTGAAACCATCATGGAGCTTTACCAGGTACCAGTTTCAGACTGGAACATCATATACTTGAGAAGTCTTTCTGGAGAACCTCTGAAAGTCATAGAAACTATTCAATTGAGTTAAGGAAAAGACTATCATTACATCAAAGCCAAAATCATGGCCATTCTTGTTAGATGAAGCAGGGTATCAGAGAACAATTTTCTAAATTATCCCCAAAATCATCACAAACGTTCTCAGATTATACCTCCTAAGTTCAAGACATTTTAGTAAATGGCTATCAGCAGCTAAAGTTAACAATGATTTTGAACGTCTAAAAGACCTCATTTTAAGAGATAAGATCATCTCATCACTACCATTACCTTTTTCACGTTTTTTGCAAGAGTGTGAGTGTGAAACAGGTACAACAAATAGAAAAACGTGGTCGGCTTACTTCACAGCCAATAAAGATTGCTTTGTTAATATTTTGAAAGATACAGAATTTGTAGCAGCCGCTACATATGACAGACCCAAACCAACTACGTACAATAAATCCAAAACCTTTGGTAAATTCAGAAACTACCAATGTAAACACTGCAGTTATAATCACAATGAAAACGAGATGTGTTATAAAAATCCGGCATATCATACTTACCTACAAAACTTCATAGATAAACAAGAAAGTGAACGAAAGAACTGTAAAAGATTAACTAAATGCTTCCTTTGCAAAGCGTACGGGCATTGGCGCCATTCTTGCAGAGCCAAACAAATGGCAAAAGAAGCAAATGCAGCAGTATTTGAAAGTTCATCTTCTGAAGAAGAACAAGAAGAAGAACCACAACCAGTAAACGCAATCCAAAATATTGATGTTTTTCATATAGATAAGTGTACCACATGCAATCGTTTTCATAATGAGGGAATTTAGCCTGTGGTCACAACGTTCAAATAAAAAATGACAAAGCAAACGCAGTGTGCCATTCAGAAGGTAAACTTGATATCCATCATGGTTATGTCAATGGTAAACTAGCTAGTGTTTTGAGGGATAGTGGATGTACCCTCATTGGTTTAAGAAAAGAGTTTCTAAAGCCCTCAGATTATACAGGAAAGTTTGTCACCTGTAAAACATTTTCAGGAAACATTGAGAAATATCCAATCGCATGGGCGCAGATCAAAACACCTTTTTAACAGGCAAAGTAAAATGTGCCGCATTAAGAAACCCATTTTGTGATTTGATCATTGGAAATCTTCCTAAAGTTACAGACATTACACAAGGGTAAATTATAACTTGGTATAAACAGGTTTTACCAACAAATGCAGTTGCCAGGGCCTCTGCAAAGAAACAGTCTGAGACTAATACTCTGCAACAATCAAACAGTATTATAGATCTCCCCAACATACTGGAGGAGCATTTCACTAAACTAGAAACAACTAACATGTCTGTTCATCAGTTTCCCAAACCCAATGAACAGAAACTAAAACACAAAAACAAGAAAGTAAAGTCAACATCACAAACCAAACAGCAACCTAAGCCATGTAATGTAAACCAAAACACTGCAATATTTTTAACAGCATTCCTTTATTACCTAACTATAATATCATTATCCTGCCTCATTACCTGTACACTCTGTAATTGCAAGTGTATGCCTAACAATAAGCTATGTCCAGATTCAAATTTAAAACCATGTGACAAAAACAGACCACCCAATCTCCACGACAGAACGACGAACTCATTATACATTACTGAAAGGACACAACAGCAGACAGACGTCATGCACCGAGACTACACCGACCGTAAACACCAAACCACTCACATTGACACCAGAACAAGACAAAACAACACCAGAAAGGACAACAATCCATCACACAGAGACTGTTGCAACACAGAGTAAACCAAACATCAAACACTAAGCACGCTGACCCAAAAGGGAGATAACCATTCTACAACTACAGTGTAGCATCATACTACAAACACAGTCAACGCCAGACTTTAACAACGTCAATAGACACAGGACAGAAAACATCACCACCAGAAACAAAGCACACCAAATATGACAAGCAAACAGCGACTACAAATGACTTAATACAGTTAATATCACCTACTATACCATTGAATTTCAGTCAATGGATATGTGTTACATTGACATCAACCAAAACGCATCATCTCATCTGACCATGTTAGAAGACGTACCTCATGTACTGACATACATAGACGACATCTGAATCACAGTAGAAGTATGACATAACACATAGCGACATTACGACAAACTTTGAACGTATCAGGCAACACGGCCTGACTGTAAAACCAGCAAAAGTTGAAATTGCTTTTCATGAAATATGTTTTTTAGGCTATAAAATTGTGACTGTAGTATCACTACTGATGATAAGATTGTATCTAGAATTTTGAAATTATCGCTTCCTACAACGAAGAAAGAAGTAAGAAGCATGTTAGGATTGGTGAACTATTATAGAAAGTTCATACCAAACTTTTCAGACCTAACAGAACTTTTCACCAATCTGTTGACAAAGCAGCCAACCAACAAAAATTGTACACAGTGAGGGCCTGAAAGAAGCTCTTACAAAAATACAACGGCATTTCTCATCTCACCCTATATTAAAATTACCCAACATTAATCTTTGTTTCACAGTTAGGACTGACGCGAGCAGTGTGGGCGTAGCTGGGGTCCTCCTACAGACCTACGAACAACGTTTTGCATCCAGTGGCATACTGTCAGTCGCAAGTTAACGTCAAGCGAACGGAGATACAGCGCACCGGAATTGGAATGTTTAGCTCTGATATACTCATTATCTAGGCTATAAAGGTATTTGTTAGGAAAACACTTCATTCTTGAATCTGACAATAGCCCACTTAAGATAGTAATGCAAGGAACACCATCAAATCACAGAATTGCCTGATGGGCGTTACTGCTACAAAATTACAGCTTTGAAGTACGCCACATAAGCGGTACTGAGAACACTATCGCGGACCTTCTGTCAAGGATTCCTCTCGACGAGTAAACCAACAGTCTAACTACGCTGGAGCGGAAAGATTAAAATAAAGTTATCACCAGCGCTCAGACCGAAATATCACATTGCAGCGCAAGACACTACCCCGTCACAAAGAACGCTGCCTAAACATAATTTAGTGTGATATGGACTATGTCCAATTATATTTCCAAATAACATTTTTAAATTGTGAATGTGCCGATAAATGAAGAGTGCCGAACGTGTAAAGTGTACTAGGACATTAACTGTTGTAAATATTTGACATTCAAGTGCAGAACGAACAATATTACACAACTACAAGAACTTACCGAACTTCCAGCACTTATTAATATCCATTAGTGCCAGCACTGAACAACACTGTGTAATAACTGCACCGAAATGAGCAAACGTTTTAATTAGTTTACGTACTGTGTTAGTTGAACGACACCGTTGCCCGGAACAGTTTACGTCAACATTTTGTACAAACGAATATTCTTTGTCTTACAGCGTGTTCCTAATATTGGTAAACACGATATATTTAGTTTAGTTTCTTTTCCCAATTTGTTTCTATATTGCTATTATAGCAGACTATACGTAATTAGTTAAGTATAAATGAGCGAGTGAATGAATTTTATGACTTTTGAATTTGCATATAAGAGATTGAGAGAAAGGATTTATATAATTGTAATCTAAGGATCATCGATTGACCCCATTGTTCAATAGTGCCAGACATGTTACTATTTTGAATAAAGTGAGGTCAAACGTTTGACACTTAGACAAACAACAAATGTACTATTTTATTTTTTTTGAAAGTATCTAAAAGTTACGCTACATAATTATTTATGATTGTATCTAAAGGGAAGCAATATGATATTGGTAAAATTGGTACATGCATGTGTTTTTTTTTTCAAAATGGTCAAATGACAACAAAGTACCAAGTTGCGTCAACTAGAGGTGGACGATGGTTACTAAAATTTGATAGGACCAGGATTAGAATATCTGGCCATAGGGGTTAGTGTTCTGGTCCTGAAGTCATCATATAGGGTGATGACTTGACGCCTAACATGTTTTTTGTTGAGAGGGAGGACGTAGCTTGAAAGATAGCGTCAATCGTTGTTAACTTCCGGTCTGTGCTGAGTCCGTCGTCAAACAAAGTACCAATTCAACCAGGGGACTATACTTGATGCAAGTAGCCTGATGGCAACAATGAATGAAATATACATCATGCACCATTGCCAAACAGATAGCACCTTGCAATGATATAATATTATGATCCATCAATGTAAACAACTATTGGGTCCTGACATGAAATTATAATGTAAACACAGACTATGTGTAACTACCCACATAATGGAAAGGGGTTCCCTTTCATAAAGAGAGAGGGGGGAGAGTGTCAGGATACCCAATATCTGCATGACATAGTGGCAGAAGCTCACACGGAGGACAGGCAGCCTGGTGTCACCAAGTACAGGTCAACTACAACCAGTTGAAGCCCTGTGGTCATCGTGCCACGTTACACCCACGGGCACGAACTGTGAGAAGTGAAGGACTGACCGAACATACCTGTGTCAGGCAGACGGGTTAAGGACTTCGAGACGAACGGACAGAGAGGGTTATGCTTGTGTTTCATGATCGTTGTGAGATGGCTGTAATGAGGGATAGCGTGACTGACTGATAGATTGAGATGTGCTTGAGCTGAGGCAGTGAAGAGTTATTTTGTATTATTGTAAAATGTATAATGCATGTATATACTGCTGTGATAATGTATGAGTTGCGCATGATTATGAGTGCAACCTCCAGGAATGTACCAATATATAGATAGGTTACGTGAATAAAGGATTTACTTTACGCTACCGCGCGTAAGAGTGTAATCATTGAATGTGTGTGATTGTTTCGCCCCTGTTCTGGAGAGCGAGAAAAATGTTAATATAAGTGAGTCCATGACACGTAAAAAGTCCGAATCGAAAGCTCACTGTGTGGATGTCATCTGCAGACTGCATTCTTCTGGTTTCTGGAAAAACAGCCTATGGTGAACTGAAGGCCCAATATACGGAAGTGTGGCTAAGCAGCCATGTGCAGGACGTGACGATTCTATGGGTGAGCCCATTACCAGAGCGCTGTGTGTCGGCTCTGCAAGTATGGAAGCCTCCTTGAATGGCGGGAAATGCCCATATTCTGCCCCTGCCTTCCCTTGAGGGCATACCAAGATGTCTTTGGCTGTTCTATATGGACCAGCTGGGATGGGGGATAACACAACAACAGTGAAAGTCAAACGTCCTAAGAAACACCCGGAAAGGTTAACGAGGTCAACAAATGCTCGCAGAAGTCGGATGTGTGGACTAACGGCGTAAGAACGCATATCTGCTGTTAACAGGCACAACGCAATCACGTACGAGAAAAATAAAACTCCCGGATTAACGCAGAAGATGAAGAAGAACTCTTCAAAACCAACTTGATTGAATTTCTCCTTTAATTGTGTATCACAACCCATTTCACTATGTTCCATTTGTAATCTTCTTGGTAATAAATTCACATCTACCGCGAATGGCGTTGCAAATGCATACACAAAAACACATGATGATTTTTAAAATCCTGACATAGATTTTCAAATTCGAGGTTTAAGTCAAATATCAAAGAAGCTTATTTATCCGCCGCCTCCTGTGTGACATCTGGTTTAGGTGTCAGGTCCTAGTCAGATATGACTGAGCTTCCGTATAACAGTAGACGGTACTACCTGCTTTCTGTTAGCGCCGAACGTTGGGCGGCGCTTACCAAACCCGACACCCCACATTGTGCCAACGGCTTCGGGCGGAAGAGCGCAATTGGGAGGGTACAATCCTTACCCTGGTGCGAGGAAATGCAACCTAAAGACAAAATGTCATGGCAGGGCAGACCAGGCCCTAAGCCTTGGTTGACGGCTGGTCTATGATCGAAGCTCCGACAGGCGGACAGTTAGAGCATTGCTTTGCTGATCCGGCAGCTTCTGCAGCTTGTCTTGTTCCAGATGTAGAGGTGTTGCCTTTCCTCTGGAGTGAACTAGGCAGGCCGAGAGAGGGATCATGCTGCATGGGCAACACATGATCTCTATATTTTAGCCCAGGCTTTGTGCTATGGAGAGGCAATAACTCCATCCCTGGTCTTAACCGGTCTCGGAATCAAAGCGAGAGGCAACTGTTACGGGTTATAAGTCCCTGTCAAGTTGGCGTAGACATGGGGCGCCACGCGTTGCCTCTGACGGCCGGAGACACCTACAGGTGTCGCTGATCAGCTACCGCCCGCCTCAAGCTGGACAGCCCCCGGCCAATACGGTGCTGATCTGCCTGCCTGCTTCAATGGGTGCTTGGGGCTAGGACAAAATCTGAATCGCAGGCTGTAAAACCAATGCACCAGGTACTAATAAAAAGAAAAATAGAAACCTCAAGCTACGGCTTGCAACCTGGAACGTGAGAACCATGTGTCCAGGATTTTCCACTGACTTGACCAATATTGACGATGTGAGAAAAACGGCTGTGATTGATGCCGAACTCAATCGTCTTAACATTGATATTGCTGGCCTGCAGGAGACTCGCCTCGCTGAGGAAGGGTCACTCAGGGAAAACAATTACACCTTTTTTGGAAGGGTAGAGGGCAGGCAGAAAAAAGGCAACACGGTGTGGGCTTTGCAGTGAAGAATTCGCTACTGGGAATGATTGAAATTCCAGCAGGAGGAAATGAAAGACTATTATCCCTGCGCTTGGCAACCTCTTGTGGTTTTGCCACCATTATTACTGCATATGCACCGACACTCGATTCCTCTGATGATGTGAAGGATTCGTTCTATGAGGAGTTAGACTCCGTGATCAAGGCAGTTCCAAAATCTGACTACATTTATATGCTCGGTGATTTCAATGCTCGTGTGGGCAAGGACTCGAGTTCATGGCCAGTGTGCCTTGGAAAATACAACATCGGTCGCATGAATGAAAATGGGCAAAGGCTGCTGGAGCATTGCACCAGAAATGACCTATGTATTACAAACTCCTTTTTTAAAACAAAAGAGCTGCATAAGGTCACATGGAAACATCCAAGATCCGGCCATTGGCACCAGCTGGACTTCATCATCACACGGAGACAACATCTGAACCATATATCATTGACTCGAAGTTACCACAGTGCTGACTGTGATACGGATCACTCTTTGGTTGTTGCAAGGGTTAGACTGAGACCAAAGAGAATCTACACAGCTAAACACAAATCTAGCCCCAGGATTAATATTATTAACACTCACGATCCTGAAAAGTGCTTTCAGTTTCAACAGCAACTTGAAGACGCTTTCACTGATACACCAGAAAATTGTACAGTAAATGAAAAGTGGGGTCAACTTAAGGAAACTCTTTATAAAACTGCCGTAGGGGTTTACGGCACTGTGGATCATAAGAGGCAGGACTGGTTTGCGGCAAACAGCCAGACTCTGCAGCCCTTGATTGATAAGAAGAAGATAGCTCTCTTAAGAAACAAGGAAAGACCAACGCGCAACACTCTGAGTGAGCTGAAGCTAACTATGAAGTATGTGCACAAGGCTGCCAGGCAGTGTGCAAATGATTATTGGATCAAGTTATGTGAGTCCATTCAAATCGCAAGTGATAAGGGAAACATCAGAAGCATGTATGAAGGAATAAAGAAAGCCTGTGGTCCAGTGATCAAAAGAAGTGCACCATTGAAAACCTTGACTGGAGAAATCATAACTGATAAGAAACAGCAGATGAACAGATGGGTAGAGCACTATTTGGAGCTTTACTCAAGTGAGACCAAACTAGCGGATGATGCCCTCAACGCCATAGAGGCTCTACCAACTCTTGACCACCTGGACACACTTCCCACCATAACAGAAGTTAAGTGTGCTATAAATGAACTTGCATCTGGCAAGGCTCCAGGTAAGGATGGGATTCCAATAGAGGTTATCAGGAGTGGGCAAGACACACTCACTCTACAGATCCACCAGCTAATAGAGCTATGCTGGCGAGAAGGACAAGTCCCACAGGATTTCAAAGATTCAAGCATCATAACACTGTACAAGAACAAGGGCGATCGGAGCGACTGCAACAACTATAGGGGTATCTCACTTCTGTGTATTGTTGGAAAAGTATTTGCCAGAATTGTTCTGCGCAGACTTCAAGTCCTAGGAGATCAAGTCTACCCCGAATCACAGTGTGGCTTTCGACAGAACCGGTCTACCATTGATATGATATTCTCATTGCGACAAATGCAAGAAAAATGCCGTGAACAGAATCAACCACTGTTTATTGCCTTCATCGACCTCACAAAGGCATTTGATTTGGTCAGTCGTGAGGGTCTGTTCAAGGCACTAAAGAAGATTGGCTGCCCACCAACTCTTCTGTCCATTGTGGAATCGTTCCACACAGGCATGAAGGGTATAATCAAGTTTGATGGTGCAACTTCTGAAGAGTTTGAAATCAAGAGTGGAGTTAAGCAAGGTTGTGTACTAGCTCCCACCCTCTTTGGAATATACTTTTCACTTCTACTGAAATATGCCTTTCGTGATCAGGATGGTGGTATATACATTCACTCACGCTCAGATGGCGGCCTCTACAATGCTCAGAGATTGAAGGCCAAGACCAAAATTAGGAGGGTACTGATCAGAGAGTTGCTTTTTGCAGATGATGCTACAGTTACGACCCACTCTGAGGAAGAATTGCAATGTCTACTATCTGCATTCTCCAATTCTTGTTCTGAATTCGGTTTAACAATTAGCAAAAACAAGACACAGATTATGTCACAGGGTGCACATGGGGTACCATCAATCTTTATTGACGACGCCGAACTAGAGATGGTAGACCATTTTACATATCTAGGATCAGTGGTAAATAGCAAATTATCCCTAGATCAGGAAATCAACATCCGGATTGGTAAGGCAGCAACAACAATGAACAGGTTAAGAAAAAGAGTCTGGGAGAACAGGAAGCTTACTGCCAAAACAAAAGTCCTTGTCTATCAAGCCTGTGTCCTTAGTACTCTTCTTTATGGCAGTGAAACCTGGACAACTTACTCACACCAAGAGAAACGTTTAAACAGCTTTCACATGCGGTGTCTGCGAAGAATTCTTGGTATTAAGTGGCAAGACAAAATCACAAATATTGAAGTATTGGAAAGATCAGGTTGTGTGACGGTTTATTCCATGCTCAGTCTTCGTAGAATTAGATGGATAGGACATCTTAGGAGGATGGATGATAGTAGAATACCAAAGGACATCTTTTTTGGTGAACTACAGATGGATAAGAGATCTCAGGGTCGGCCTCTACAATGATACAATGATGTGTGTAAGCGGGACATGATTGATACAGGCATTGATAATGCACAGTGGGAGCAAGTCGCGGCTGAACGTGTTGCATGGAGGGCAAAGATTAGAAAGGAGATCAGAAGTTAAAGACAAAGGAGAAAATTATTGCAGATAAGTCACACACCGAGCATGTGAGACGATGATGGTGGAAATGATCACGTGTTCACATGCACCCACTGTGAACTAACATTTACAGCGCGAATTGACCTTATCAGCCACATTCTCTACCGCCATAGGTAAAAGTTATTATGCCTTTTTAAAGCACATACTATCGTCTGTCAAATCAAATCAAATCAAATCAAATCAAATCAACTTTATTTTAAAAGGGTAACAAATTGGGCACGCAGGCTCGTATTACATTCGGCCCTTCCAATAACTCGTCTTTCGTTCATCAAGAGCATTATACATTTACATAGGAAGAAAGATAAACATTGTGAAATGAATGTTGTAAACATAATCAAGACAAATTACCATGTTATGAGGCCCATCTCCCACCTACCCATACATCACTCCACCCATACACACAACCCCACCTACCCACACACACACACCCAGGAACCCATACACATACCCACCTACCAACCCATCCCCCTCCTACACATCCCCCCCACATACACTGCCCTTACCTGTTCCCCCAACCAAAACACATTCGCCACCCACAAACATCCCCCACCAACCCACACATCCGACGCCCACCCAAATACACATCCTAACCCACACATCCTCACCCCCACCCACACCTCCAACCACCCATCCCCCAGCCACATCTCCATCGACCACATATTCCCCACCCATGCACACACATTCCCCACCAATCCACACATCGCAAATCCACTCACATATCCCCAAACCACACACACACATCCCACCAACTGATATCTCCCCTACCCTGACACTCACACATCTTCCTAACCACCTATACATTCCCAATCCACTCACACACACCCCACCACCCTCACATACATCCTCCACCACCCACACATGCCCTAACCCAATCCCCCATCACACACACCCCCACCCGCACATCACATAAATCCTCTACCACGCAATATTCCCAACCCACACACCGCACACATATCCCTCACCAACACATCCCACACCCACATACCACCATGCATCCCCACCTACACACCACATACATATCCCCCACCCACATACCACACAATATTCCCACCCACACCCACACAGATACCGATCCACCCCACATACCCCCCCCCCCCCCCACACATACCTCACCCAAACAATATCCCCAACCAACACACCACGCACCTCTCCCCACCCACACATGCATTTCCCACCCATCCACCAACACTCACTCACTCACGCACACATCCTCCACTACGCACCCACACACCCGCACCCACCTACTCCCAATCAAACATCTCTCGATCACAATACCCCTACCCACACACATCCTCCACCCACTCACGCATCCCACCCCGACACATACACATCCCTCACCCACCTACACATCCCTAAGCCACTCATACACCCCCACCCACACATTGTCCATCCACGCACAAATCTCCCACCCACACACCCATCTCCCACCAACACACCCCCACCACCCACACATACTTCTCCCAACCACCACACACCCCCTACTCACCCACACATATCCCCCACCCATACACACATTCCCCGCACCCACCACACACACCCCCCACACCACAAACTATCCCCCACCCACACACATATAGTCAAGACGGCAAGGTGCCTGTGTGACATCTGGTTGCAATGACAATGTAGGAAAGTGAGTAAAGTTTTTTGTCCTCAACTGTTGTTCTCAAAGACCAAGTTTCATTTGAAATGCACAAATATGATCACACATCTCATTAATTAACTGATCTTTCCCTTGTAGACGAGTATTAACGTCATTTAGGTGACTAGTTATATCGACCAGAAATGCAAAGTCACAAACCCACTCTTTGACTTCAAACTCTGTGATACATTTTGACTTGCTTGCAAAGAGTGATGTATTTCTTGCTACAAATCAAACTCTCTTTTCAACATTTTGGCACGGGTCAGCCATCTTACTTCTGCATAAAATCTAACGTCATTGTAATCTGAGTGCAAAGACTTTAGAAATTCTTGGAACTGACAGTGATTCAACCTGTTCGACTTAATGAAGATCACTATTTTGACGACCACTTTCATGACATAGTCCATTTGAGGGACTTCGAACATAAATTCTCCTGATGAATAATGCAATGAAAATTTAGCATTGAAGTATTACCGACTTTGGAGGTCTCATTTTCAATCAGTTTTACTAATCCTTTGTGTTTCCCAACCATTGCTGGAGCACCATCCGTTGTTAAGCCCGATAAGTTGTTAAGTTGTAATGAAAGTGATTCAATGTCGATGTAACCGCCTCTAACAATAATCTCTTGACTTAGTAGTGTCCTTCAGTAAATACAGTGCAGCTAATTCTTCTGTATTTTTAAAATGGACATCAACACCCCTGATAAAAATTGCCAGTTGGGCAGTATCTGCCATATCTGTGCTTTCATCCACTACTAGAGCATGAAATATAAACTTGGATGCTCGACTTTTCAAATTATCGTCAATATGTTTTCCAATGTCATCGACACGCCTAGTAATAGTCTGACGAGACAGACTTATTGTTGAGAAATCCTTCTTCTTTAATGGACACAGAATTTCAACGATGCTCTTCAAATATTCCTTAACCATTTCACTATCTGAGTATGGCTTCGATTTTTTTGCTAGTATCATGGCTACTGCATAATTAGCTTTTACATAGCATATTGACTCTGAACTCGCTCGAGTAAATATCTTTTGTTTTGCAGAACATTTGTTTTTTAAAAGTCATTTACTTGATCTTGTCGAAATTGCCCTTTGTACTTATCAAACTTATTTGCACGTTTAGTCTCGTAGTGCCGTTTGATGTTATACTCTTTCAAAACAGAAACATATTTATTGCAAATCAAGCTTATGGACTTTGTTTTACTTTCCACGGAGAAATAATGTATAGTCCACCTGTCTTGAAAACTTCTTAATTCTTCTGTGATTCTTCTATTCTTTGGTCCAGCGTATATTACTAGTTGATGCCATGGTAGGTCTTCATTTTTAACTGAAAAAAAAATAAAACAACGGGTAATACTTCTTCTTCTTCTTCTTCAGCGTTCCAAGCCATTGAGGTTCTTTGCTGCAGATACAAGCCGTCTCCATTCGTCTCTCTGGTGGACCTTCTCTTGCCAGTCGTTGATTCCAAGTGCTTGTAGGTCTGTATATATATTATCTCTCCACCGTCTTCTTGGTCTACCTCGGGGTCTACGGTCATTTATTTCCTGAGTGTAAGCGAGTTTTGTTTCCCTATTATCTTCCATTCTTTCTATATGCCCCAGCCATTGTAGTCTATTGCCCTTCATGATACCAGTGATTAGCGGGGACTTAAACAGATCATAAATGTCTTTGTTACTTCTTCTTTTCCACTCTCCACTTTGTGTATCCCTAATGGGTCCAAAGATGCGTCTTAAAACTTTGTTCTCAAAGGTTTGTAGCAAGGCTTCGTCTCCTTTCGTTGTACTCCAGGTGTCAGAGCCATACAGCACAACTGGTCTGATCAGTGTTTTGTATATTGTGATCTTGGTGTTACGAGATAGCGCCTTTGATTTTAGTAGATGTTGTAGTGCATAGTATATCTTATTTCCAGAATTGATTCTAGTTTGTATTTCTTCCCTTATGATGTTGGAGCAGTTGAAGATTGTACCCAGGTATTTGTATGTTTCCGTTCTTTTAATGGTCATATTATCTATTTGTATGTGGCCAGAGTTTTTAGCCATTCCTTCTCTTGAAATTACCATATATTCTGTCTTATCTTGGTTGATAACCAGCCCCATCTGTTGGGCTTTTTCCTTTAAGTGAGTCAATATTTCCAATGTCTTTTGTTCATTTTCCCCTATAATATCTATATCATCTGCATAACCAAGCAGCTTGGATGTTCCTCCAATATCACATTCCTCCTTTACCCTCCTTACAACTTTCTCTAGAGCCAGATTGAAGAGTAGCGGCGATAGTGCATCACCCTGTTTCAAGCCAGATGTTATTTGGAAAGGGTCTGATTTTCCTGCCTTTATATGTTACTATATTATAAGTATCTTCCATGCATAGTCTGGTCATGTTGATTAACTTCCTTGGTATTCCAAATTCCTGCATAGCATTCCATAGACTATTCCTATGGACACTATCATAAGCCTTTTTAAAATCCACAAAAATGTTATGGAGATCTCTTTTATATTCCCAATTTTTCTCGGCTATTTGTCGTAAGATAAATATCTGATCTATTGTTGATCTGTTTTGCCTAAAACCCGCCTGGTAGTCACCTAATATGTATTCTGAATATGGTTTTAGTCTATTTAGTAATACTGCGGATAGTATCTTATAGCTTATGGACAGTAGTGATATTCCTCTGTAATTTTCACACTGGAACTTGTCTCCTTTCTTAAAGATAGGTATCAATAATGACTCTTTCCAGTCATGGGGTAATTCTTCAGTCCTCCAGATTTTTATTATTAGTTCGTATAACTTTAGATGTAATGCATGGCCACCCGCCTTTATAAATTCAGCAGCAATTCCATCAGCCCCAGTTGTCTTATTGTTTTTAAGTCGTGTGATTACATGTAGGATTTCTTCAAATGCAGAATACTAATTAATAATAATTAAATAATTCAAATTACATAATTAAAACGTTTCAGGGTTTACTTACTTATAGAATCGATATGGTAGACAGGATACTTGGTTAAAGTAGTTTGAACTCTTATTATAAATATGATGAATATGTATTTTAACGTTGATCGCAAAATCTCTCCAGATGCAATGGCAATAATAGAATGAAATTATAGAATAATACGGATCTTTGTCACGTTGGATTGAAGGTAGTTATGAGTATGAGCCCGATAGCGTTGCGAGCTTTCTCGAAGACGCCGACGACCACAGAACATATAAATCAGAAGTTGAAGTTTCATATTACATTTTATCAACACCTAGCGTCGGACAAAACAACTAAGTAACCTTGAGTGTCAGATAGCGGGATATGTTCTGTGAATTTTCTAATTCTATGAATTTTCCCGAAAATGCGGGATATTTAAAATAGCTCAAAACAAATGCATTTTCCCAAAAATTTAAGATATTTCAAATTTCTCATTGCTATAAATTAAAAAAAATATATGATACGAACGACTCACAATGTAATATTCTTTTGGTGATATGTACAATAAAGTTAACATTTATGTTCGTTTGACCTAGCTCTGTGGGCCGCAACATGACTCCCGGCGGGCCGCATGTGGCCCGCGGGCCTCGTGTTGGCCACCCCGATTTACCATTTCACTTGACACTACTTGTTAATAAAGTTTGCTTTTATATTGACAATTTCAGACAATGCTGCTGGATAACTTCTATGGACCTGCTGTTGACAGTATCAAGAAGTAAGTGCATTTTCATTTTAACTTGAATAATTTTAAAATTAATTTGAGTGATTTGGTGACCATGTCTCTGTTTACTGCAGCATGTGTAGTTTGAAAATGTATTCATGCTTATGAGAGCTTGGAATAAACACATTTTGTGCATGCACTTACACACACACACACTGGGATGGGAAGAGAGTCACTCAGTATACACCTCTCTGATAAACTTTCATTTCAATTGTTGATTATTTATTTATTACGAAGGCTAATGGACGTGTCTTGAAAAAGGAGAGTGTGGCATATGAGACTACGACCTCCAGCATGAGAATGGAAGTGGAAGCAGTAACAGCGGCATTCCGTTGGTTAGGGGAGACTACTGCAACACACATTGTATTCATTACGCATTCAAGGAGAATGCTTAGTAAGGTGGAGAAAGGAATTTTTTGTGTGAAATGGCTATCCTCGCTTCAGAGGTCACAGATTATGAGTCTTCTATGGATATTTTGCCGTGGCCATGCTGGAGTGTGGGGGAAATGAACCTCTTGGTGGTAAGTTACCTATGGACAAGTGAGATGTGGTTATGCATCTCTGGGACGAAATGGAGAATGTGGGGGAACAGAGTGAGATTGTGGGGGATCCGCAGGGTTTCTGGAAGAATCTCAACACTGAGAGGGAAGACCAGGAGAATTTTCTATCAGATAGCAGTTGGAAAATTTAGTAGTATGACTCTTTACTGGCTGTTGAACGGGGGACGGAGCGCGTATAGGAATGACCTGAGTGTAGTGATGTCAGCTCTTAACTCAACTCAACTCAACTCAACTCAACTTTATTTATTTATTTCAAGTTCACTCGCTTTGAACTCGAGCAAGGTCCTTAACCAACTGGTGTCTAGCCCTGTGTAGGCTTGTTTATGGTTGGTTTGATTTTGTAGCTACAGTTGTCTACAGGAAGAGCTAACCTGTCTGAGGTTACAGCATTACTATTCTTTGCTTCCCATATGGGTCCTAGAACACACGGGCAATACATGAATATATTTGCACATAACGTTGTTTTCAAAAGGATTGTACGATTATGTTTCCGTCAAATATTCTTCCTCTATGTGGGGAAGACTCAATGTACACATTAAACACATTAAAAATTAAAACACACATATTGTTATTCCAAATTTCTGCCTTATATTTCTACTAGAAGCTGTGGTGTTGAATATGAGATCATTCTGAAAGTTCAGTGTCGAAAGGCTGGATTGTCTTTTATTGGTGAGTTTGCATTCTATATTTTTTAAACTTCACATTCATACTTTAGATAATCTTTTCATCTTCTTTAATGCTATATTTTAATATGGGAAGAATGTTCACATACGCAATCAGTAGATGGGTGGCTTTGAAATCTCTGGAATTCGTTGCATTGGCAAACATGTCACCTGGGTACTAAAAAGGGCTTGCTTCCATGATAGTTAGGTTAGTGTAGAGACTTTTATCCAGACCCGTTACCAAAGTATGGTCTCCGTGTGGGCTGTGTTGCAGAGCTTTCCTTCCCCTCTCCAAGCTCAGACACCAGCAGGATGTGGAACTTCATATCCATGGAGAGGCATATTATGATGTAACTAGGCCGGTTTGTATGTCTTCACTTGCTGTGAACTTTTCAACTCAATACACATGCTACTACTTCTAATGCACTGGCCTGATGTTTGCGTGTGGATTAGCTTTCCATAGTACCAGTGTCCCTCTCCATCAGGCAAACCCATTCCAACTTCTTAGGTACTTGTAATTTACATCCCCAATTCAAGAGCAAAATGTCAACATTTTAGTGCATCTGACCATGTAAAGGTTGAACCCGCTTGTCAACAACCTACTTTGCACACAGGCACTCTCGCATCTTCATCCACATCTCAACGACACAATAATTATGTGGATGGAACAAATATATTTTAATTCAGACGAACCTGATATATTCATACAAGCATACTCAGGCGGTTCATGCCTGACTTAATATACAGTGGTCGCCTTTCTCACATATGCGCTCTCATAAACTACACATTGGCACTCGGAAAAACACACACGTCCTGTCTGGAAGCTGTCCGGTCGCCGTCTGACTAAGTTCAGTCGGTGGGCTAGTCTCGTCGTCTTAATCTCGTGCGGTCAGCAAACTCCGTGCTGTCCTGTCTGTCAACGTAGTCCAGTAATCTGTTCACGTCAACCTTGGGTTGTACTACTGTTTACTCTCTTAAGCTGTGTGTTGCCGGGGCCCATAAGGGAAGCAAAGAATAGCAACACTGTAGCCTACCACGCATGTCGTAAGAGGCGACTAAGGAGGCTTGATGGTTCCGTCGCCCTGCTACTGAGTGAGTGCGTGGCGCGACACTGTGAGCTGTGAGTTTCATGTGAAATGCTTTTGAATCTGCCTGAGGTTTTTTGGAATGTGACTGCATGTTTGGAGTTATGGCAGGTGGCTATGTCCCAGAGTTGACCGGTTTTTGCCTTATGCAGAAATGCGTGGCTGCTGGGCTTCTGGTTGACTGCCACTGCTATCAGCGATGAACTGTATTTTCGTGGACTGTATGGGTGAACATCTAGGAAACATTCAGATAGGAAAATGACAGCCAATTCCATCTGAGATGAACTGGGTGTTTTGTGGGGGACTGGTGTGTTGACATTCTGGTGGCGGCATTATGCACAGTGTATTTGTGCGGGCTGTTGTTTGTCGAGACTCCTGTCTTTTCCACTTTTCATATTGGGCAGTGGGGAGCGTTTTGTGTGATATTCACTAGCACAGGAACGGAGCATAATGGGGACGACCTGTTGCTATGAAGTTGGAACTGCGACTAACTGACTAACTAACTAACTAACTGTTTACTCTGTTTACGGGTGTTATCCTGTGAACTAGCGTCCCCCACCCTGTCCTGGGGGTTGGTCCCGCTGTTGTCCTAGATATGACACGTCTGTGTCCTCATCTAAGTCCTGTCTTCTGACTGTTCTAAGATATACTTGTGTTCTGTCTCTATTCTAACTACTCCCTTGTAGTGGTCCTTAACTACGTCCTATCTATCCTTAACTCTCTTCTGTCTCTTGTCCTATCTCAGTCCTACCTAACACGTTGACAAACCCATTCCAACTTCTTAGGTACTTGTAATTTACATCCCCAATTCAAGAGCAAAATGTCAACATTTTAGTGCAACTGACCATGTAAGGGTTGAATCCCGCTCCCTGTGCATCAGCATAACAGAAGTTTAGTTATCCATTCGGCCATGCTGACCATTAACTAGGCCATGATTCAGCACAGCATATGTGGACTGGCTGGGAATAGGCCTAGATCGGCAATGTTTCCTCCATGGGTTTTAGACATTTCATTGTCAGCCAACTCACGCCTAATGCCCTGAGGGACAATCAATAGATGAATTAACAGTGGATATCATATTTCCTAGAGGCATGTTATGAAACACAAATATTAAAGCCAAGTAAAGTTAGTACCAACTGCAGGACTGGATGATTCCTTGGGCAAGTCCAAAACCAGAGCATGATGTATTAGTCGAAAGTCTTTGTTGAAATGCCCAAATGTTATCCCTGTCTTTCCCTGAGGACCAAACACCGTACATAAAGCTACTCTGGGGAGACCTAGAAAAAAAAAAACAATGACCCTGATGATTAAAATTACTTCATCTTATTAAGGCTGCAAAATCCTAAAAGACATAAGAATACAATAATCCAACGTCCATGTCCATGCTATCAGTTTTACAATCTTTCACAAATTCCATTAAATCAGAATAACTAATCTAAAATTGTTTAACAGATTATCTGGCGTAAATCGACTAGTCAAGAACCATTGCATGTTGCCAATACGAACATGATAAAAACAAACATCTTTCATAAAGCTAACTCTGCTTAATCCACTATCACAAAGCCATGTGTCTTGTCAAAGGTATATCTATTATGTGTGTCAAAAAACTGACATGTACTACCAATATTGTACCTTGCAGTGTTTGCCAGGGGTCTTGAGCCTGAGGAATTAAGGCCGCCTGGCTAGTGCAGTCTCGTGAAGTGTGCAGGTTAGGGTTTTCTTTTTGCCCCAGACAGAAAAAACTCCATACCTTACAGAGGATTCGAACCCGGGTCTCCCGAAGGATAATCCGGTATTCTAGCCACTCGGCCAGCTGCTCCTCTGTGTGTAAATTTCAATTATCAGCACTAAAAATTGTGGAAAATAAGAGAAATGAAACAGATAACGAACTGTTTACATTTTGCCTTATAGTGGCGCACGGCGGTCAATGGTTGTTCATTAAGCCCTTAAAGTGGTGCACGGCAGTGAATCAGTTAAAGTGCTGTGTAGAGTCTATACTGGTGCCTGCCTGTGAGACCTGGACAATGAGCAGGCAGGCCAAAAAACATCGATGGCATCAGAAATTATGTTTCCAGAGGAAATGCAAAGAATACCATGGACAGATGGGGAAAATATGAGTGAGTGCTTCAAGGACAAATTTGAATAGCGAATGCCATGAACATGTCAAATCTGTTGGCTGAAAAGTGCCAATGTTGCAGTTTTATTTTAAGCAGGCACAAAGTAACCCATATTCTTTTTTCCAGACAAAGTATAGAGAAAAGAGTAACACACAATTGTAGAAAATATATGATACAACAAACGACTAGTTTAACTATCATTAATGGGTTTTACTATACTAATGTTGTTTTCCAGGAGGATTTTGTGAAAGACAGGTATAAAGGAGACATATTGGTCAGTGCATTTATTTATGAAGACAGGTTCAATCCACTCAATTGACAGGTTTATTTGTATCCAATCAGCACACCTTTTGGGTTGACTCGGTCTCATAAAATAGGTTTCAAAAAGTTAGTTGTGTATCCTTTACAGGACGCAGCAGTCAATCCCAGCATATTCTGCTGCTTTCTGATTCCTGGGCAAGTTTACGTTCAGTAGTTTGCCATTACTTTCTGAATAACCAACACTCATATCATTGTATGGAAACCAGCACAAAGTGGTCTGCTTCCAAATCACCCTCAGCTGTGTGTCAAGCGTGGTATGCGGGATTGTAAACTGCATTCGTAACACCTTCGCCACAAAGCTGGTAAAATAGGTACTGGATCATTTTTAGAAATGTCTGAGATATGCCTAGGAAAGGAAAATGGCATGTAAGGGAACTGGCCACCGCACCTCATTATGCTGTATCTGCCATGGTACTGCCTTGACATTTAGAAGCCTCTAACCCAGACAGGTATTGAGACCACTGAAATTAGGTTCTGATTACAGCAAACAGCTTTATACGCCAAGGGCTTAGGAAAACAATAATAATAAAATATACACACAAGATATTGTTAGTTTTAAAAACAATTCCGTAGCATGAAGCTGCTGTGGGTGTGTGAAGTGTTAGAACCATCACATTTTGTAGGTCTGAGTGTACTGAACAATAGGTGATCAGTCTTTCTCTCCCATATTGAAAGTTGAAAGCTGACATTGAATTCTCTTCTCATTACAGCAAAACATCACTATTACTAGAACATGAATAATATATTGGAAATATGTCTGTTATTTGATATCAGAATGTGTCATTGGGAAGGGGGGGGGGGGTGTCATGTGTAAGAGATCACTATTGTAAAGTAAAATACATATTATTTTCAGTCACTGAATGGAACATTGTAAACATTGTAAATATACAGACAGATATAGCTAAAATGTATAACCTATATAATGTGAAATAGGAAATTATCTGGAAGTTGTTCCACTATCAGCCAGCTGTGGACGTGCCCTGAGGGGCTGGTGTTGAGGTTATTGGATGTGAAACACTGGTCAACTTGTAGAGTTAATGCTATGCAATACTTAACATAAGTGGGCGCGTTAGCGAAGTTGATAAGGAGCCGCACTGATAATGCCATGAAGCACAGTCGGGCGAGTGTTCAATGTCTGGGCTCATCACCTGCTAAGTGAGGAAATATTTCTCCATGCATTCGGGCCTACAAACTGGGATGGCCCTATCACATCCAGACACATACATGTACATCACCAGTCATCAATAAGTCCACAATAGCATTAACATTACATTACATTGGCACCTTTCCGTCTTGACAGACGATAGTTTGGTACATTGTGCTTTAAAAAGGCTTAATAACTACGATCCATGGCGGTGGAGAGTGTGGCTGGTAAGGCAAGACCAGGGATGGAGTTATTGCCTCTCCATAGCACAAAGCCTGGGCTAAAATAAAGAAACCATGTGTTGCCCATGCAGCATGATCCCTCTCTCGGCCTGCCTAGTTCACTCCAGAGGAAAGTTGACACCTATAATCTGGAACAAGACAAGCTGCAGAAGCTGCCGGATCAGCAAAGCAATGCTCTAACTGTCCGCCTGTCGGAGCTTCGATAGCATTAACAACACATAAGCATAAGCCATCCTTATACTAGTACAAGTTGTTAATACTCAATGATCAAATTAACATCAGTGAGGAGAAATAGCCCCTCTGCTACACGAACAATCATAACAGAATGAATACAACCCTCACTTTTTACATAAAAATTCCACAAACATAAAAGTTACATAACCAATAAACCAGCAACCTTTATACAGATTACCACTTGCCTCAACGCTGAACATTTAAAACAAAATGTATTCAAAAATAACATCATCTATCTCTTCTAAGACGGATTCTTTCTGATCGCCTCACATTCAAGTCTCCTGGCTCAAACATGTACCAGTCACTTCTTGGTGGTCTATCCTAATGTTCCTCAACCTCTACCACGACAGGCAATTCTGGTAGTCTTATTGTCGCCTCCGGTACCTCAATTACCGCATCTTTCTCACACCGCTTTAACTCGTGTCGTGTTGCTCTAATGGCAGGTCCATTCTCTCCCACTCTTCTAATAACATATGGGCCTCCTGATGCTTTTGGAACCTGCACCACTGTATATTTGTCAACAGACCACTGGTCTTTAATCTTGCACCTCTCTGTATAGTGGACTCTCTTCCTAACTACTTCTCCTATGGTTAGCAATTTAGGAGGTGATGTCTTGTCACATCTCTCCTTCCTTACAGCAGCTAACTTTCTTAACTATTCGCCTGCCCTAACATGCGCGTTACGCAGGCGGGAAAGATGTCCAGTCACCCAGTTCTCAACATTCGGTTCCCCATCATTACAATCACTATCATCACTAACATCTAGCATGAAATCTACTGGCAATCTGGGTTCTATTCCAAACACCAAGTAATACAGGGAGTACCCTGTGGACGAGTGGGGCTTAGAGTTATAAACTAACAAAACTTCAGCTATATGTTCAGACCATTTCCTTTCTGGCTTGCCTCTAGTGGCCTCAGAAGATCATGTAGGGTCCTATTAAACCTCTCGCACTGACAGTTCACTTTTGGATTCCAACTCGTGGTACGGCTCTTTTGAATCCCGTATATTCTAAAGAGTTCTGCAATCACAGCCGATTCAAAGTTCCTGCCCTTATCTGAATGGAGCCTATGGGGTACACCTAAATACAAAAACCATTTCTCCACCAGAACTTTTGCAACTGTCGAGGCCTTCTGATCCCTTGTGGGAACAGCAATTGTAAATTTGGTGAAAACATCTGTAATAACCAACACATTTTCATACCCCCGACTATCCTTCTCCAACATTGTAAAATCCATGGTCACCACCTCAAAAGGCCTAGATGCTAATAAATTACCTGAAGGACCCTGCAGTTTAATATGGGGTGGTTTAGCAATATTACACCTCTGGCATCTTTTACAAAACAGTTCAATATCTTTCGTGATGCCGTCCCAATAACACCGACTTCTCAGGATTTGTATCATCCTATATCCTATATGTCCTGATGGCCGGTGCTGTGCACCGATTCTAACACTCTCTGCTTCAATGCATCAGGTACCACCAATTGAGAAATCCACCCTCTACCTGGCTTCTTTAATTTCCTGTACAACAACCCGTTAATCACACTCAATCTCTTTTGCTGCTTCAACAAGCTTTTGGTTTCAGGGGGTAAACTCCTCATCTCTATCTTACTCAGTCTCACTCTCTCACTCACACAAGTTAACACTTTATACACATGCACATCTTCTGCTTGTAGTTTTCTCAACTCTTCAGCTGAATATGATGGTAATGATAACAGTGGCACATTACCCACAGGGTCATTCTGTCTATCTACATCTACAATTTCTCTTACCCTAGCAGTTCTCAAGTTCGGACTGACTGGTGTAGCAGCTATTTGACTGATTAGAATGTCACCTTCTTCATCTTCCTGGGGTTTCAAAAGGGTAGCGGGACAAATAATCAGCATTTCCATTAGCACGACCTGGTTTGTGCTTAATGGTGTAGTCAAACATCGACATCTGTGCTATCCATCTCTGCTCAATGGCACCCAGTTTTGCCTTTTGCCACAAAGCTAAATTCCTACTATCTGTAAAAACTTCTACTTTAGTACCTAAAAGATAACCTCTAAACTTTTCAGTCATAGCCGACTTCAACGCAAGCAACTCAAGCTTAGAACTGTTTTTAGCATTTCGTTCTGAGGGGCGTAGCGTACGGCTAGCGTAAGCTAGAACTCTTTTCTTACCAGCTTGAATTTGCGAGAGGGCAGCACCTAAGCCCTGGTATGAGGCATCTACCTCCAATATGAACTGCAACAAGAAGTCTGGGAAGCCCAACAGCGGTGTTGATGTCAGTGCCTCTTTTAATCGATTAAACGCCTCCTCGCACTCTGGAGTCCACAACCGTCCTATGGGTCCTTTCTTCTTCTTAGTATCACCGGTCTGCTGCTGGTTGAGTTGGCCAACCAGCTCATGCAGTGGTCTTGCAATATTAGCAAACTTTGGGGCAAACCTTCTATAATAACTGGCCAACCCTAGAAATGACCTAAGTTCTGTCTGAGTTCTGGGCACAGATGCTTCTTTTATGGCTGCAACTTTATCATCCATGGTGCCAATGCCTTCTTCTGAAATGGTGTGCCCTAAAAACTCAACCTTTTTCTGACAAAAGTTACGCTTTTCAGGATTAAGTTTTAGTCCAATGGACTGCAGTCTCTCAAACACTTTCTCAAGCCTACTCAGATGCTCTGCAAAAATCCCCAGAACCCAGAAAACACCAAAATGTCATCAAGGTATACCAACAAAATCTGGAAAAAAAAGTCATTCAGAGAGCATTGCATTATCCTCTGGAAGCTGCTCGCGGAGTTTGCAAGTCCCATTGGCATACGCGTATACTAATACAGGGGGGTACGGGATGTCAGGCATTGGTAGCACCTTTGGTAAGGATGGCTCTCATGTCCTTTCAGGACCCATCCCCCACTGGTCCAAGTCTGACACCCAGCTCGTGCCTGTGGCTCCTAGTAGCTGTCAGCATGCGACAGCGGCCACCCCCGGGCAACAGCTGTGAGAGGCTGGCTAAACCAGGCATGGGTATCCGATTTGGTGTCAAACCAAGAGGTAAACTAGGGTATGCCTACCCAGCATGTGAAGACAGGATTCGGCAGACTGCGCGGAAGAAATCATTCCTGATTCAACGGGCAAGACGGCGTTTACCTGCAAAGCGTTGTGGAACGTAATGAGCACGGCAAGGCACGTAGAGCGCCCTGGTCATCCACTGCACCTGTATTCGTCTCCAATCGTCTCGACTTGTCTTGCCACTGGACTCAGATGGACTCAGGCGAGAGAGTGAGGTCGACGAATTGCGCAACTCTTCCTCACTTTAATCCAAGTCATCGCGCAAGTCATTCTTCATCCAACGTCACATATCACCTTCAAGCCCTGTGGCGATGGGCGAGCGGCAAAGCGGCAGGCGTGGGTACGCTGGCAGCCGTAGTCGCAGACCTGCACACAGGCGGCTCAGGCCATATGGTCGTCTTCTACTGACCGGAGCAGCAGTGGGATTCGGCAGCCCCCTGAGCGACTGAGCAGCCCTCTATAGGAACACACTGCTCACCTCCATAGCATGAGGAAGGGGCTAGAAAAGGTGCCCTAAACATTGTCTGCTTCATCACTACCTAACCAGCTAGCCGCGGTTGGTGGGTACCCTAAACTGCGGTCGACATACAAAGAAAGATAAAACAAGCAAAGCTAAAAGAGTAAACCATATTCCCTTAACAATTGGAACTTGGAATGTACGCACCCTACTTGACAGAGACGGCGCGTCAGGTCCAGAGAGACGAACAGCACTGATTGGGAGAGAGCTGGGCAGGTACAACATCGACATTGCAGCCTTGAGCGAGACACGACTTGCAGAAGAAGGCCAAATCTGTGAAATTGGTGCCGGCTACACATTTTTCTGGAGTGGAAGGAAAAGCGAGGAAAGACGCCAATCCGGTGTGGGATTTGCCATTAAGTCGGCCCTGGTCGGCAAATTAGCTGGATTTCCAAAGGCTGTAAACGACAGGCTCATGACCATGAAGTTGCCTCTGCTGAATGGAAGGAAGCACGCAACCATTGTGAGTGTCTACGCACCAACTATGACCAACGAAGATGATGTCAAGAATAAGTTCTATGAGGACCTGCACAATGTATTAACATCTGTTCCCAAAGGAGACAAACTTATACTCCTTGGGGATTTCAATGCCAGAGTAGGCACGGACACCACCTCTTGGAGTGGCATTATTGGAAAGCATGGAGTCGGAAATTGTAACACCAATGGACTCCGCCTCCTTCAGACATGTGCCGAACATGATCTCCTGATTACGAACACAATTTTCCGTCTCCCCATGAGAAATAGGACATCGTGGATGCACCCTCGCTCGAAACACTGGCACCTCATTGACTATGTAATCGTCAGGAGGAGTGACAGACAAGACGTTCGAGTGACAAAATCCATGTGTGGTGTCGAATGTTGGACAGACCATCGTCTCATTGTCTCGAAAATGAACATCCACATCAGGCCACCACGGCGTCCTCAAGGGGCAAAAATGCAAACAAAGCTAAATGTCACCCGCCTAAACAGCAAGAAAATGCAGCAGTCGTTTGAAAATATGCTGGAAGACCGCCTCAAGCCCAATGCTGAAGCAAAACAGGATACAGAAACAGAATGGAGAGCCCTAAAGGACACGATTTACAACACTGCTATGGAAATCCTGGGTCCAGCCCCCCGAAAGCATAAAGACTGGTTTGATGAAAATTCCGAAGACATCAACCAATTGCTGGCCGAGAAACATCTTCTCCTCAAGGCACATTTGAATGACCCAAAGTCAACATCAAAAAAAGATGCTTTCAAGAACATTCAGAGAGTAGTGCAGCAGAAACTTCGGCACATGCGGGACTCCTGGCTGAGCAGCAAAGCTGATGAAATTCAGGGCTTTGCTGACAGACACGATATGAAAAACTTCTACGACTCACTGAAAGCGGTCTATGGTCCTTCATCACCAGGCATAGTTCCCCTCCTCAGTGCAGATGGGGGAACATTGGTCACCGATAAGAAAGAAATCCTCCAACGCTGGGCAGAGCATTTCAGCAAAATCTTAAATGCAACTTCCTTCTTCGATGATGAAACCATCAATTGCCTTCCTCAAGTTCCCACCAATGAGACTCTTGATGACCTGCCAACCATAGTGGAAATAAACAAAGCCATCCAGCAACTCTCCAGCGGCAAGGCACCTGGTCCTGACTCCATCCCAGCAGAGATATACAAGGCAGGTGGGCCGGTCCTAACAGAGCAGCTTCACCGAGTCTTCACAAACATATGGATGAACGAGACCATGCCACAAGATTTTAAGGACGCGTCAATAGTCCACCTTTACAAACGTAAAGGAAACCGCCAATCCTGTGACAACCACCGAGGCATCTCCTTGCTTTCAATTGCAGGGAAGATACTCGCCAGAATTCTTCTCAATCGCCTCACAGCCCATCTCGATCAAGGTCTTCTTCCTGAGAGTCAATGTGGCTTCAGAAAAGAACGTGGAACTGTTGACATGATTTTCGCTGCGAGGCAGCTGCAAGAGAAATGTCAGGAACAGAACTGTGAAATGTTCTCCACTTTCATTGACCTTACCAAGGCTTTTGATACAGTCAGCAGAGAAGGACTGTGGAAGATTATGGCAAAATATGGCTGTCCACGAAAGTTTGTCCAAATAGTGCGGCTATTTCATGACGGCATGCAGGCAAGAGTACAGGAAAATGGTGAGCTGTCTGAACCCTTTCCTGTCACCAATGGAGTGAAGCAAGGATGTGTCCTGGCACCAACACTGTTCAGCCTCATGTTTTCAGCCATGTTGATGAATGCCTTCGAGAACGACGACATTGGAATAGACATCAACTACCGTATGGATGGAAAGTTATTCAATCTCAGAAGGCTGAAAGCTAAAACCAAAATTAACAGTGGCACAGTCAGAGAGCTCCTGTTTGCTGATGATTGCGCTCTATACGCCAACTCAGAGGCGGACATGCAACATAACGTTTCAGCTTTCTCACATGCCTGTGCCAACTTTGGGCTCAATATCAACTTGGAGAAGACTGTAGTTATGTACCAGCCAGCTCCAGGGAATAATCACACTGTGCCGAATATCAAAGTGAATGATCATAGACTAAGTGTTGTGGACAAATTTACCTATCTTGGCAGCACCATGTCACAAGCTGCCACAATCGATGACGAAGTGAATGCAAGAATCTCCAAGGCCAGTGCAGCCTTTGGCAGACTGTACAAGAATGTATGGGACAGAACTGGAATAAGCCTGCAAACAAAGCTAAAAGTCTACAAAGCAGTTGTATTATCCACACTGCTATATGCTTGTGAAACCTGGACTGTTTATCAGCGACACGCTAGGAAATTAAACCACTTCCACACAGTCTGCCTTAGGAAGCTACTGAAGATTAAATGGCAAGACAAGATTCCAGATACTGAAGTCCTAGAAAGAGCATCCATGCCCAGTATCCACACTCTACTGATGAAGAATCAGATTCGCTGGGCTGGTCACTTGACTCGCATGCCAGATCACAGGCTCCCTAAACGAATCTTTTACAGCGAACTGCGTTGTGGTAAACGCTCCCAAGGTGGCCAGAGGAAACGTTTTAAAGACACTCTGAAAATTTCACTGAATGCTTTTGGAATTCATCATGACACCTGGGAGGCTGCAGCCAGAGACCGAAATTCGTGGCGTGCATCATTGCGCAAAGGTGCAGTTATATGTGAGGCAACCAGGACTGCAAGAGCTGTGAAGAAAAGGCAGGACAGAAAAACCACTGCAGGAAATCCTCCTCCAGAGACGTCAAGCATTCTTTGTCCACATTGTCAAAGAACATTTCGAGCCAAAATAGGCCTTATCAGCCATCTTAGAACCCACGGCTCCACACCTTCAACCCCACTGGATGAAATGAATGGTCATCATCATTCTTGATGGACAAACAACATCAAACCCCAAGCTTCCTCTCGCCGGACCCTATATTCCAGCGGCTCGTTCGGGCCGACATAACCCAAGTCAAGCGGTCCTGGCTCGGCGGCTGGCTCGCGGCGCTCGGCGGCTGGCTCGCTGTGGGATGTGCGTGGCTTTGGGGTGAGGTGCCCGGCGGCTGGCTCGGCGGCTGGCTCACGGCGCAAGAAGATTGTGCGTGGCTTTGGGATGGGGCGCTCGGCGGCTGGCTCGGCGGCTGGCTCGCGGGGCAGGATGGGGCGCTCAATGACTGGCTCGCGGCGCGGTGGCTCAGCGGCTAGCCCTGCGTGCGAGCTGTAGGGTTGCGGTGGTCTCGGCTTCAAGCCGTTCCCACTCCCGAGTGCGTTGGGCCTCGTCTTGGACCTGCCCTTGCAGCGCTGGGTACCGCTCGGCCGCTCGCTTGAGCAGTTCCGAACGAACAAAATCGCGCGCATGGGTGCGTTCTCTGATGAGGGTGGCTTTGTTCCGCCGGCTGTATGGCATCCCATAGTCACGTGCTTGCTATTGTAGTTGTCTGAGTGTAGGCATGGCTAAATATACAACTTCGCCCGCCTAGCAGGTGAGTGTATATATGTACAACATATAGTTCCATGCCTCTAATTAAAATTCAAAAATACTGTGATCTTAGCCAAACGTCGAAACTCTGCGTTAAAGGGCTTCACCTTTTCATGATACCACGTTTGTCGATTGGCGGCGTTATAACCACACTCCCTACGTAGTGTTAGATAGTTTGTGACTCCCCTCCCACAGCCTTGGCAGGGCTTGGTGCATGTCCCTTTCCGCACCTGAACTGCATGAGCCCTGTAGTACTCCCTCATACAGCTACGCTCACAGAATTCTGTGGAATATAGCCGAAGCCACTTACACTTGTTCTTCGCGGTACGCATCACAGTATACCCAAAGATGATATATTCTAAATCGGCAGCGCGCCACCCCACTCTCTCAAGCTATACGTGCGTGTGTATGTGTGCGTGCGTATGTATGTGCGTGCGTGCACGTGCATGCGTATGTGCACGTGCGTGCGTATGTGCACGTGTATGTGTGCGTGCGTGCGTGCATATGCACGTGTGTGTATGCGTGTGCACGTGTATGCGTGTGTGCGTGCATACGCACGTGCGTGTGTATGTGTGTGTGCGTGAAAACGCACGTGCGTGCGTGCATGTGTGCATGTGTGGGTGCATACGCACATGCGTGCATGTATGTGTTCGCCCCGGGGCCCTGGGGGGGCCGGGGCTGTGTGTGCGTGTGGTACCCCCCCCCCCCCCCTCCATGTATACGGGGTGCCCCCGGGGTTCGTCGTGGTCCCTGGGTATGTCGTTTTGGGTCCCCGCCGCTACCAGCGGCCCCTCGAATGTGCTACCCCCTCCGCTAGATCTAAAAATCCCCATTATATACCTACTACTGTGTCTATCTGTTCATTAACTTCTCGTGGTTACCTGAATTGTACTCACCTCATGATTCGTGGGGCCATGAAAGAGGTCAAGGTCAAAACAACATTTTTGACAATAACTAGTCACAGGTTCATGATAATCCCTTGAAACTTACTGAACACACACTATCTGATCATATTATTGAATGCCTGTAAAAGATTGATGCTCCTCGAATAAATTCAGTTGAAAATTTAATGGTGCAAGTATGGCACAAATCACTACAGAACAACGACTCATCGTCACTGGACGTTTACAGGCTGGACAGTCACAAATTGTAGTAGCCAGATAATTGAATCTGGTTAGAAGCACCATTAGTCGCCTTTGGACGTGATTTCAAGACACTGGCTCAGTGGTAGACCGCCGCGCAGTGGAAAACCCAGAATCACAACTGCTGCCAAAGACCACTGAATACGGCTGCGTCACCTTAGGAATCGATTTGCATCTGCGTCCTCCACAGTCCAGTCAATGCCAGGAGCTTGTCGAATTTCAGATCAAACGGTCAGGAACCGGCTGCACGACACTGGTCTCTGCGTTAGACGACCCTACAGAGGTCCTGTTCTAACGCACCGGCATCGCCAGAACCGACTGCAGTGGGCGAACCTGCATCATCAATAAAATGTTGGTACAAGTTTGCAATTGAAACTGCATTAATGTTGCGTTTTTTTTAACAGTATAGGATATTCCGTCTGGCATCTGTGACATAGCGTTAGGACGAATAGAGCGCGTCTGTCAGCCTCCTGTCTGTATGCTTGTTGATATTTGGATCCTGTGCTATTTGATATAGAATAGAGCGTCTGTCATCTCCTCCCTGTGTGCATTCTGATATGTGGATGCCGTAGGATCGGTGCTATTTGACAGAGTAGTCGACGTGGCTGAACGGGTAATAGCACTCGTTCCTCAACTTCCGGTATACTGACGGCCGGGTAAAAGGTTCAATCTGCAGCATTAAGTTGGACTTCAACGTTGACGTCTCGTTCAGAAAGCAGTGGCAACCTACTGAATATACTACTCTCTAGAAAGTCAACATGGGGTTCATGGTAACGTCCTACACAGGAGACGGACCACTGAAGCTGTTTGAGAGTTTATGTTGTGTTCATATTTTGCTCATGTTGTGCTCCTGTTGTGTTCATGTTGTGCTCATGTTGTTTTAATCACTACATAGTGCAAGGCCTGGAGAGTCAATACAACTGTATTCTTTGTGTGTCTAATGGAGTGCATCTCATACTGTGTATCTATCGGTGTGTATATAATGTTGTATATCTGTCACAAAAATAAAACACCGCGTTTAACCAGTTGATTACTATAGAGACTTTCTGATTAACCGGCCTATCTGCAAAGCCAAAACTATTTTAACTAACAGAAAAAAACAAATTGGATGTCAAAATCCCCAGGACGGTCAAAAGTTGCAGCTGCACGTGTTTACATGAGGTCGACAAAATGGGAACATTTGGAAGTGAGTGAGATGAATCTATACACCACTTTGACAGTTCATAAACAGGTCGGATTGAAAGTGGAAGTACTCAGCTCGGGAGAAAACATTCCGTCTGTCATTTAGAGTTCTGGACATCAAGCGAAATGGCAGCTGGAGTTGTCACCACTCGACAGAAGATTTGCGGTTTGTTGTGGAAACCCGTTGTTGGGAGCACACAGGAACTCGCTAGCTTGTTGTGGGAGTCAAAACAAGTGATGACAACTCTGACATTGATTGAGCCAGGGAGGATAGATTCTTGACAATGGATGATATGCCCAAATAACACCTGTGTGGACATAATGAATACCGTCACGTGACCAATTTTAGGTATTTGCCATAAACCATGATTGGGAAAAAACAGTGTTGACCAAAACCGTGGATTAGGATGGACGTGTTTGTGGGAGAGCTCTACAGTGTTAGATTAATTTAAAATTAACTAGCATGTGTCGTTATGGCAAAGTGTAGCAGCCATCCCGGAATGAGGTGGTTTTGCATAAGGTAGTCAATATATTTGAATAACGAAGACACAAACAATAGATTGCACGATGTATTGCCTGGCATATTTCGCTGCATCTCGTCAGGTACATACTGCAGAAATCACACAACTTACGTGAATTAATTAGATAAATCCTTTAAACTGAAATATACACATGTTCGCACAGTAATGTCGATTGTCTACCACGGTAATTTTAAACTGACTAACATGTCTTTCTGCTTACACAAGGACGGCTTACGAAGGTTGATAAGTATTGCTTCAGCAAACTTTAACAATCGACTACTTTGTGTGTTGAACAACATGTGTTGAACAACGTGTGTTCAATGTAAACCTAATCTTGTCTATTCATCGTCCTCCGATCCTGTGTCCTATTGACAGTATCAAAGAACCAGCTTGAAAGGTTGGAGCGCATACCAAATGCGGCCTTGCGGGTGATTCTGGGGTGCACAAAGGACACACCAATTATATGCATGAGGCCTACTCTGGCGCGACCAACATTGGTGGATAGGCAAGCCAAATGGTACCTGAGAGTTGCTGCAGATAGGGACCACCCCCTGCATGAATCCATGGATATGGTCAAGGGTCATAGACTAAGACGAGGCAGGTCCTGGATGGCACAGGCGGAAATATCTATACGTTAGATGTGTGATCTAGAGACCATCAATCGTGAAAAAGGTGGGTTAAAATACCGTAAGACATGTCGGACTGGCACACTGTACGATAGCAGCACTTAGTCATGAGGGCAGAGAATAGACAACGGGCCGCACTGAGTTTGAAGTGCAACAACAGATCCCGAGTAACACATGCGAAGGTGACATAGTGATCTACACCGATGGGTCAATGGTGAGAAACAGGCGGAGTGGTTGGGTTTTCTTTGCGAAGGCTAATGGACGATTCTTGAAAAAGGAGTCTGGCCTCCAGCATGAGAAACGGAGTTGGAAGCAGTAACAGAGGTATTCCGTTGGTTATAGGAGACCACTGCAACACACATTGTATTCACTACGGACTCAAAGAGTATGTTTAGTCAGGTGGAGAAAGGAGTGTTTCGTGTGAAATGGCTGACCTCGCTTCAGAGGTCACAGATTGTGAGAATTGTATGGACTTTTTTTTCTTCTCTGGCCACGCGGGAATGCGGGGGGGGGGGGGGGGGGGAGGGGGAGGGGAGGGAAGAGAACAGGCTGATAGGCTGGCAGGGAACGCATCTCTCGGTGGTAGATTACTTATGGACAATGGGGAGGTTGTCGTGCGCCTGTGGGACCAGGTGGAGAAGGTGGGGGAACAGATTGATAACCCGTATGTGAAAAGAATGAGATTGCGTGGGATCGGCAGGGGTTCTGGAAGAATCTCAAACCTGAGAGGGAAGACCAGGAGAACGTTCAATCAGATAGCGGTGGTAACGATTAGTAGTATGACTATTCACTGGCTGTTGAACGAGGGGACGGAGCGTGTTAGGTTGTGTCCTGAGTGCAGTGATGTTGGTTCTTAGCTCAGCTCAACTTAACAACTCAACTCTTGTGTCCTGGTTTTCTCTCTATCTATTTATATAAATATGTATGGATATTATCCAGGAAAACACTTGTATCTCACCTCTTATTATATCTATATCATGATATGATAACTTGTGTTACATTGCTCAATAGATAATTAACATGTTTATTCATTATCCCGTTTCTCTTGCTCTAAATCTATGCCAATAATTTTCTCCACAAAAATATAGACGTTCAAATATATTATAATATGTTGCAACAATTAGCGGAAATGTATTGTGACAATTTGATAGGCAATAATGTGTTGTTGATGAAATTTTCCCGATATATCTTATCATCAAAGGTGCAATCAGTAACATCTATATATAGGACACGCCTGCGATGGTTAATCACGTGAGCAGGCAGAAAACACCTTTTTTTACCACAGAGAGCTGAATAACGGTCGTGTCGGCTGCAAAAGACCGCCATTTTGTTTGAGCTCATTAGCAAAATGAGGAGGAACACTTACAGCGCCAGCCATTTGCAGCAGCCTCGGTGTAGGAAAGAGAAAGTAGCGATGTGCGAAAGAGAATCCGATGTGTTTCAAGATCTGAAAGATATTTATCTTTTTCAGCTTTCTGTTTAAATTAGTTTCAGCAATTGGCATCTAGATGCGGGCAGAGGTGCTGGCACTTCGGTTAGTGCTGGAGATTTCGTGGCGTCTCTTGGCTGATGTCGGTTGTAATCATGTGTTTCGTGCTTTCTTATCGGACAGACCGCGGCACATCGACTAGGTAATGTTTTTGCAGTGTCTTCGTTACCATGAATCTCATGGATTACACGAAACAATCAGATAGACAATATTATATGGGCAATTAAGCCAGTTTAGTTTAGTCGATGGATCAACATCACGGCACACGGGTGTAATCCATAGGTGCTCCGTTCTCCTCCTAACTCAAACTTGAGTCGGGAGAAACTCAGCTCAGTGCACGAACTAAGTAGCACCGACGAGGATCCTGAAATACTTTGGGTAGATTTTTAACACGAAATTTTGCCCGGGCAGCGCCGTTAGGCTACTCTTTTTCGATTTCCAACTGCCAAGGGATTTTTTATGTGCGCAACAATACACACGGGCGTCCGATCTCACTACCCAGAGACCAGAGGGGAAATGTTATTACTAAGTCCACGTGAAAAAAATCCCGGTCCTCACCGGGGCTTGTACCCGGGACCTCCAGCAATCGAGGCGGATACTATACCTCGAGACCACGCAGCCCCTTTTTTATTTAAATTGTTTTGTTTTTTTTAAATTTAATTTAATTAAGCCAGAGAGACAGACAAGAATATCAGACAATAATGTATAGGTAAATAGATCAGAGAGGCAGACAAGAATATCGGACAATAATATACGGGTAAATAGATCAGAGAGAGCAGGGGTGGCCCAGAGGATAGCACACCTGCCTACCGTCCCGCGAGTCACGTGTTTGAATCCATTCCAGGAAGATATTATTAAAATTTACTTGGTCTCCTATGGTCAACACAGGCTAAAATGGATACCAAGAAATTTCCATTTACGAAAATGTACAGGCGAGAAACTGACCATACAGAATGCCCATTGGTCTAATAAAGACTTATATGGATACATACAGAGGGAATAGCAGAGTCCATGGGAATCTCGATATATGAAGCCCATAATCGGGCACTCTCCCTCTGTTTATACTTCACCTAGACACCGCAAGGTATAAGATGCACAAGATGAGATGAGATGATCAGATGAGATGAGATGATGAGATGATGTGATCGGGTGAGATGATGTGCTGAGGAGATGGGGTGATGATATGAGATGGTGAGATGCGATGATGAGATGAGATGATGAGATGAGATGATGAGATGCGATGATGAGATGAGATGATGAGATGAGATGATGAGATGATATTATGATATGAGATGAAATGATGTGATAAGGTGATGTGGTGATATGATGTGATGAGGACATGATATGATGAGATGAGATGATGAGATAAGATGATGAGATATGATAATGAAATGAGAGGATGAGATGGTGAGATGAGATGATGAATATATGTATGTGCGACGCTAAAGTGGTAGTCAAACATGGAGGGGATCTGCTGCCTTCAAAGTCGCCAGAAACGGGATCACCTCCAGTAAACAAGGGAAGTGTTCAGAATTTCCATGAGTGAGGGAGGTGTTCAGAATGTCGATGAAAGAGGGAGGTGTTCAGAATGTCCGTGAGTGAGGGAGGTGTTCAGAATGCCCATGAACGAGAGATGTGTTCAGAATGTCCATGAATGAGGGAGGTGTTTAGAATGTCGATGAAAGAGGGAGGTGTTCAGAATGTCCGTGAGTGAGGGAGGTGTTCAGAATGCCCATGAACGAGAGATGTGTTCAGAATGTCCATGAATGAGGGAGGTGTTCAGAATGTCGATAAAAGAGGGAGGTGTTCAGAATGTCCGTGAGTGAGGGAGGTGTTCAGAATGCCCATGAACGAGAGATGTGTTCAGAATGTCCATGAATGAGGGAGGTGTTCAGAATGTCCATGAACGATGGAGGTGTTCAGAATGTCCATGAAAGAGGGAGGTGTTCAGAATGTCCATGAGTGAGGGAGGTGTTCAGAATGTCCATGAACGAGAGATGTGTTCAGAATGTCCATGAATGAGGGAGGTATTAAGAATGTCCATGAACGATGGAGGTGTTCAGAATGTCCATGAAAGAGGGAAGTGTTCAGAATGTCTATGAACGAGAGATGTGTTCAGAATGCCCATGAACGAGGGAGGTGTTGAGAATGTCCATGAATGAGGGAGGTGTTCAGAATGTCCATGAACGAGGGAAGTGTTCAGAATGTCCATGAACGATGAAGGTGTTGAGAATGTCCATGAACGATGAAGGCGTTGAGAATGTCCATGAATGAGGGAGGTGTTCAGAATGTCCATGAATTAGTGGATCTGGTGCATTAAATTCTTGACCTTGAAAGTTAAGAAACAGGTTTTTGTACTTTACATAGAACGAATTTTAACATACGGCTGCGAATCCTGGACAATTAGTAAACATGCGAAAGAGTCTCCGAATGCTTTGGAGATGTGGTTTTATAGTAGAATGCTGAAAATTAATTGGACAACCAAAATGAGCAATCAGAACGTTTTAAGGAAAGCTAAGTCGCAAGGACAACTTATCACAAACATTAGAGAGAAGCAGTTATCGTTGTTGTCTGACAACATTATGAGAAGACAAAAACTGGAAAACGTGATGACAACAGCAAAGATTTGCAGAAAGAGAGATAGAGGAAGGCATCGTGAGAAGATTCTTGGCAGTCTTGTGTCATGGCACGGGAGTCAACACACGAATTGATACATGCCGTCAGAGATCGTAATTTGTGGAGAGGCATGAACCCCCTCACCTGCCGGCCCAGCACTGGATGCTGATGATGAAGAGTGGGCGACGGTAGCCTAGTGGCTAGACGCTCGCATGCCGGTCCGGTGGTTTTGGGTTCCATCACCATCGGGGTGAATTCGTATTTATAAATTTGACCTGTTCTACCACGTTAACCCGGCTTAACACTGGTACCATAAATTGTATTAGGGGGTAAACACGGCCGGTGTGAGACTGACCACAGCCCAGCACGTGCTGATGGGGCTATACAAACATGCGTCTGGCACCCTCTGACCAATGTGTCTACAGGAGTGTTACGTGATCATTGAGTGATTATTAACGGCTGCTGGCCGACGATGTACTAGGGGAAGAGGGTGGATCCCATGTGTTTACAACCAGCTGGTTACTGCAAGGAGGTTCTTGTGAGGGGGTGGATGCCACTTGATTACAATCAGCTGATCACTTGAACAGACAGCTACTACACCTGAGTACATTTACCGGAGATACTGAGCACCCATGGGCTTGCCCGGATCGTTATGGTATCAGTTCCTTTGATTTTGTCTTCTGGCCACATGCCGGCTGGAGCGTGGACTAGTTTGGAAGAAAATAGGATAAGCACCGCATACCACAAAAACAGAACGCATTAAGACGAGTGGCATCATGCTTTAGCTCACTTATACTATCTAAAGTATACTGAAGCTTAGCCAGCAACAACGCGCTGATTCCCAAACCACGACATGCAAAAGTCGAGTTGCCAAGTACCGGTATCATAACACTCAGGTTGTTTCCATGCGTGTTCAGTCATCGTCCTCAACAGCCAGTGAAAAACTCCAGTATTACTGGCACCAGTAGCAGTCCGATTATGTGTCCCTCTTGCCTCGGAGTGCTGAGTGTCGGCCAGAACCTCTGGTCACTCCCTGCGGCGTCATTTTCTCCAGTCCGCGATGATCTGCCCGTTCTTCCGCACTATACGCAGGATTCCAAGGAGCCCCAACCACGTCCGCCTTATCATTCACCAATACACAATCAAAGGGTGCAGACCCAGCCAATCTGTCCGCCTGCTCGTTTCCCATCACACCAGCATGTGTTGGAAGAAAACATCCAACAGATTTTCTGTCTATGACGATACACAATCAATCTATACTGTATGTTTAGTGTTCTGTCTATGGCTATACACAATCTATACTGTACGTTTATTGTTCTAACTGTGGTCATACACAATCTATACTGTATGTTTAGTGCTCTGTCTATGGCAATCCACAATCTATACTGTATGTTTAGTGCTCTGTCTATGGCAATGCACAATCTATACTGTATGTTTAATGTCCTATCTATGGCGATACAAAATCAATCCTATATCTTTAGTGTTCTTTTTAAAAACGATACACATTCTATCGTGCACCACAATCTGTCATATTTGTTTATTAGTATTTCTCTGAGGGAGCACAATCCATCGCCTTGTATGCAGTTCTCGCTACTGCAGCCTGGTACAATCAATATATATATATATATATATATATATATATATATATATATGTCTGGAGCCGCCCTGGACCGTCTACCTCAATTCTCCAGACATAAATGTGAATTCACTTGAAAGATGTAAGTTACCACCAGATCTCAGCCGTTCCCGGGTTAACGGTACACATAAAATTTATCGACCGGGTACTGATGGGGTCGCAGACACACGTCCAGTTGTGTGTATAGATAACCCAGACTTAAGCCAGCCCAGACAGATAATTGGCTGCCCCTGCCACAAATGATATTCGTGGTTGGAATCAAACATTTATTTACTAAAGTCTGTACAACATTTTCTTTCTCCTCCACTGTCTTCTTATTTGTGGCAAGTCGGTGCATCTTCCACTTTCTTCTATGCTAGTTTCTAACTTGTAGCATATCTCGGCATGGTATGCTGTCTTCTATGATAATTTCTAGCTTGTTGCATATCTCGGCAACCCAGCATGTGAAGACAAGATTCGGAGACTGCGCGGAATAAATTATTGATGATTCAACAGGCAAGACGGCGTTTACCTGCAAAGCGTTGTGGAACGTAATGAGCACAGCAAGACACGTAGCGCGCCCTGTCATCCACTGCACCTGTATTCGCCTCCAGTCGTCATGACTTATCTTGCCACTGGACCCAGGTGGACTCAGGCTAGAGAGTGAGGTCGACAAATTGCGCAAATCTTCCTCACTTTAATTCAGTTCATCGAGCAAGTAATTCTGCATCCAAATTCATATATCACCTTCAAGCCCTGTGGTGATGGCGAGCGGCGAAGCGACAGGCGTGGGTATGCTGGCAGCCGTACTCGCACACCTGCACACAGGCGGCTCAGGCCATATGGTCGTCTGCTACTGACCGGAGCAGCAGTGGGATTCGGCAACCCCCTGTGCGTCTGAGCAGCCCTCTATAGGAACAACTGCTCACCTCCATAGCATGAGGAAGGGGCTAGAAAAGGTGTTCTAAACATTGTCTGCTCCATCATTACCTAACCAGCTAGCCGCGGTTGGTGGGTACCCTATACTGTGTTCGACATACAAACAAAGTAAACATATGCAACATGTAGGGCTAATACAGCAAACAATATTCCTTTGACATACGGATGTTGGAATGTACGCACCCTATTTGATAGAGACTGCACGTCGTGCCCAGAGAGACGAACAGCACTGATTGGGAAAGGGCTGGGCAGGTACAACATCGACATTACAGCCGTGAGCGAGACACGACTTGCAGAAAAAGGTCAAATCTGTGAAGTAGGTACCGGCTACACATTCTTCTGGGGTGGAAGGAAAAGCGAGGAAAGACGCCATTTCGGTGTTGGATTTGCAATTAAATCGGCGCTGGTTGGCAAATTAGCTGGATTTCCTAAGGCTGTAAATGACAAGCTTATGACCATTAAGTTTTACCATTATGACCCTTGCTGAATGGAAGGAAGCATGCAACCATTGTGAATGCCTACACCACAACGATGATCAAAGAAGATGACGTCAAGAACAAGTTCTTTGAGGACCTGCACAATGTATTAACATCTGTTCCCAAAGGAGACAAACTTATACTCCTTAGGGATTTCAATGCCAGAGTAGGCACGACACTACCTCTTGGAGTGGCATTATTGGAAAGCACGGAGTCGGAAATTGTAACAGCAATTGACTCCTCCTCCTTCAGACATGTTCCGAACACAATCAACAGAATTTCCGTCTTCCCATGTGTCAACAATCTGATTTCATACAATCATGCGGGCCCTTCATTCACCCCTCGTAACTACAAACACATCGTTGGGTAAATGGACTATCACAATTCATGTTTAATTATATTTTACAAAGCTCGCTCTCTGAGCATACACAGTTAACATTCATTACTCAATTGCAATCTACTATCATTGATTAAGTGTAACTATGCCCTCTCTAAACTATACACCGCAAGGGAAAACACAGATGTCCTGTCACACCGACTGTCAGTCTCCGTCTGACTCAAATCGCATGTCCAGTCCAGTTTCTTGTCCCCCTTTCTCGTGCTGTTAGTTGTGCGGCGTGCTGGCATCACTTGCCACGTCGTCCAGTTGTCCAGTCCTCGTAGCCTACAGCTATACTAGAGTTCAGTCTGTTTACGGGTAATCCCCGTGCTTACGGTACTCTGTCCTATTATAGGAGTGAATCCCGTCACGTCCTAGTTATGTCCTAGCTATGACACATACGTGTCCTGTCTAGGTCTAGTCCTACCACTGGTTTGGAGTACTAACTCCTTCTACTGTCTTTCTCTATGTATGCTCTTGTATAGAGTCCCTATTATGTCCTGTCTTTGTCCTTTACTTTCCTCTGTCCTTGTCCTACTTGTATCTATGTCTATCCTACTTCTATCTATGTCTATTCTACTTCTATCTCTGTCTCTCCCAGCACCTTGACACGCTCCCGTCCCCCGTCGCATTGCGTCACCAACTTTAACTCATGGTGTGGCGCAATCTTTCGTAACATTTAAAAATTAGTTTGGTCTAATTTTGTCAAGTGCTGGTAGGGTTATGTCCTCATGTCCTAGGTATAATCACTAACTTCTGACTATCTGATGTCACATTGTCGTATTTATCCACTGGCTTATTAATCAGTGTAGCACAACTGTACTGTTGGCTAGAGTCAATACTCATCCCATTACACATATGAGAGCTGTAACGAACCGAAGCCCATTGCCTTTACGGCCTGCTTCTCAAAATGCCGATTACCGACACCCCGTCCAGATTGCACTTTTTACGGGTACAATACATGAATATAAATTCATGCTCCCGTGTAATGTTTCTCCAACTATATTACAAGTTGTGTGTGTGCTGATGTTCACCTCTCTAACTTCCGTTTGTGGCTAAATATTCAAATGTATACCAAAGTATCAGTTAGTCTGTGATGTCGCCTGTTCATGTGGTTATCCCCCCTTCCATTTAATTGCTGTATGCATTTTTATCTGTAAGTATTTCTGGTTGTTTGCGTGTTTAGTTAAGTTTAATGTATGTTTAAATCAGAGACATAGGTGTATGTATCTAATTTACTGAATGTTGTTTTTCAAGCGTCGTAGATAGGTTTATGCTGTCACGAACTGATGCGTTAGCATAATTTGTGACCGCCTTGCCGATCTAGGAAACTTAAAAATGTAGCTATATCTATAATAGAATAGTGGCAACTACACACATAACTCACAGAAAAACGTGTGTCACACTGAAGACGCAGACAAATTATAAAAACGCTTGGGCGCGGAAAAATAATTCGCCCGCTTTTCACTCTCCTTGTATTTAATTCATTCATTCTGTCCTTGCTTTCGTCTTTCGTACTCATATTTGTTCTTACATGTTAAAAAGTTATGTTATGTCATTACATTATTATAACATTATAATGACACAGGAAAATAATCTTGGGAAATTAAATAAAATAAAATAAAATAAAATAATGGGGGAAAAAATATATTAAAATAAGAAAATAAAATATAGGGCAAAATAAATAGTCCATTAAAGTTTTGGCTCAGTTTTTCGGTAAGCTTTTTGAGCCGATTAATAGTGCGAAATAATGGCACCGTATCTATCTATACATTATTTACAAGTTAAGTGGGTTACTCACCCTTATTGTAAGTATACTAACTAATATTAACTATAATTTTGTGTGCTGAGATTTGCTGACTAAGGAAAGATAATCTAACTAACTAACTAAAATGGGGGGAAATGTGTTGGTTCCCTTAATCCAACTATAAATATAGATGGTACACACACAAAAGCTATTTTGTGATTTTATATTCCTAACTAATTTATATTAAATAAATCGAATGTTCTACCTATACTAAACTAATGTGTGCAACGCTAGGATGTAATAAATCTCAGTTATCTCATTTTAAGAGTAGTTATAAGTGTCTTTAGTTGGGAAATGGGAAAGGTGCATTTAATCTATAAAAACTAAAGTTATCGTGTTTCTTTTGACTACGTACACCATCTCGGTTCTGCTTTTACGTATATTCAACTAACTACATCTATCAACAATATTCTATTCTATGCAACTGTGGTAAAATTCTCTATAATACATGACAATTACATACATTTGTATTTATATAATATTTATATCCATAATAATATACACATACATATCTATCACACTAATTAACTACATTAAACTAGGCGCACTGAAGATGTCGCGCTCTTTCCTTTTGGAATCTATTTCACAAGTTCTTATGTATATAGTTCACTGTTCCATGTGATGTTCCTGGAATCTATTTTAATGTGTCACTAATATGGCGGATTACAATTTACTGACTTAATGTAAATAGTGATGACATGAGTGTCTTATGTCACATCTGTGTGATCGACTTTTGGTAACATTGTCACAGATGGAGTTGTGTCGACTTCTGGTAACATAGTCACAGACGAAGTTGTGTCGACTTCTGGTAATTCAGTCACAGATAGAGTTGTGTCGACTTCTGGTAACATAGTCACAGACGAAGTTGTGTCGACTTCTGGTAATTCAGTCACAGATAGAGTTGTGTCGACTTCTGGTAATTCAGTCACAGACGAAGTTGTGTCGACTTCTGGTAATTCAGGCACATTAAAGTTTGTAGGCCTACTTAACACGTCGGCCAGTATGTTACTTTTGCCACTGATGTGCCTGACAGTAAATGAGTAATTTTGGAGTACCAGGGACCATCCTGTATATCCTGTTGTTTTTGTGGACACCTGTCTCCATGACAGTGAGCGGTGAGTTGTCAGTCTCTATGACAAAGTGTGTCCCTGCCAAAAATCGGTGGAGTTTATGGACACAGTACACAATCGACAGCGCTTCCAATTCAGAAACCCCGTATTTGGCCTCAGTAGGAGTAATTTTTCGACTTACGTACATTATTGGATGAAGAATGTCGTTGTATTTCTGGCCCAAAATGCCTGCTATCGAGACTGTGCTTGCATCCGTCCTAAGAAAATATTGCAACTGAGGATTAGGCAAGCGGAGTATTGGGACATTGCTAAACAAATGTTTAAGTTTTGATAAAGCATCAATTAGAGTGGCATCTTTCACATCAATCTTTACATTATTTTTCAATAAATTAGAAAAGACACTGGTAATTTCCGCTAGATTGGGAATGAACTTGTTATAATCATTCACCAATCCAAGCAAACTTCTGACTTGTTTCTTGGTGACTGGTATCGTAAGATTTAGAATCTTTGTCACAATTTTGCTATCGGTTTCTAAATGGCCTTTTGATATGGTATGGCCTAGGAAGTCTATTTTCTCCAAGCCCAGCTCCACTTTGGTGGGCTTTACTGTAAGTCCAAATACTCTTATCCTTTCGAAGACTTGTCTAAGTTTTTGCAAGTGTTTTGTCCAGTCTGTTGTATGCACGCATCTGTTGTTTATCAGTTTTGGTTTTATCTGTATGCTGTCCCTTGTTGTAGTCAATTCTATTGTTGGTTCTGGTTGTTCTATCTTGTTGTCTTCTGTTTGATTCCCTATTGTGGTTGCGCTGAGTATGTTTTCTGTCTGGTTGCAGGGTGTGTTTGCATAGTGTTTTTCTTCTATTTGGTTAATGTCTGGTGTGGTTGTATTGTGTTTGTCTCTTGTCTGATGAATTGGTGTAATTGCATTGTGTTTGTCTGATGTCTTCTTAATTTGTGTAATTGTATTGTGTTCGTCTTCTGTATGCTGTTTCTGTTTAGTGGCCAATGTTATTGATTGGTCCTCTTCTGTAAAGTGGTTAAACTTCTTTTCTGAGTGGTGATATAAGATACATGATGGCGACATATAATTAATATCTTTAACAAATTTCTGCCAGTCAAACTGAGCTAATATTCTGGCTCTGGTATAGTTATATCGTGATTGATTAGCAAAGAACGCATCTATTGAGATTCGTGAAAGTACATGTAGCTGTTTCGACTTGTGGTAATATTTGCTGATCTTTCTGGTTGTCTCTCTTGCCCTTTTTCATGAGGCTTTCTTTGTGTACCTGAAAATAACATGACGTGTTTTCTGTCATGTTTGGGTTTATACCTTTTTCACAGGATGAGGTAACTGTACTGGCGCGTTGCGCCTGTATGAAATTTTGCTTAGTGGTGTTGTTTCTTGTACCACTTGGTGTTTTAGGGTGTAACTTTTTCACCTCCAGGTCATCTTGCTGTTTCTTTGTTTCTGACTTTGCTACCGCATTAGCCTTATGGGTTTCTCTCCAGGCTAATATTCGTTCTGCGGTACAGTTTTTAACTGTGGTAAGCACCCAATTATCAAATCCGTACACGGATTCTCTAAGATGGCGCACGTAAATGTGCCGGACAGGAATGGAGTGTTTATACGGGCTTTTGCTAACGGGTATTTTTCTATTGTACCCGAGAATGTACGGCACTCTACAGAGCCGCCCGTATAATCTTCTGGCTTGGCCAATTCCTTCCTCAAGCCAATAAGGGTACTACCGCTGTCTACTAAAAACTGACAAGGTTTGTTGTTAACTATCCCGTCATGAAATACTAGTTTGCCTCTGGAGGCTGTGACTGCGTTAGCATTCTCCGTAGAGCATGGTACTGTGTGCCCGCATTTCAGCACACCGTCTTCGTGAAATTGATGGCAAATAACACAATTATCAAAGTTCAAAACATCAATAGATGCTACAACATTATCAGCATATGGTAAAACTTCCTCACTTTCACTTTCATGCTCACTTTCACTTCCAGAAGAGGTATCGACAAGTATAGCATTACTGGCTCTCAATTTCTGACGTCCAAGACACTTAGAACTATAATGTCCGTACGAACGACAAAAGAAGCATTTAACTGCACGTCTATACGTGTTTCTCTTACTCTCTTGCTTCTTTATCATCATCTCTAAGTGAGACGGATATCCCGGGTTCTTATCGCACATCGAGTACTGTTCGTGAAACAAACGACAGTATGGGCACTGAGGTGGCTTAGACTTAGGTTTGTCCCTCCTCTGAAATGGTTTCTGAGGTTTACTTACTAGCAAATGATACTATTTCAGATTCTTCCACAGATGTTTTAAAGATGTCTCGATTGGAAGAAAAATATGCTGACCCCCGTTTTTCTAACTGTTCTATTGACTCAAAATCGGCTTGCTGCAGAAACTTTGCAAAGGGAGATGGTAAAGTGGAGATGATTTTGTCCATTATCATTAAGTTTTTAAGTTTATCAAAGTTTTTGTCTACCTTTGCCTCAGCTAGCCATCTGTTAAATACACTCTGTACGTTAGAAAGATAGTCAATGAACGTTTCTGTTGGTTTAGGTTTTAATTTGGAGTATTGAATTTGATACCCTGGGGCGTCTAGTAAAAAATGTTGCATAATGCGTTGTTTAATGTAGTCATAATTATTTCTGAGCTCTTGGGGGATAGATTCTATCACTTTTAAGGGCTCCCCCGAGAGATTCTTCATATAGACCACCGCCCAGTGTTCTCGTGGTACCTCTTGGAATTTAAATTGGAACTCTACATTCTCAGTCCATGCAGATATGGAATCGGCTTGACAATACGGTTTGATAAACCCTTTGTACTTGTTAAATTTATTCTCCTCTTCTTTACTTTTTATCTTGGTGGTGGCAATCTGTACATGGGATTCAATCTCCAATTCCTTCATCTTCAGCTGCGTTTGTGATTCAATCTCTAGTTGTTTACCTTTTATTTCTAATTCCTTTAATTTTGTGGCCTCAGCCAGTTCTACTTCTTTTAATTTAGTGGCCTCAGCCAGTTCTACTTCTTTTAATTTAGTGGCCTCAGCCAGTTCTAATTGTCTTAATTTATTTGCTTCAGCTAATTCAGCAAGATCTTTCTGATGCTGGCGTTCCTGTGCTCGCTCCTCTCTTTCTATTGCAGCTTTCCTGTCTCTTTCCTCTTTGTCTATTGCAGCTTTCCTGTCTGTGTGTACTCTATATTTATTACTTGCCCATTGCTCTAATTTATCTCCAGTAAATCCCAGGTCTTTACCTGTCTGTATAAATTCTCCTAATGTTGACATTTTGCTAATGTTTATAAACACACTCGCATATACAATGAAATGAACAATAAATGTTATATAATGATATTAATTATATACAGCACTCAATTTGAGATGCCCTTCTAATCAGTTTATCAAAACTATATGTATACTTATCTGAAAAAGCTGGAGTTCTCTAGGGCCTATAAGACGTTCTTCTGAATTTCAAGTTGAACTGCTGTTCTTAATTATATCTGCTCTGCATTCTGTTATATAGTGCAGCAAAAGTTACTATTTTGAAAATACAGTACATACAAGTTGTTAATCACACTCAAACAATTTTGTGTAATGATTCGCTCCGACGGGATGCTGAAATGCGAAATTAATTAATTTATAGTTTGTCTGTCGTATGTCGTGTCAATGTCGTTGTGTCTTCACCTTTGATTGACCTCACATGAAACGTCTTTGTGAAACATGTTCATATTCATTCTTTCACAATTATAACAATTTTCACACATAGACTTATCTATCAATTCACAAAACACAATTTGCCGTAATTTTAGAAATCAACTTTCTGATCTTATTTTTCAACCGATTGAATACATTTTGTATTTTCACTGAACACTCCTGTGCACTTTCTCGGTCATTGTCAGAGTCCAGAAAGGGGACAGTGATGCAGTGACATCGTTACGCCCGCCAGGCGACTTAGCTCCCAGTAGGGACACAGTAACTTCGTTACGCCGCCAGGCGAGTGGTAGTCACCGGCCTGCAAGACTGCTGGCTGACAAGCGACCAGCGGTCAAGCAAGGACGACGCTAAACGCACGCCTGCCTCGTGACGTCACCTGAGGTGGGAGGCAAGGTGCGAACTAGCGGCAGACCGCTCTGGGACACGGACGTGGACGGACGCAAGATAGAGAGAAAGGCGTTGTGTGGTTTCTGTGCTGAAAGTCGAGTGTCTGGACATCTTGAGAGTGAGACGTGTGAGCTGTATTGTGGATGTAAGTGTAATGCAGTAACCAGTATATATTGTTGTGATCATCGTTCTGTATTTAATATGTGAATAAATCCATTGAACGGTGTGTCGTTGAGTCTTACGTCAAATCACGTTGTATTTGTACTGTCTCACATGTGTTAGGAAAGCGAGCCAAGTTTAAGACCCTGTCAGTCATTCCATCTTTTGTAGGTTTGTGAACACTACTTCGTTTACAATTTTACCGTGGGTTTAAAGATTAGTTCTGAAAACCACTTCGAACATTCAATTTTTTTGGCAGTTTCAAGGCCCAGTCTTGTACACCATCTCGAACAATTATTTTTTTCTTGTAGGTTCAAGGCCCACTTCTGACACCATCCCGGTTCCTGTAGGTTCAAGGCCCACTTCTGACACCATCTTGGTTCCGCCTGTCAACAACCTGATTTCATACAATCATGCGGACCCTTCATTCACCCCTCGCAACTACAAACACATCGTTGGGTAAATGGGCTATCACAATTCATGTTTAATTATATTTTACAAAGCTCGCTCTCTGAGCATACACAGTTAACATTCATTACTCAATTGCAATCTATTATCATTGATTAAGTGTAACTATGCCCTCTATCTAAACTATACACCGCAAGGGAAAACACAGATGTCCTGTCACACCGACTGTCAGTCCCCGTCTGACTCAAATCACATGTCCAGTCCAGTTTCTTGTCCCCCTTTCTCGTGCTGTTAGTTGTGCGGCGTGCTGGCACACTTGCCACGTCGTCCAGTTGTCCAGTCCTCGTAGCCTACAGCTATACTAGAGTTCAGTCTGTTTACGGGTAATCCCCGTGCTTACGGTACTCTGTCCTATTACGGGAGTGAATCCCGTCACGTCCTAGTTATGTCCTAGCTATGACACATGCGTGTCCTGTCTAGGTCTGGTCCTAACACTGGTTTGGAGTACTATCTCCTTCTACTGTCTTTCTCTATGTATGCTCTTGTATAGAGTCCCTATTATGTCCTGTCTTTGTCCTTTACTTTCCTCTGTCCTTGTCCTACTTGTATCTATGTCTATCCTACTTCTATCTATGTCTCTTCTACTTCTATCTCTGTCTCTTCTACGTCTATCTCTGTCTCTCCCAGCACCTTGACACCATGAGAAATAGACATCGTGGATGCACCCTAGCTCGAAACACTGGCACCTCATTGATTATGTCATCGTCAGGAGGAGTGACAGACATGACGTTCGGGTGACAAAATCCATGTGTGGTGCCGAATGTTGGACAGACCATCGTCTCATTATCTCAAAAATAAACATACACATCAAACCACCACGGCCGCTCTCAAGAGGTAAAAGTGCAAAAAAAAAAAAAAAAAAACAATAACAACTACATGTTACCCGCCTAATCAGCAAAACAAATGCAGCTGTCGTTTGAATATATACTGGAAGACCGCATCAAGAACAATGCTGCAGCTAAACTGGATGCGGAAACAGAGTGAAGAGCCCTAAAGGGAATAATTTACAACAATGTTATGGAAATCCTGGGTCCAGCACCCTCCCCCCCCCCCCCCCCCCCCCCCCCCCCCCCCCCCCCCCCCCCCCCCCCCCCCCCCCCCCCCGTCCCCAATCTTCTCAACAAGGCACATTTGAATGACTATAAGTCAATATTTTTTTTTAAAAATCGATGCCTTCAATAACATCCAGAGAGTAGTGCAGCAGAAACTTCTGCACATGCGGGACATGAGCAACAAAGCTGATGAGATTCAAAGCTTTGCTGACAGACATGATATGAATAACTTCATTGGTCATCCATAAGAAAGAAATCCTACAACGCCTGGCAGAGCATTTTAGCAACATCTTAAATGCAACCTCTTCCTTCGATGATGAAACATCAACTGCCTTCATTAAGTCCCCACTAATGACCTCTTGATGACCTGCCAACCTTAGTGGAAGTAAACAAAGCCATGCAGCAACTTACCAGCGGTGAGGCGCCTGGTCCTGACTCCATCCCAGCAGAGATATACAAGGCAGGTGGGCCGGTCCTAATAGAGCAGCTTCACCAAGTCTTTGCAAACATACCTGGATCTTTTCTTCGGGTCATGCCGGTGTGCTGGGGAATGAACAGGCAGACAGATTGGCTGGTTCGGCAAAACTTGGTGGAGTATTGATGCATGACAAGGCAGACGTGGTTGCATCCTTGTGGGAGCACGTGTACACCTCGGAGGAGCAAATGGATCACCATTGTCTGGCAAGAATGAGGCAGCGAGGAGTGACGAGGGGATCTGGCCGACGCTCGACGCTCAGAGGAAAGGCGAGACGGACATATAATAAGATTGCTACTGGAACTATTGATGTTTGAACTCTTCGCTGGCTGCTGAGGATGGGGACGGAGCGCTTATGGGAATGTCGCGAATGCTGTGATGTCGGTTCCGAAATCAATCAATTAATCAATCCGTTCAGTGCAGAATGCCAGCCAATCCCTGCATTCCAGTACTATGTAATTATGACCCTGCACAGGTCTCACTATTCCATTGGCATTCTGACCCACTCCCCTCCACTCCCAATGTTCTCAAGTTCTGCCAGAATGAAGTTAACCTAGCAATTATGTTGACAGTTTCATGTAATAAAAATATGAAACCAAGTGTATTTATGTGCAAACGTTGTCAGGGAAGATTTGCAGTCTCGCATCAGTGATCCGGGGTGCAATACAAGGCATCCGGAAATCAGTTTATCATAATTCAAAGAAAATACCCAACTCACAAATGTTAGAGTCATCGGAGACATTGCGTGGGGGTTGAGTTCTAATCTTAAATGTGGTCACCTGCTTACACATGGGGCCATATGTGTAGTATCTTGCAATCCCTGGCATAAAGTGTCTGTCTGTCTGTCTGTTCGTCCGTCTGTATGCCAGTATGTCTGCGTAATACCTGATTATCTTCTCTGTCTGTTCATCCATTCATCACCCCAGTAAGTCTGTCTATCTGAGTGTCTGCACGTCTGCCTATCTGTCTGTCTACATGTCTGTCTGTCTATTCGTCTATCCGTCTGGTCTGTCTGTCCGTCTGACTCTCCGTCTGACAATATGTCTGTCTATCTGTTTGTCTATCTGTCTGTCCGTCTTTTCATCTGTCCTTATGTCTGTCTGTCCACCCATCCGTTTATCTGTCCGTCGGTCTGTCCGTATGTCTGTCTGTCCCTCGGTCTGTGTGTCTGTTTGCTTATCTGACTGTCTCACTGTCTGTCTGTCTGTCTGTCTGTCTGTCTGTCTGTCTGTCTGTCTGATAGGTCGGTCGCTCTGTATATTGTTAGATCGATTAGTCGGTCGGTTAGTCGGTCTGTCGTCTTCTATCAATTCATGTATGCATCTACACGTCAATAACCATGATTGTGTTACCGAATAGATTAAACGATGTACAAACGTGCATAAGTTATAGTAGAAAGTAAAGGATGCACACATCTGCAACAAAGATAGAAGAAAGTAACCGATGCATGCACAAGCTTGTAACAAGAATAGAAGAAAGTGAACGATGAACAAACATTCAACATTGATACAAGAAAGTAAATGATGCACACATATGCAATAATGATAGGAGAAATTAAACGATGCATAAATACGCAATACTAATAGGAGAAAGTAAACGATGCACAAGAAAGTAAAATATACAATAATGATAGAAGAAAGTACACTATGTACACACATTACACAATGATAGAAAGAAAAAAAAAGTATTACATATTCGTGATACACAATATCTGATTGAAAGAAGTAAACAATACAGTGTTGTAGCAATTGAGATAGAACATCGGAAATCAATAACTTGTACAGCTTGAATTAGACAGTATACGTTGCCGAGATATGCAACAAGGTAGAAACTATCATAGAAGACAGCACACGATGCCGAGATATGCAACACGTTAGAAACTATCATAGAAGACAGCACACGATGCCGAGATATGCAACACGTTAGAAACTATCATAGAAGACAGCACACCATGCCGAGATATGCAACACGTTAGAAACTATCATAGAAGACAGCACACGATGCCGAGATATGCAACAACGTTAGAAACTAGTCGTAGAAGACAGCACACGATGCCGAGATATGCAACACATTAGAAACTATCATAGAAGACAGCACACCATGCCGAGATATGCAACAAGTTAAAACCATAATAGAAGACAGCACACGATGCCGAGATATGCTAACACGTTAGAAACTATCATAGAAGACTGCACACCATGCCGAGATATGCAACAAGTTAAAACCATAATAGAAGACAGCACACGATACCGAGATATGCTAACACGTTAGAAACTATCATAGAAGACTGCACACCATGCCGAGATATGCAACAAGTTAGAAACTATCATAGAAGACAGCACACCATGCCGAGATATGCAACACGTTAGAAACTATCATAGAAGACAGCACACGATGTCGAGATATGCAACACGTTAGAAACTATCATAGAAGACTGCACACGATGCCGAGATATGCAACAAGTTAGAAACTATCATAGAAGACAGCATAAGATGCCCAGATATGCAAACACGTTAGAAACTATCATAGAAGACAGCACACCATGCCGAGATATGCAACAAGTTAGAAACTATCATAGAAGACTGCACACCATGCCGAGATATGCAACAAGTTAAAACCATAATAGAAGACAGCATAAGATGCCTAGATATGCAACAAGTTAGAAACTATTACAGAATAAAGTGAACGATAGAACATCGGAAATCAATAACTTGTACAGCTTGAATTAGACAGTATACGATGCCGAGATATGCAACAAGTTAGAAACTATCATAGAAGACAGCACACCATGCCGAGATATGCAACAAGTTAGAAACTATTGTAGAAGACAGCACACCATGCCGAGATATGCAACAAGTTAGAAACTATCGTAGAAGACAGCACACGATGCCGAGATATGCAACAAGTTAGAAACTATCATAGAAGACAGCACACGATGCCGAGATATGCAACAAGTTAGAAACTATCATAGAAGACAGCTCACGATGCCGAGATATGCAGCAGGATATGAACTATCATAGCAGAAAGTGAGCGATGCCGAGATATTCAACAAGTTAAAAACTATCACAGAATAAAGTGAACGACGCCGAGTTATGCAACAAGTTACAAACTATCACATAATAAATTAAACGGCGCCGAGATATGCATTGTTTTTGTTGTTTGTCCATCAATAATGATAATTACCATTCATTTCATTCAGTGAAGTTGGAAGTATGGAGCCGTGAGTTCTAAGATGGCTGATAAGGCCTATTTTGGCCTGAAATTTTTTTTGACAATGTGGGCAAAGAATGCTTGAAGTTCCAGGAGGAGGGTCTCCTGCAGTGGATTTTCTGTCCAGCCTTTTTTTTCACAGTTCTTGCAGTCCTGGTTGCTTCACATGTGACTGCACCCTTGCGTAATGCTGTACGCCATGAATTTCGGTCTTTTGCAGCATTCGCCCTAGTGTCACAATGAACTACAAAAGCTTTTAGTGACATCTTCAGAGTGTCTATAAAGCGTTTCCTCTGACCGTCTTGGGAGCGTTTACCACAACGCAGCTCGCCTTAAAAAATTTAAAAAAAATTAGTTTAGGGAGCCTGTGATCCGGCATGCGAGTCAAGTATCCAGCACAGCGAATCTGATTCTTCATTAGTAAAGTGTGGATAGTGGACATTAACGCTCTTTCTAGAACTTCAATGTCTGGGATCTTGTCTTGCCATTTAATCTTCATTAGCTTCCTAAGGCAGACTGTGTGGAAGTGCACACCGGCACACCGGCATGCCCCGAAGAAAAGATCCATGTGATGCTTGCCACCCGTAACCTCCGAAGCGAAGCAAGCCATCTGCACGAAGCCTGCCTGTCCTCACCCTCCTCAGCATGCTTTCTGAGTCAGTTACAATCACGATGTGTGTATGTATCGTGTTCTCCATCCAGCGGAAAGTTGCATTGACGGCCTCCATCCCCATTCTTAATCTAGATGTTATGGTATCATACGCCAGGCTCTTCTGCACCAAATGTCGACCATTAGCTTTTGCTAAGAATCCGAGGCACTTCTCCTACCTCTCAACACCGAACATTCTGCGTAGATAATCTCATAACCCGGGCGAGCATTATACTGAATTAGTTGCTGGATTTCCACTTTCTTGGCCCCTGCGCGGAAGAAATCATTCCTTATTCAACGGGCAAGACGGCGTTTACCTGCAAAGGGTTGTGGCACGTAATGAGCACGGCAAGGCACGTAGAGCGCCCTGGTCATCCACTGCACCTGTATTCGTCTCCAGTCGTCTTGTACTTGTCCTGCCACTGGATTCAGATGGACTCAGGCGAGAGAGTGAGGTCGACGAATTGTGCAACTCTTCCTCACTTTAATCCAATTCATCGCGCAAGTCATTCTTCAGTCTGAGAATGGCGGTGAAGGAAGTCACGGCGGCATTCCACTGGCTCGAGGACAAACAGTAAATATACAATATAGTTTGTGTATCGTCATAGATATAACACTAAATGTACTGTACATATTGTTTATAGTCATAGATATAACACAAAATGTTCAGTATAGATTGTGTATCACCACAGATAGAACATTAAACATACAGTATAAACTGTGTATCACCACAGAAAGAACACTCAACATACAGTTTAGATTGTGTATCGTCATATATATAACACTAAATATACAATATAGATTGTGTATCGTCTTAGATATAACGCTACATATACTGTATAGATTGTTTATAGTCATAGATATAACACCACATGTACAGTATAGATTGTGTATCACCACAGATAGAACATTAAACATACAGCATAGATTGTATATCGCCATAAGTAGAACACTAAACCATCTCATCTCATCATGTTCCTCTTGTACCTTGCGATGTCGAGGTGAAGTATAAACATTGTGAGAGTGCCCGATTATGGGCTTCATATATCGATATTCCCATGGACTCTGCTATTCCCTCCGTCCAACGTTTACGTGGTCGGCCTCTTCCTCTGGTTCCATCTTGTCTGTACATCATTGCTTGTTGTGGTATGCTGTTGACTGGTAACCTACTTGCATGGCCAAACCATTTAAACTTGCTGCTTTCTAATAACTTCTAGTGCTGCTTTAACCCCCACTTTAGTCCTGATTTCTTCATTTTTTGATCTTATTTCTTCTTGTTAAGTTGAGTATTCTTCTCAGGAACCTCATTTCTGTTGTGATTTTAGAACTCTAAACATACAGTATAAATTGTGTATCGTCATAGATATAACACAAAATATTTAGTATAGATTGTGCATCGCCATAGATAGAACACTAAACATACAGTATAAATTGTGTATCATCATAGATAGACTACTAAACATACAGTATAGACTATGTATCGTCATAGATATAACACAAAATACATAGTATAGAGTGTCTATCGTCATAGATATAGCACAATATATACAGTATAGATTGTGAATCGCCACAGACAGAACACTAAACATACAGTATAGATTGTGTATTGTCACAGACAGAAAACTAAACATCCAGTATAGATTGTGTATCGCCATAGATAGAACAATAAACATATAGTATAGAATGTGTATGTCCATAGATAGAACACTAAACATACAGTATAGATTTGTGTATCGGCATATATATATAACACAAAATATACAGAATGGATTGTGTATCGCGACAGACAGAAGACTAAGCATACAATATATATTGTGCACCTTCTTTATAATGTGTACTGACTGTCAAGACGAACACGCCTCTGTGCAACTGTTACAGCTGAGTTGAGCAGAAACTAATATCTTAGGGACTCTATCCCAATGCGAGACGCGGGTGTGGTAGTTCGTGTCAGCACATCACGTGAATGGAGAGAGAGGGAGAGAGAGAGAGAGAGAGAGAGAGAGAGAGAGAGAGAGAGAGAGAGAGAGAGAGAGAGAGAGAGAGAACGAACGAACGAACGAACAGACTTTATTTTCAAAGGGTAACAAATTGGGCACGCAGGCCCGTCTTACATTCGGCCCTTCCAATCACTCATCTTTCTTTCATAAACAGTGCATAGGAAAAAAACATTGTCACATGAATTTTGTAAACATAAACAATGCATATTACTATGTTATAAGACACATCCACCACCCACCCACACATCCCCCATTCACTCCAACTCCCCCACCCAACCACACACACATACAATACATTCCCCCACCCATCCACCACATCCCTACACATCTCCCCACCCACACACACCTCTCATCAACCACACATCCCATCCACCCACACCCCAAGCACACATACATTCAATAACCCACACATCCCCCACCTACACACATCTCCCCACCCACTGAGAGAGAGAGAGAGAGAGAGAGAGAGAGAGAGAGAGAGAGAGAGAGAGAGAGAGAGAGACTTGTGTGTATGAGTAAACGTTTGTTAATGTGGTTTCTGATTGTCACTATGTATATGTGTATGCGAGTGAGTATAAATGTGTGTGTTGTTGAGTTGATGTATAACTACCAGAATTTGTGCAACTGATGTATTTATATATTATGTGTGCATGTAAGTATGCATGTATGTGTTTATGCATGTGCGAGCGTGTGTGTATATGTCTGTATGCCAGCTAGCCTGTCTCATAACATGGAAATATAAATTGCTTATGTTCACACCTTTCATTTCACGATTTATTTTTCTGTGTGAATGTAACATAGATAGTTGATGTACGAAAGATGAGTGGTTGGAAAGATTTAATGTAAGACGAGCCTGCGTGCCCAATTTGTGGCCCTTTGAAAAAAATGTTGGTTCATTCTTTCGTTCGTGACAAGTCTCCACAAAGAGGCAGTGGAAGCAGGTAAAAATATGCCAGTAACTGATATTTTACCATCGAGTGCACCTGATTTTGAAACAGATACGTGCGTGCTGATGCCCTAGATTTGAAGCTTTAATGGTGTGTACTCTCTTGGCCCTCTCCTGACCTACCACATGAGTACATGGTTTCAGATGACTTTAGCGGCCATGGATAACGATATAAATGAAATGGTTTCAAACTGCGGTGAAGCAGTGCACAGTGCAAAGTGTTAGTACGATCCTGAGAGGTGCACATTATTACCAGTGGTTCTCGACCGCACCATGACCAGCCAATACAGGTACAAGCTTTTACGTTGTGAATACATCCACTAAGATACTTTTCCTCAGGATTATACTCGGTACATTATCATATCTCGTCGTTCTCCTCTTCCATGCCTTGTTCTGCCCTCTTGTGCATCGTCATTCAGCAATCAAACACAGAGAGCATCTGTTGAATGTCTTCCCCAGGACATGCTGGTGTGGTGAAAAACGAGCAGATGGACATATTGGCTGGGTCTGCGCCCCTTGGTGGGGTATTGGTGTATGATAAGGTAGGCGTGGTGGGGGACCTTTGGAATCGTGTGTATAGTGTAGAAGAACAGGTAGTTCATCACAGCTTGGCGAGAATGGTGCTGCAGGGAGTGACCAGAGGATCTGGCCGATAATCGGGACTAAAGGGAAAGGCCAGACGGACACATAATAAGGCTGCTACTGGTACCATTAATATTGGGAACCTTCGCTGGCTGTAGATGAGGGAATGGGAATGTCCCTAGTGCTGTGATGTCGATTGTTCACTCAACTCAACCCAGCTCCTGCGCACGTCCGTTACCATACCTCCTCCCTCCATGCATTTATCTAATGTGGTCACTGAACCATTCCCCTCCCCTACACCACCGCACCCTCTTACTGCAGAGAAGCAGCAGCAGCAGAGGAAGATTCCAAAGAATCACCGCTAACGAACACTGGCCATTACATACCATGATTGTAAATCACATTCTTCTGCACTACTGCTCCATTCATTACTCCGCCATTACTCCATTACAAGCTGATTCATTTCCGGGTCACTCAGTAGTCGGGCTTTCATAACCGGGCCATCTAAGGTGGATAAAAACAACCAGGTGTCAATGGCGATAAATGAGCACAGACTTCTCATGATTGATCTCCGTGGACTCACCCTATGGCCTCCCCCTCCCCCTATCTGGTCCTTCATCATAATTATTATCTCTAGAATTCCCCACAAATCAATTATCTGCTCAAAATATGCGATTCAAAAGTTTTACAAGGGTAGAATATAGATTAATTTAGAACGAGCGGGCGTTCCCATGTCTCATATATTTAGACGTTCATTCGTTCTCCTTTTCGTTCTTCTATTTTTTTTTTTTTTCATTGGCTTTTCCCCATTCTTTGTTCAATTCTTTCTTCCTTTCTGTTTTCATTCGTTCACTTACTCGTTATTTCATTCGTTATTCCTTTGTTCTTTTGTGTACTTTTCAAATCGTTCTCTTATTCGTTCTACCTTTGTTCGTCCATTCCTTCTTCCCTCGATTGTTGCATTACTTCCCCTTCCGATCTTCCGTTGTTTTTTTTTCCCTTTCTTTCTTGTATTCATTATCTTTTCTTTCCTGCTTACATGCATACATCTTTTCGTTTTTAAATCGTTCTCCGTTTCGTTCTTCCATTCGTTCTTCCATTCGTTCTTCCTTTCGTTCTTTCACTCGTTCTTCTTTTGCTCTTCCATTCATTATTCCATTCATTCATCCTTCCGTTTTTAATTCCTTCTCCGTTTCGTTCTTAATTCGTTCTTCCATGAGTTCCTCCGTTCGTTCTCCCATTCGTTCTTCCATTCGTTCTTCCTTTCGTTCTTCCGTTCGTCTGTCCATTTCAATTATTCGATCTTTGTTGTGTGTGTGTGTGTTTTTTGTTTTTTTGTTCTTTTGTTAGTTCGTTCGTTCATTTCCTCATTTGTTATTTTGTTCGCCCCCTCGTTAATTCCCTCATGTGTTATTTTGTTCCCTCCCTCGTTCATACCCTCATTTGTTATTTTGTTCCCTTCTTCGCTCATTCCCTCATTTGTTATTTGCTTCGCTCGCTCGAACGTGTGCTTGTGTTTGTGTGTGTGTTTGTGTGTGTGTGTGTGTTTGTGTGTGTGTGTGTGTGTGCGCGCGAGTGTGTATGTGTAAGATCTAATTTTGGTATATGCGCGGGTGTGTAGTTGTCGAATTTAGTTGCATGTGTAGTTTGTTAGTGCGTCTTGTGTGTGAGTGTAGTCTGTATGTATGTGCGATCACCGTTAGATGTATATTTATATGTTGTGTTCATGTGTGTGAGCATGTGTGACTCACGTGTTATCTGTATATGTGTGTGGGATTGTGTGATACAAGTGAATTATATGTGCACATGTGTGTTCCATGTATGTGTGGGTATGTGTGTGTTATACACGAGAACTCTGTCTGTATGTACGGGTACGTATGCGTCAAATGCATGAACTCTGTGTGTATGTAGGTATGTAAGCGTGATTTCTATGAACTGTAAGACACCCGGAGAGCACAAGTGACTGCTGTATCCACTAATACTAAATTGCTCGGTAGCCTCGCCTGAATCCACTGAACTGCTCGGTAGCCCCACCTGAATCCACTGAACTGTTCGGTAGCCTCACCTGAATCCACTGAACTGCTCGATAGTCCCACCTGAATCGACTGAACTGCTCGGTAGCCTCACCTGAATCTACTGAACTGCTCGGTAGCCTCACCTGAATCCACTGAACTGCTCGGTAGCCCCACCTGAATCCACTGAACTGCTCGGTAGCCTCACCTGAATCCACTGAACCGCTCGGTAGTCCCACCTGTATCCACTGAACCGCTCGGTAGCCTCACCTGAATCCACTGAACCGCTCGGTAGTCCCACCTGTATCCACTGAACCGCTCGGTAGCCCCACCTGTATCCACTGAACCGCTCGATAGTCCCACCTGTATCCACTGAACCGCTCGGTAGTCCCACCTGTATCCACTGAACCGCTCGGTAGCCCCTACTGTATCCACTGAACCGCTAGGTAGTCCCACCTGTATCCACTGAACCGCTCGGTAGTCCCACCTATATCCACTGAACCGCTCGGTAGTCCCACCTGTATCCACTGAACCGCTCGGTAGTCCCACCTGTATCCACTGAACCGCTCGGTAGCCCCACCTTTATACACTGAACCGCTCGGTAGCCCCACCTGTATCCACTGAACCGCTCGATAGTCCCACCTGTATCCACTGAACCGCTCGGTAGTCCCACCTGTATTCACTGAACCACTCGGTAGCCCCACCTGTATCCACTGAACTGCTCGGTAGTCCCACTTGTATCCACTGAACCGCTCGGTAGCCCCACCTGTATCCACTGAACCGCTCGGTAGCCCCACCTGTATACAACTCACAGGTCAGAATGTCCAGTTATACACCTTACAGTTCATTGTGTCTAGTTAAACATCTTACAGTTCATTGTGTCCAGTTATACAACTCACAGGTCAGAGTGTCCAGTTATACAACTCACAGGTCAGAATGTCAAGTTATACACCTTACAGGTCATTGTGTCCAGTTATACACCTTACAGTTCATTGTGTCCAGTTATACAACTCACAGGTCAGAGTGTCCAGTTATACAACTCACAGGTCAGAATGTCCAGTTATACACCTTACAGTTCATTGTGTCCAGTTATACAACTCACAGGTCAGAGTGTCCAGTTATACAACTCACAGGTCAGAATGTCTAGTTATACACCTTACAGTTCATTGTGTCCAGTTATACAACTCACAGGTCAGAGTGTCCAGTTATACAACTCACAGGTCAGAATGTCCAGTTATACACCCCACAGGTCAGTGTGTCCAATTCGACACGCATGTCTGCATGGTTTACGGCCTCTGGACAGATTCCACCCAAGGTCAAGGGCTGTATCCACCCGTGGGTAGGTAGATTCCACCTAAGGTCACGAACTCTACCCGTGGGTAGGTATTACTTTTCCTAACAACTTTGCCAGGGCCGGGGCATTACGGCCTACTCTTTGCACACACACCATGCACACTGGGTCGTCCTGTTTGTCACCCTTATCCTAGCAGGCTCTCTAACCAAGAGAGCAGGGGGAGGGGAGGGCGTGTGTTACCGTTAGATACCAATAGTTCTTCGAGAGAGTCCCCGCCCTGTGCAGGGATCGTTAGATACCAATACGTCTTGGAGACATTCCCAGATCTATGCAGGGATGGACCCAGGTACTTCTTGAGGTTGAGGCGGTCTCCGTACTCACTCAGCCTCAGCTCCAAAAGTACGACCTGGATGTAAACCCGAAGTGAGGTCAACTCTATCCATCAACTTGTTTCTTCTGTTGTCAATTTCGTCAGCTTGATCTCATTTCCGTGTTGACATTTGTGAAAAATAAACTGCACAAATCTTCTCCCCGAGTGCTGGAGTTATTAGCTAAATCAACAACACTTCTTTTCTCTTTCCCTTTTTCTGATGCTTTGTTTTTCTTCTTCGAATACACGAGAAACTTGCAAGAAGTGAATGTAATGAGAGATGTATCCCACTTCCTGTGTGAATTATCAGGTATAGTTTACATCGTTTTAAAAATAGAAAATTAAATTTAGCATAATTTGTGGAGGAAAACTTGCGATAACCACTCTCCCCTCGCCAAACGACATTATTGACGTTGGTGCCCCCTTATGCTGTATAGAATGTCCAGAATTCTTGGAATATGGCAACCTCTTCACAAAAATTGAGATTATTGCATTTCATTGTGTAGACATGAGGAACGCACTCTGGTTGACCCGTGTGAACTCACTCGCTGGTTGTCGTTCTTGACTGGTGGCCGTCGTAATGTGAGTCAAAAACTGCATTTATTTGTCAAGGACGTCACGAATCTATCTGTGGGGTTAGGTTCAGCTTGGCTGGAGTGTTTCAGCTGACGAATTTATGTTTGGGTGTGAATGAATTCATCACACACACATACAGACATACACACACACATACAGACATGCAAACACACACACATAAACACACACACACACACACATACACATAAGCGAGAGCACGCACAATGAGACGCACAGAGATACAGAGAGAGAGAGAGAGAGAGTAAGGGCGAGAAAGACAGACGGAGAGGAAGAGAGAGAGAGAGAGAGAGAGAGAGAGAGAGAGAGAGAGAGAGAGAGAGAGAGAGAGAGAGAGAGAGAAAAGTTCTTCTTCTTCTTCTTCTTCTTCTTTTTCTTCTTCTTCTTCTTCTTCTTCTTCTTCTTCTTCTTCTTCTTCTTCTTCTTCTTGGTCGTCGTCGTCGTCAACATCGTCATCTTTATCATCACCATCATGAATCTATTCTTCTCCTCTTAATTTTCCTTTGTATTCGTCTTCTTCTTGCCCTCCACGTCGAGGTGTCTTTTCTGGGGTGGGCATTTTTCCACTCTCTCTTGTCTAGTACTTCTCCATATAATCTGTCTCTATCTTCCCATGAATTGCAAATTACTCCCATACATAAATCTGTGTCTATCCTGTTATGTCTCGTCTATTGCTCCCACTCTGTGTTCCTCTATCTACTGTCTATTTTACCTATTGCTCCCACATATAAGGATAATTTCTCCAGTAAAACTCTTATGTTCTCGTGCCCGCTGCATTTCAACCTATGTGTCTTGTAGTGTTGATGTTTCGTCTAATAGCCTCTGTTTGTTTTCTGTCCATTAAACAATAATTGGGATTCTCTATGAGAAGGACCATCTGATGCATCGTCCGTTTGTCTATGTCTCTGTGTTTCTATCTGTGTGGAAGTATGTATGTTTATTTGTCTGTCTATGTGTCTGCTTGTCTGTCTGGCTGTCTGACTGTTTGTATTATGTCTGTCTGTCTGTCTGTCTGTCTGTCTGTCTGTCTGTCTGTCTGTCTGTCTGTCTGTCTGTCTGTCTGTCTGTCTGTCTGTCTGTCTGTGTCTGTCTGTCTGTCTGTCTGTCTGTCTGTCTGTCTGTCTGTCTGTGTGTGTCTGTCTGTCTGTCTGTGTCTGTCTGTATGTCTGTCTGTCTGTCTGTCTCTCTCTCTCTCTCTCTCTCTCTCTCTCTCTCTCTCTCTCTCTCTCTCTCTCTCTCTCAGTCGTTTCGCGTCTATCTGTGTGTATGCGTGTCTGGTAGTTTGTTGTCAGTCTGTCGTCTCGCTGCCTGGCTGACTGTCTGTCTAAGCATTCTTTGAATCACAACAGCGCAGAACATACATGCAGATCAAACCATCACACCTTTGACAGCGTGTACTACAATCCTCTACCAACGAACATGAAGCTTTTATTAAATGCACGCGGAAGTGACGTCAGTATACGAGTGTGTTCTCCACGGCCCTATTCTCCACCCCCCCCCCTCCCGCCCACCTATCCCAGCTCGCAGATGTATGTGCACCTGTAGAACATGGCCTAATCTTGGTTGTCTTAATTAAGAACATTGTGATTTACAAATAGACAGGAACATTGGCCAGGTAGCGAGAGGGGTTGTGCAGCTACCGTACTGGTCGGGGGTTTGAACTGCGACAGTCAGCATTGCTGTCTAGTCTGTTCTCACACCTCAGCGAGCATACAGGTGGGGAGAAGCGGGCTGGGCACAATCGCAACAAGAACACAGAGTTCATCCAAGGCTATGGGGATCGTGTGAGATGGCCAACCATGACCACCCAGGCTTGTCAACATGAACATAATGATGATGATGATGATGATGATGATGATGGTGATGATGATGATGATGATGATGATGATGATGATGATGATGATGATGATGATGATGATGATGATGATGATGATGATGATGATGATGATGATGATGGTGCTTTCACATACCCACAGCCGATTCCTGCTTTGGGACACGGGTTTTGTGAGCACCATATACTGGATACTGGATGTAAGGTTGAAGGCAAGCGAGCCAGAGGTAGACAAGAAGTGGAAAGATAACATCAGGATATGGACGAACAGCAGTCTGACAGAATGTACAGTCAGGGCGAGAGATATATGCTGTTGGAGATCCATTGCACTCATTCATGGTGGCATCGGCACCTGATGGATTGATTAACGTAACCAGGTTTATCTGCTACCTCAGTGGTCATGAGGAGGAAATAACATGGAGGTGGGTGTTCACATGAAGGCAAGTGTTCACATTAGACCTGGGCTTGCTAACATGGGTGCCAGTTATTTACTGTGGATGTCATTTCTGTGGGCAGTCTATTGACCATGTCACCCCTCGAGTGCCTGTTGGTCTCTGCAAATATGGAGCGAGACCCATATACAAACCATAACACAAGGAGGGTGTAAGGGACTTTCACTTTAGCTTACCTATTGCTGAACTTATCACAGCTGCCAACTATATCCTTAACTTATCACTGTTGCCAACTATATCCTTAACTTATCACTGTTGCCAACTATATCCTTAACTTATCACTGTTGCCAACTATATCCTTAACTTATCACTGTTGCCAACTATATCCTTAATTTATCACTGTTGCCAACTATATCCTTAACTTATCACAGTTGCCAACTATATCCTTAACTTATCACTGTTGCCAACTATATCCTTAATTTATCACTGTTGCCAACTATATCCTTACTTATCACTGTTGCCAACTATATCCTTAACTTATCATTGTTGCCGACTATATCCTTAATTTGTCACTGTAGCCGACTATATCCTTAACTTATCACAGTTGTCAACTATATCCTTAACTTATCACAGTTGTCAACTATATCCTTAACTTATCACAGTTGCCAGCTATATCATTTCCTCTTCAACCAGCTTTATTTATAGTGTAAAGAAATACAGACAAAAACCCAACGAGCAAGTCCTACAAGAAGCAAATGGGAATCATAAGCTGTTTGGAGAAATTAAACGTAGACAGCCATATGTGTTTGGACATATTATAACAAGAAATAAATTAGATAACGTGGAGACAACTGTCAAGATTGAGGTGGAAAGAACAAGAGGAAGGCAGAGAAGTATATATCTGGATGGCTTGGCCATGTGGCATGGTGGAGACAAGAACACGGAGCTGATCTACGACTGTGGCGGTCGTGCGAGATGGCGAAACATGACCGCCCACGATTATCAGCATGGAACATGATGATGATGAATTAAATTCCCGATATATTCCCACGGCTTTCCCCATACGCGTATGCAAACTCTGATACCTGGAGACAAATGCCGGCCTAGGTGTATTTCCCCAGTTCTGGTAATAAACTTCATTAACTATAAATTTAAGCCGCCGACTGAGACTCAACCTTTCCCTGACACGACACATTTCTCTCACGTGTAAATCTGTATACCCCATTTGGTGTGCTCACCCTGCCCAGGTAGTAATCAGCTATCTATCCCAGAATTCTCCATTTTCAGGTGACCTCCTTCAAATCATTCGCACCTTTTTGCGCATTCGTTTTTTTACACTATCGCCGAATCTTCTCCGTAATTTGTTACTACCTCTCCCGCGTCATTCTCTACAATTTTTTATTGAGAAAATTGTGTTTTCCTAACTTGCACGCGGTACTAATTTGTTGGAGCGCATATTTCAACCGACTGTTACAGACTATCCCACCTGAACATATCAGTATATGTGCGAAAATCCAAACCCAGCTGAACATAACATTATATGTGAGGGAATACAACTCCAGCTGAACATATCATCATATGTGAGGGAAGACAAACCACATTGATCATATAATTATATATGCGAGACAACTCCACCTGAACATATCGTTATATATGCGAGAAGACAACTCCAGCTGACCATAGTCATTATATATGAGGAAAGGCAACCCCCTGCTAAGCATCATTATATGTGAGGGAAGGCAACTCCAGCTTAACATATCATATGTGAGATAAGATAATTGCAGTTAAACATATCATTATCTATTAGAGAAGACAACTCCAAATGAACATGCCATCACATATGAGGGAAGACAACTCCAGCTAAACATATCATTGTGTGTGAGAGAAGACAACTAGAACTGAACATTTTGTCACATATGAGGGAAGATAACTCCAGCTAAACATATCATTGCTTACGAGGGAAGACAACTGTAACTGAACATATCACCATATATGAAGGAAGACAACTCCAGCTAAATATATCATTATGTGTGAGAGAAGACAACTCCAACTAAACATTTCATCATATATGAGGGAAGACAACTCTAGTTGAACTTATCATTATATATGAGGGAAGACAACTCCAGCTGAACTTATTATCATATATGAGGGAAGAAAACTCCAGCAGAACATATCATTATATGTGAGGGAAGACAACTCCAACTAACATTATCATCATATACGAGGAAAGACAACTTCTGCTGAACATATAATTATATGTGTGATAACCCAGGGAAGGTTAATCCGGTCAACAAATGCCCGCAGAACTCGGATGTGTCGGCCTAACGGCGCAAGAACGCAGTTCTGCTGTAAACAGGTACAACGCAGTCACATCCGAAAAAAAAATCCGGATGAACGCAGAAGAAGAAGATATGTGTGATAAGACAAGCCCGTATTTGATGTGTTATAGTGTGTTGTTTTTTTTTTTTTTTTTTGCCTCAATATAAAATTCAATATCTCAGTAACCAACTGAGGGAAAATGATGAGTTTTAGTATATAACCTTATAATTATGTCCACACAACAAAAAATAATTTTGTTCTGGAGATTTTACAGCAGATTTCAAAGTTTGATTATATGGGGTATATAAATTACGAATTAGAGATTACGTCCATCATTTTAACAGAATTACAGCTTCACCAAGACACGCTCCCGCATTTTTTAAAAATGTTCACGTGATTTCCGTCTTGAAACAAACAGCGCGAAGATTCAGAGGTGTCTCCAAATGGGGGTTCTTTCATGAAAAGTGATTATATAAATAAACTAGCTGACAAGGCCCGGCTTCTGGCGGGGATCTATCTATCTATCTATCTATCTATCTATCTATCTATCTATCTATCTATCTATCTATCTATCTATCTATCTATCTATCTACCTACCTACCTACCTACCAACCAACCAACCAACCAACCTACCTACCTACCTACCTATCTATCTATCTATCTATCTATCTATCTATCTATCTAATCTGTCTGTCTGTCTGTCTGTCTGTCTGTCTGCCTGCCTGCCTGCCTGCCGGCCGAAGGTTGTATATTCGATTCCGGGCCGCGTCCTTCATTTCACGAGTGCATTTTTTCGGAGACTCCCGATGGTCGTCGCTGGAGCTACGGAGTTCGTGCTTTGTGCGACGCTTTCCGCGCTGCGGAAAGAAACTGAGCCATATTGGGATAAAAACCCTGTGCAATGCAGCCGACCCTGTCGATTTTAAGCTTGTTCTTTCATTGCACCCAGTCCCATATGAATCCGGATACGCCTTTGTGTGTCATCAGAATTTGCAGGTCTCCCATTACCGTAAAAATAACTTTGTTATAGTGTGTGTGTGTGTGTGTGTTGTTTTTTTGTTGCCTCAATATAAATTCAATATCTCAGTAACCAACTGAAGGAAAATGATGAAATTTAGCATATAACCTTATAATTATGTCCACCCAACAAAAAAATTTTGGTTCTTGAGATTGTACAGCAGATTTCAATTTTTTTTTTTTATGCGGTATATATTTTATTGCCCCCGCATTCATTCCATCATTTTAAGAGTATTACCGCTTCAACAAGACACCACCCCCCCCCCCCCCCCCCCCCCCGCTGTTTTTGAAATTTGTCTGCGCGGTTTTCGCTTTTGGCAGACTGAGGGAATTTATATGGGGTAGTTCAGAGGTGTCGTCAAACTGTGGGTTCTTTCATGAAACGTGATTATATAAATAAACTAGCTGGCTCGGCCCGGCTCCTGGCGGGATCTATCTATCTATCTATCTATCTACTTCCGGTCTCCCACGAGGAAGGACGCGTTTGTGTGGTCTCCTCCTTTTTGGATTAATTTTCCTGTTTATCTACATTCGTACGCAATGGATTTTATATGGTTGTGATCACAATGATGCCGTTCAACTGTTGAACTTGTTTTAAAGTTGCTATATGTGTAGTGTTAGATATAAGTTAGATATAAGTGCTAATAATATTGTATTCAATGACACTATGGATAAATTATTCATGGAACAGCGGCGCGTCAGTGATAGCTTGAACTAGCCAATCACATCACTTGGATTTAAACCGTGGACGGCGCTACAATGTTTCCGTGTGTGTTGAAACGTAATATTATGTAACTATCATGTCTGTCGAGGAGGGAATTTCTGTGCTGGAGTTAGTGGGAGAAAGGGGCCGAAGTAGATCTGAGGGTCGAAGTGGATTACGATCTGCAGTAACAAGAAACTACACACTCAACAAAGAACGGGCAGTGAAAAGCAAACTTAAGAACTGTTTTAGCTTGCCATCGCTGTCAGTTAAATGTATTGATGACGGTAAATGCATCTCTATCACATTCAACAATACAATACATTACGAGGCATTTCGAACATGCCTGATCAATTATTACCACGAAGCCAAAGTTGATTATAGAAAAGACCGACAAGGAGCGGAGGTGGAATTCAAAATATCATCTCCCCTACACACATTGCATTTGTACAACACGCAGAATAAAATTTTAATACAAGGGGCACACGCCGTCATGTCTGAGTGGCTCGCGACACAATTCGTCGAAATTGAACAGGCAGAACTTAAACTGACAAGTGACTCACTAAACACACCTGCCGATTTCAGCATGCTAGTGTCTGCCGTAAAACCAACACAGCCTACAGCGGTCACGCTATTGTCAGACAGAACCATAAAATCAACACATCCTGCAGCCGCTGTCGTTACAGCATCAGGCGATAGTAACAACATAATCCAACATGCCACGACTCAACACACCAGCAGCTCGAACTCAGCTTCTTCTAACCAACCAGTGTTGCTAGCCATTGAATACCCGATGGGGAGCCTAGGGGACAGTATACAATTAAATGAAAACAATTCAAACCAACTTGAGGTTGCACCATCGGTACTAGATGAAAGCCCAGCTACAAATCAACACTCATGCGCTTGTCAGCAGCACATTGAAAGGTTATAGGCAAGTTTGAAGGTACTTTTAGACGCCGCCTCTGACAACACAGACAAGATCGCCAGGATCACTAATGACTATATCAACCTCAAGTCAGAGGTCGCTCTCCTGAGAGAGGAAAATGATATTCTGAAACACACTATTGATCAGGCAGCACAGACTAACAGCTTCGAAACAACACAACCATCCCTGGGAGCGCCAACTATACAGCCAACAAATACACATCAACAAACAGACAAAGCCATTGAACAGGACTCGACATTTCCCATAGAAGTGAAAGTCAGCAATCGATTTGAACTACCAAAAGAGCAATTGGTAAGCGGCAGTCAGTACGACGAGACATTACCGACAGACAACCCGCCTATTCAAGAAACGGCTGGTAACCGGCAAGAAGGCAGTCCACAGCCGGATAATTATCAATGGCAGAATCAACGTGCAAGACGTACCAGAAGCCAGTACATACAGAGACTACCAACTGACTGCACCCACTTGATAATTGGCGACTCCTTGATGAAAGGCATATACAGTGATCGTATGTCCTCATCACACGCCGATATAGCTACAACAATTCCACTTCCAGGTGCAGGGTTAGACAGACTAACAAACAGTATACGTAGAATGGAAATCAACGAAAGCGTGAAGAGAATTACAATACATACAGGAATTAATGACACTATGAGAAACCAAAATATTACCATTTCTCAGTTACGAAAACTACTAGACTTATTACGCCATAATTTTCCAAATTCTAAAGTGTTTTTCTCTTCCATCATACCACCATGTTATGGCACCGAACGTCGACTAGCCGACATAAACAACAACACCTAGAGAAATTCTGTACTCAGTATAATGTACACTTTATCAACAACACACCATTTTTTACATCTCAAAGAGGCGCGCCAAAGAAACGACTGTACGGCGACCAGATCCACGCATCCACATTAGGTTATAGCTTCCTTGCTAAGAATATCAAGTATCCGGAGAGGGCACAAAACAAGACCAACACACAAACACGACGAACATTGACTATTGAAGCCAGTCGAAATACCCCCATCACCCCGGATAAACGTCAGCTGACGTCTGACCCCCGAACGCCTGCTATTCAAGGTGCACACATGCTACCAAGAATAAATCAACCTCTCCTTCCTACCCCCACCCTCACTCGTGAAGGAAATAACTACCAGAAAGATTTCCCTAACCTCACTTCCAACGAACCCTCGTTGCAAACAGCGGTACACACGAACGGCAGTAATACCACCTTGACACACCAAGATCAAGACAGCTATGGGCTCCATAGCAGACAACAAGAGGTTCCGCATCACCAAGTTCACGCCAGTAATTAGCGACCAAGCGGACAACAACAGGTTCCGCATCATTGGAGTCCAGAACTTCTATACTTGATGCGATTTAGTCCTGCCGCACTGAATCAAGCCCTTATGATGTCTCTACATTACAGACCTGTGTGATAGGATACGTATTAAAAACGGAACCCTATATGAATTGATACCAGCAACAGAGCTTCCTCCTTGAACTTTAATCGCTTACTGCTTAACGTTTTATTTCCTGTGTGGGATACCCCGCTTTAAACAGAGACATTGACTTGTATAGTCATTTATTAATTCTTTTGGATAACAGTCGGTTACTTAGCTTGTGAAGTAGTTTATTTCAGTTTAATTATTTGTTGTATGTTCTTTAATTCGTTTTGTTCCGTGTTTGCATTATATTAGTTGGTCTAATTAGTTATATCGTTATAATACTGTCATTTACTTATCGATTTGTATTACTGATATTTTGTAAGTTAATGTAATTGTGATTTTTTATTATCTTGTAATTTTGCTTAACTTTGACTAATTTACACTTTCTTCGTGGATAAAATGTCTGAGAAGTGGCAACACTGGCTCAATAAGTCAGGAATACGCCTTGGACACTTAAACATTTGCAGCTTATTTAACAAGCTACCAGAGTTATCTTCTATTCTTAATCAAAATTTTCATTTATTCGGCCTTAGTGAAAGTAGGCTTAATGATAAAATTTCAGATGAGGACATCTCTATTAAAGGGTACAAAGTTTTTAGAAGGGATCCCTGTAGGAAACAAGAGACAGGCATAGTAACCTATGTTTCTAATTTACTAAATTCTCACCGTAGGCTAGACTTTGAAACTTGCGAAATAGAATGTATTTGGTAGAGCTGAAACTTCAAAACCGCACACCCCTGATAATTGGCTACCTCTATCGAAATCCCAGTGCTGGACACGTCTGGTACGAAAACTTCACTACCATGATAGACGTGGTTTTCGCTTCCGGGAAGGAAATTATACTACTCGGAGATTTTAATATTGACACAAACAAATCGAACAAAATATGGGGAAATATAATTGCATCATACAATTTCCAACAAATAGTACAACAAGCTACTAGAGTAACAAAGTCATCTTCAAAAGTCATAGATTACATTTATGTAACTTGCTCAGACAACATCATAGAATGCACCGTACCCAATTGTGCAATGAGCGATCACTACCCAATATGCTGCACGTGGTCTAAAAAAGGAATTAAAACTCCTAAATATAAACCCATAAGTGTAAAATATAGAAGTTACAAAAATCTCAACCAAAACGCATTTTTACAGACTTGCTCAGTTCACCTCTAGACAATGTTTATCAGCTTCCTGACGCGGATGATGCTCTGGAATTCTGGATGAAAACCTTTATTGATGTTTTTGATAGACATGTGCCAGTCAAGGAAGTTCGAGTAAAACACCACGTCAAGCCACCTTGGATCACTCAGGAAATACTTGAAATTATGAGAGATAGAGATAAAGCACATAAAAAGCGGGATCTCAGTGCATACCGTACTCTTAGAAACAAAGTTCAATATTCGACGGGAAAAGAAAAATTACTTTAAGAACTTAGTAATGGATAAACCAAATAGTAAGGATATATGGAAGGCAATTAACACCTTGACAAACAAGTATAACTTCCGAAATTCTTTACCATCAAATCATATTACATGCGACCAATTCATTGATTTTTTCAAACTGACATAGACCAGATGAAGGCTTCAATACCTAATTCTCCTTGCAACTTATCTTTATTGTCATCGTTTTGCGAGAATAGATGCTCCCGCGATATTCTTTCCAACATACCGCTAATGACAACCACTGAAGTATTCACTTACTTCAGTAACCTAAAAAACACAACCTCATTTGGGTTAGATGGAATCAGCAACCGGATTCTCCGTTGTACTGCGCCAGTGATCTGTATATCACTAACCTATGTATATAATCAGTGTCTCACCAAAGGCCACTTTCCATCAGCTCTCAAAATCGCTAAAATGTACCCTCTTCTTAAATCTGCTTCATTAGACAATGGTCTCCCGAACAATTACAGACCCATTTCATTATTATCATCACTATCTAAGCCACTAGAAAAACACATCCATAAAGTAACATTACAGTATTTAGTTCGCAACAAGCTAATTGTTGACAGCCAATCAGGATTTCGACCAAACTATTCTTGCCATACGGCCCTAACAAACATGATAGAAAATTGGCACCAGAATATAAACAACAACAGTCTATGTGGAACTGTGTTTATTGATTTCAAGAAAGCATTTGATATGATAGATCATCTTATTTTAATTAAAAAACTTGAGACAATGAAAATTGGCCCTAATGTAGTCATTCTAATATCATCTTTTCTATCAAACAGAAAGCAAGTATTATCACATAATAAATCTCTGTCTCAAACCACTAACTTCAATAGTGGAGTACCGCAAGGCTCTATTCTTGGCCCTCTACTATTTGCCATATATATTAACGATCTACCTTTGCATCTTTCGTCGTCCTGCGATCTATTTGCAGACGACTGTACAGTGTACACAAACTCTGAAAACTGTATTTTACTTGAGTCGTCTTTACAACAAGAATTAAACAATGTAGTTAGGTGGAGCTATTCAAACCGTATGCAAATTAACATCACTAAAACAAAACCAATGTTATTAACAACCAGACAATGACTTCAGACTCTAAAGTCACACACAACACTTCAACTTCACATCGATAACATGCCAGTAGAAAGGGTAATTGAGCACAAAACATTAGGCCTAATCATTGATAGACACCTAACCTTTAATTCCCACGTTCAAGTGCTCATTAAACAAACAGCGAAAAAAGTCTACCAACTCGCCAAAATAAAAAAACTTCCTTGATGAGGACACAAGGAAACTATTCTATACTTCTCATATACAGACACACTTCGACTACTGCTCTACGATCTGGGACGGTTGTTCTAATTCAGACACCAAGCGACTTTACTCACTCCAGAAACGGGCCATGAGTCTAATTTATAGCAAAAATTTAACTGACAATCCAAGCCTGTATAAACGCCTTCAGTTACTACCACTCCGTAAACGCCTGCTTTTCAATAAAGCTAAACTAATTCACAAAAGCCTGCCTTTGGCCATTGTTTAAATATAATGCTAGACACAGTAAACGTTTAAATATATTACACATTCCGAAGCCTAGGATTGACTTATACAAAACAAGCTTAACGTACTCTGCAGCTCAGCTGTGGAACACTCTTCCACAAGGAATCAAAGACATCACCAATCCCTTTTCATATAATCGCAAATTATTCGAACACTATCTCAATATGGATTACCTTCCCCCTTAATAATAGAGATAATAATAATATTAACAAAACCCTAGTATAACAGCCAGTCCCCTTTTGGTAGGCCAGTATATTCCACATGGCTAACAACAAGAGTCAGACCATTATCTAATATTACTGTGTCGTGTAGTTTTGATGTTCGCATTTTGCCCATGCCTTTATAATGCATATCCTTTATATTGTTGTTGTTCTCTGTTAGCCTTGAATGATGTGTGAATGAAATAATGTATGTAAGAGAGTGATAGAAGGGCAGAATGTTAGACGGGCCTGCGTGCCCAATTCTTAACCCTTTGAAAATAAAGTTTGTTTGTTCGTTCGTTCGTTCATTCTATCTGTCTGTCTGTCTGTCTGTCTGTCTGTCTGTCTGTCTGTCTGTCTGTCTGTCTGGCTGCCTGTCTGTCTGTCTGTCTGTCTGTCTGGCTGTCTGTCTGCCGGCCCGCCCACCCACCCACCGACCGACCGACCGACCGACCGGCCGACCGACCGACCGACCCACCCACCCACCCACCCTGTCAGCCAGCCACCCAATCAACCACCCACCTACCTTTCTGCCTACCTACCTACTTACCTACCTACCTACCTACCTTTCTGTCTGTCTGTCTATCTATCTGTCTGTCTGTCTGTCTGTCTGTCTGTTTGTCTGTCTGTCTGTCTGGCTGGCTGGCTGTCCGCGCTATTAAATATTGATAAAAGTTACTTGAAAAAACGTCAGGACCATGTGTTGAAAGAGGAAGAGGACTATTGGAGAAAGGATAGATTGAATTTTTTGCAACCGAGAGCAATCAACAACCTACTGGAATCGTCCGACACAGATTAAGGTCTGAGCAGATCGCAGACCTTAATCTACGTACACACTTACTGGGATATTTTGCTCCAACTATTCAGACGAATTGCAGGCCCTAAACATTACAACATCAGCATCAGCTGAAGAAACAAGATGGAAATGAAAAAATAAGGTAAGAAATATATTCCTTCTACTTTCCTGTTAATTTACAAATTATTTACCCCGTGCCTCTGTAAATTCTCTGTCTTTACTAATATTACACATTGCACTCCTCTCGGGATTCTCCGTGGTGAAGTGGTCAAGCCGTCTGACTCGGGCTCCGAAGGTTGTATGTTCGATTCCGGGCCGCGTCCTTCATTTCACGAGTGCATTTTTTTCCGGAGACTTCCGAGGGTCGTCGCTGGAGCTACGGAGTTCGTGCTTTGTGCGACGCTTTCCGCGCTGCGGAAAGAAACTGAGCCATATGGGATAAAAACCCGGTGAAATGCAGCCGATCCTGTCGATTTTAAGCTAGTTCTTTCATTGCACCCACTCCCATACGAATCTGGATACGCCTTTGTGTGTCATCAGAATTGGCAGGTCTCACATTACCGTAAAAATAACTTTGTTAGCGAGAAATCACTAGTTGCTAAGCAAAACATCAAAGGAATGTCACCGCTTTCAATGATTTAAGTTGTTTTTGGACCTATCAAAGACAACTTCCTTGGGTGGGGGTAAATATAAGACGGCTGGAAAAATGTCATAACAATGCACCAGACAGTTTTCAAAATAATTGATCGTGAATGAAGGCAAACAAATGTGGACATACTATAGCATCGTGTTGCCATCAGCAGTTCAAGATTTCCAGATTTGGTTCTTTCACTCATCAGACGCTCTGGGGATGACACATTCTTCAGATCCATGGCTTATAACATTCTATCTCCACGATATTGTCAACAGTCTCCTCTGTCCACGATATTCTCAACATTTTTCTCTGTCTTCGGTATTTACAACCGTCTACACCGTCCACAATTATCTCAACATTCTCCTCTGTCCACGAAATTCTCAACATTCTCCTCTGTCCACGACATTCTCAACATTCTTCTCTGTCCACGACATTCTCAACATTCTTCTGTGTCCACGATATTCTCAACATTCTTCTTTGCCCACGATACTCTCAGCACTCCTATCTGTCCACGATATTCTCAACATTCCAATCTGTCCACGATATTCTCAACATTTTTCCTTGTCTTGTTCCGTGTCTTCCACAGATGCAACATCAATAACACCAGTATCATCATCATCATCATCAGCATATTGAACACCACTGTCATCAGCACCATCCTTACTACCATCATCAGAAATGTTGCTTTCATTATTATTATTATATCTATTAAAATTATTATTATTATTATTATTATTATTATTATTATTATTATTATTATTATTGACTGTTTTGGATATCTAGCCAGTTTAGGTTCACTAGTATTTCATTGCTTTCTGAACAACCGACACACTCGTACCATTATATGAAAACCAGCGCAAGGCGTCCTGCTTCCTAATCACAAGCAGCAGTCTTTCGAAGGCTGCATGTGGGAGTGCGAATTGCGTTCATAACCCCTTCGTCAGAGCGCCGACTGCTATTATTGCATTCAATATTGTGTCTATTGTTATTATCATCATATTTCAGAAAGAGGTCGGATATTCTAAACAACATTGTTCGCCTGGCCACACACACGTTCGACGACCTCAAGACAACACCGCCACTCTACAATAACCGTGAGTACACGCGCTTTTAACCACTTCTAGACACTTCTAGCCACTTCTGGACACTTCTAGACATTTCTAGTAAACAATATAAAATGACACAAAGCAGTGCAGCTTTACATAACAGAACATCATCATTATCATCATTGTGATCACCACTGTCATCAGTACCATCCTTATTACCAACATCAGAAATGTTGCTTTCATTATTAACATTATATCTATGATGATGATGATTATGATGATTATTATTATTATTATTATTATTATTATTATTATTATTATTATTATTATTATTATTATTATTATTATTATTATTATTATCATTGACTGTTTGGGATATCTAGGCAAGTTTAGGTTCACTAGTACTTCATTGCTTTCTGAACGACCGACACACTCGTACCATTATATGAAAACCAGCGCAAGGCGGGAGAATTGAAAGATTCCCCCTCTCCTGTTTCCCCTTTTTCAAGGCGGGAGAATAGAAAGAGAAAATAATATGCCTCAAGTGTATGTACATGCATAAGTTTTTATTTTTCCTAAGTTTGAGTCACATGCGAAACATCATATCTCTCCATCGTGTATTCTGGGTCTCTTGTTATCTATTTTCTCTCCACCCAATCGACACACTATCGACATTTCTAGACATAAAGACATGTTTTAGACACTTTTAGCATTTTCGAGACATTCCTAGACACACAGACATGTAGACATGTTTTAGACACTTTTAGACATGTTCTAGACATTTCTAGACATGTAGACATATAGACATGTTCTCTACATCTGTAGACATGACATTAACACTTTTATACATGTTCTAGACATCTCTAGACACGCAGGCATGTACATATCTTGTGGATACATTTAGACATGTTCTAGACATCTCTAAGGCACGCATACATGTAGACATGATGTAGACACTTTTATACATCTTCTCGACATCACTTGACATTTCTAGACACTTCTAGCCACTTCTAGGCCCTTCTAGACACTTCTAAGCACTTCAAGCCACTATTAGGCACTTCTAGCATCTTCTACGCACTTCTAGGCACTTCTAGTCACTTCTAGACAAGTCTAGACACTTCTAGACACTTCTAGCCACTTATAGAGACTTATAGACATTTCTAGACACATCTAGCTACTTTTAGAATTCTAATCACTTCTAGCCACTTCTGGGTACTTACAGTAATTTCTAGCCACTTCTAGCCACGTCTAGGTACTTCTAGTCACTTTTAGGCAATTCTAGCCACTTCTAGACACTTCTAGTCACCTCTAGACACTTCTAGACATTTCCAGAGGCTTATAGACACTTCTAGACACTTCTAGAGACTTTAAGCCACTTCTTGGCATTTTTAGTCATTTCTATTCAGCGGACGACGAGTTTGGATTAGATTTAGTTGAGAATAGCAGGTTAAATGGTTTGGCCACCTCATAAGGATGCTCTTGTACAATTGGCCACAAGCAGTCACATGGAAAAAATATAATGAAGAGGAAGATTACTTAACAGCTGGAGCGATGGTATCAAAACAATCTTAGAGAATTCAATACCAACTTACAGAGTACATTAGTAAGATCGCATACAAGATCTTTACATCTCTTCCACCCTCCCTCAACACTTCACTGAGGCAAATTGATGAAAGGAAGAAGAAGAAGAAGAAGAAGAAGAAGAAGAAGAAGAAGAAGAAGAAGAAGAAGAAGAAGAAGAAGGAGGAGGAGGAGGAGGAGGGGGGAGGAGAATCAGTAGCAGCATCAGCTACAGCAGCAGCAGCATGAGCAGAAAAAAAAAAACAGAAGAAGAAGGGGAAAGAGGAGAGGGGGAAGGGGAAGTAGACGAGGATGTGGAGGATGGTGAGGAAGAAGATGACAAGAAAGAGTTTAGAACGATCTGATAATCATACCTGCTACCTGACACACTTGCACACAGGTATGCACTCACTCCTGGAGAATTGAAAGAGAAAATAATATGCCTCATGTGTATGTACATGCATGAGTTTTTATTTTTCCTAAGTTTGAGAAACATGCGAAACATCATATCATCTAGACATGCAGACATTTTTTTAGACACTTTTAGCACGTTCTAGACATTCCTAGACACACAGACATGTAGACACGTTTTAGACACTTTTAGACATGTTCTAGACATTTCTAGACATGTAGTCATGAAGACATGTTCTCTACATCTGTATACATGACATTAACACATTTATACAAGTTCTAGACATCTCTAGACACGCAGGCATGTACATATCTTGTAGATACATTTAGACATGTTCTAGACATCTCTAGACACGCATACATGTAGACATGATGTAGACACTTTTATACATCTTCTCGACATCACTTGACATGCAGATATGTAGACATGTCGTTAGCACTTTTAAACATCTCTAGAAATGTAGGTCGGTCCCCCTGGCCAAGGATTTAATTGACATTGTTCGTAATCCCGTATATCCACGTGGGGAAAACAGCAGCTGTGAGAATCGGCAGCGGTTCGCTCCGCGCTGGTAACTTAGGGAGTATGTGAGCCGGTCGATCAGAAAGCAATGGCAAACTACTGAATGTAAAACTTACCTAATACATCAACAGCAGCTGAAAAATGCTGGTGTTGACTGCAACGTCCTGTAAGGGATTTGCAACATAAAATAAAAATAAATGTAGACACGGGACATATCTCGACATCTGTAGACACGCAGACATGAAGACATTACGTTGACACTTTAGACATGTTCTTGACATATCTAGACATGCAGACATATAGACATGCTGTAGACATGATTAGACATGTTCTTTGCACTTATAGACGTGCAGACATGGCGTAGAAAAGTTTAGATATGTTCTTGACATCTGGAGACACGTAGACCTGTTGAAGATACTTTCAGACATGCTATCGACAACTCTAGACATGTAGACATCTAGACTTGCAGACGGTTTTAGACATGTTCTAGATATTTCTAGCCTTGTTGACATGTTTTAGACACTTTTAGACATGATGTCGACATATAGAGGCATAGACATGCTGTTGACCAGTGGTTCTCAACCTTTTTTGGTCCGTTCCCCCCTTCACCATATTTTTAGGACGTCATTCCCCCCCCCCCTCACCATATTTGTAGGACATCATTCCCCCCCCCTTACCATATTTTTAGAACGTCATTCCCCCCCTTTTGTATTTCCTCCCTAAAAATTGCCCCCTGCCCCTACACAGTATACGTAATAATTGAAGCTAAATTTAATAGCACATACTAAAACAAGTCTAGACATGTACATAAAATGTGATTTGCGGATCTACTTACAGTTATAAAATGAATTTCATAAGGGTGATGCGTACAGAAGCGTAAAGTATGAAAGGAAAAACAAGATCAAGTAATCGGTTCTTGTATTAACGCGATCTTGAAATAATCTTCATCCCCCCCCCCTGGAAACCCCAAAATTCCCCCCCTGGGGGGGGGGGGGAATTCCCCACCGGGTGAGAACCACTGCTGTAGACACTTTCAGGCATGATTTCGACATCTCTGTACATGTAAAAATATCTTACAAACTTTTAGACGTGATCTCGCCATCGGGGCATGCAGACATGTAGATTTTTAAACATGCCGTTGACACAGTTAGACAAGTTATTGGCATCTGGAGACAAGAAAAATATCTCGACGTGAAGAAATACATCACGCCTGAAAGAAAGATGTCACGATACTGTTGCGTGAGTGTGAGAGAGACACAGATAGAACCACGATAGGAAAACAGATATCAAAACTTGAAGACGTATAGCGCTATTAGATAAAGAAAAAACGTCGCTTAAAGTCGACAGGGTTAAACTTCATTGCACCGGGGTTTTTACCCATAAGGCTCAGTCTCTTTCGCAGCGAACTGCCGAAAGCGTCGCACAAAGCACGAACACCGTAGTCCAGCGGCGACATTCAGGAGCCTCCCAAAAAAATGCACTCGTGAAAGTACGTATCAGAAAACGAACCACCAACCTTCGTAGCGAGAGGCAAACAACTTGACCACTCGCCACGGAGACTCCCGCCAACTCAATGAAGTTATAACAACTGTTGGGAGAGTAATTAACCACCAAGGGACATATATCATAACTGGAGAAAGAGACCACAAATCAAAGAAAGATATCACAACTGGAATAACGATGTAACAACTGGAATAACGATACCACAATTGGAAGAAAGATATTCCAACTGAATGAACAATATAACAGAAGAGAAAGAGATATTTTACCCAGAAGAAATATATCGCACCTGGACAGTAGGTACTTCGTTTGGTAGAAAGATAGAAAGAGGTTACCAGTGGAAGACAGACATTAGGATTGGCAGAAAGATATTACAACCGGAAGAAATATATTAGTACTGACAGAAAGATATCATAACTGGTGAAATATATCAGTACAAACATAAAGGTATCGTAATTGGCAGAAATATATTAGAAATGGAAGAAACGTAGCACCGGTTGAAGACGATATCTGACTGAGAGACACGCTCTCTTATTCACAACCAGGAGTTTACAGGCCACGCGTGAACGGGAGACAGGAGACAAGTGTGTATGCTCTCTGAAAAAAAAAACACACACACACACCAAACACACAAATTAAATATATCTCATCTCTCTCTCTCCTATCTCTCTCTCTCTCTCTCTCTCTCTCTCTCTCATACACAAACACTCTCTCTTTCTCATCTTCACTATTATTACACACTCCCCCCTCTGATTTTCTCTCTCTCTCTCTCTCTCATCTCTCTCTCATCCTCTCTCTCTCCTAATCATCTCTCTTTTAGGTTCACTGTCATGGTCTGCATCTCTATCTTTTCACTCTCTAACTGTCTGTCGCTCTAATTTCATGTCTATCTCTCTGTCTCTCTATTTCTCATTGTTCTGTGAATCTGTCTATGTCTCTATCGCTGTCTCTATTTCTTAGCATCGTCTATTTCTCGTTATTTCTCTCCGTTCCTAAGCTTTGTTTATGTCTGTCCGTCTGTCTGTCCATTTGTCTGTCCGTCTATCTGTCTCTTTCTCTTTTCCTTATCTCCCTCTTCTTTGTGTATATTTTTCTGTCTGTGTCTCAGTCTTTCTCACTCTCATTCACACATTCTCTAGCCCTCCACTAAATATATTACACATTCCGAAGTCTAGGATAGACTTATACAAAACAAGCCTAGTATATTCCCCAGCTCAAAGACATAACCAATCCCTACACATATAATCGCAAATTATTCAAACACTATCTCAGCGCAGATTACCTTCCCCCTTAATAATAATAAAAATTAATAATAATAACAATAATAAAACCCAAGAATAACAGTCAGTGCCCTTTTGGTAGACAGTATGTTCCGTGTGGCTAATAACAACGGCCACATCATTAATTAAATTTAGTGAGTCATTTAGTACTGTGATTTTTGCATTTCTTGTATGCCTTTATGATGCATATCATTTATATTGTTGTTGTTCTCAGTTAGCCTCGACTGATGTGTGGAAGAAATAATGTATGAAAGAGAGTGATAATACGGCAGAATATTAGACGGGCCTGCACACTAAATTCTTAACCCTTTGAAAATAAAGTCTGCTCGTTCGTTAGTTTTCTCTCTCTCTCTCTCTCTCTCTCTCTCTCTCTCTCTCTCTCTCTCTCTCTCTCTCTCTCTCTCTCTCTCTCGCTCTGTCTCCCCTTCCCTCCCTCCCACTCCCACCTGCACAGACATCTAACCAACAGCCCATCTCTTTCCCTCCCTCCCACTCCCACCTGCACAGACATCTAACCAACAGCTCATCTCTCCCCTTCCCTCCCTCCCTCTCCCACCTGGACATGCATCTAACCAACAGCTCATGTCTCTCCTACCTCCCTCTCTCAACTGCACATATATCTAACCGACAGCTCATCTCCCCTCCTCCCCTCTCTCCCTCCCTCTCCCAACTGGACATGCATCTAATCAACAGCTCATGTCTCCCCCTCCCTGCCTCTCCCACCTACACAGATATTTATCCAAAAGCTCATCTCTCCCCCTCCTCTCTCTCCCTCCCTCTCCCACCTGCACATCCATCTAACCAACAGCTCATCCCTCATCCTCACTCCCTCCCTCTCCCACCTGCACACACATCTAATCAACAGCTCATCCCTCCCCTCCCTCCCTTCCTCTCCCACTACACAGACATCTAACCGACAGCTCATCTCTCCTCCTCCTCCCATTCACACCGCACAGACATTGACCAACAGCTCGTCTCTCCCCCTTCCCTCCCTCCCTCTCCCACCTGCACAGACATGTAACCAACAGCTCGTCTCTCCCCCTCCCTTCCTCCCTCTCCCACCTGCACAGACATCTAACCAACAGCTCATCTCTCCCCCTCCTCCCACAACTACCTACACAGACATCTAACCAACAACTCATCTCTCCCCCTCCTCCCACTAATACCTACACAGACATCTATCCAACAGCTCATCTCTCCCCCTCCTCCCACTCCTACCTACACAGACATCTAACCAACAACTCATCTCTCCCCCTCCTCCCACTCCTACCTACACAGACATGTTACCAACAGCTCATCTCTCCCCCTCCCTCCCTCTCCCACCTGCACAGACATATAACCAACAGCTCATCTCTCCCCCTCCTCCCACTCCTACCTACACAGACATCTAACCAACAGCTCATCTCTCCCCCTCCTCCCACTCCTAACTACACAGACATCTAACCAACAGCTCATCTCTCCCCCTCCTCCCACTCCTACTTACACAGACATGTAACCAACAGCTAATCTCTCCCCTTCCTCCCACTCCTACCTACACAGACATGTAACCATCAGCTCATCTCTCCCCTCCTCCCACTCCTACACTACACCAGACATGTAACCAAGCAGCTCCTCATCACTCTCCTCCCCTCCGTACTACACAGACATCTAACCAACAATCTCATCTCTCCCCCTCCTCCCACACCTACCTACACATACATCAAACCAACAGCTCATCTCTCTCGCCTCCCACTCCTACCTACACAGACATCTAACCAACAGCTCATCTATCACACTACCCTCCCTCCCTCCCTCTCCCACCTGCACATCCATCTAACCAACAGCTCATCCCTCCTCGTCACTCCCTCCCTCTCCCACCTGCACACACATCTAATCAACAGACATCATCCCTCCCTCCTCCCCTTCCTCTCCCACCTACACAGACATCTAACCGACAGCTCATCTCTCCTCCTCCTCCCATTCACACCTGCACAGACATCTGACCAACAGCTCGTCTCTCCCCCTTCCCTCCCTCCATCTCCCACCTGCACAGACATGTAACCAACAGCTCGTCTCTCCCCCTCCCTTCCTCCCTCTCCCACCTGCACAGACATCTAACCAACAGCTCATCTCTCTCTCCACAGCACTACCTACACAGACATCTAACCAACAGAATCATCTCTCCCCACTCCTCCCACTCCTACCTACACAGACATGTAACAACAGCTCATCTCTCGACTCACTCACTCCCACTCCTACCTACCTACAGACATCGAACGCCCCTAGACATGCTTAATCTCACTCTCCTCGCTCTCACCACTCCTACTCACACAGACGATCTAACCAACAGCTCATCTCTCCCCTTCCTCCCACTCCTACCTACACAGACATGTAACCAACAGCTCATCTCTCCCCCTCTCCTCGCTCACTCCCTACTCCTAACATACACAGACATGCTACACAACAGCTCATCTCTCTCTCCCTTGTCCTCCCACTACCATACAAGACACAGACATCGATAACCAACGAACTCATCTCTCCCCCTCCTCGCCCCACAAATACCTACTACAGACATCTAACCAACACGCATCTCATCTCTCCACCTCCTCCTACGTCCCATCCTACACAGACGATCTACATCTAAACCACACAGCTCATCTCTCTCTCTTCTTCTCTCTCCCATCCCTCCCTTCCCACCTCGCACCTTCACATCCATACTAACCAACAGCATAATCCCTCCATCCTCACTACCCTCCCTCTCCCACCTGCAACACATCTAATCAACAGCTCATCCCTCATCCCCTCGCCTTCCTCTCCCACCTACACACAAGACATCTAACCAACATGCTCATCTCTCTCAGATCTCTCTCGCCCACTCCTACCTCTACACTAGACATCTAACCCACAGCAACACTCATCTCTGCTCTCTCCCACAGGTCTCTACTCTACACAGACCTATCTAACCAACAGCTCATCTCTCCCCCTCCTCCCACTGAGCCTACATACACAGACTATCTACCAACAGCCTCATCTCGTCTCACCCTCCCTCCTTCCCCTCCCTCTCCATCAGTCTCCACCTGCACATCCCATCTAACCAACAGCTTCATCCCTCTCTCCACGTCCTCCCTCCCTCACGATTTCGTTAGCTCCCACCTGCTACAACACCACATCTAATCAACAGCCTCATCCCTTCCCCTCCCTCCCTTCCTCTCACCACCTACACCACAGACATCTAACCGACAGCTCATCTCTCCTCCTCCTCCCATTCACACCTGACACTCACGAGACATCTGACCAACAGCTCGTCTCTCCCCCTTCCGCTCCTCCATCTCCCACCTGCTACAGACAACATGTAACCAACAGCTCGTATCTCTCCCACTCCCTCCTCCCTCTACTAACCACCTGCATCGACAATCTAACAACAGCTTCCTGCATCTCTCCCCTCCTCCCACACACCTGCCTACCTACCGACAGACAATCTAACCAACAGCTCATCTCTCCCCTTCATTCCACTCGCTACCTACACTAGACATGTAACACAACAGCTCATCTCTCCCCCCTCCTTCCCACTAGCTACCTACACGAGACATGAACCAACAGCTCATCTCTCCCCCTCCTCCCACCCCACTACCTACCAGACATCTACCAACAAACTCATCTCTCTACTCCTCCCCTACACCGACATACACAGACATATTATCTAACCAACAGCTCATCCCTCACGCACCTCCTCCCACTCCTACCTACACAGACATGTAACAACAGCTCATCTCTTCCCCCTCAAACTCCCACTCTTACACTACACAGACGTCTAACCAACAGCTCAAATCTCTCCCCCTCCTCTCCCACTCTACCTACACAGATATCTAACCCACAGCTCATCTCTCCCCTTCCTCACACGCTCCCCTCCCACTCCTACCTACACAGACATGTCAACCAACATGCTCTATCTCTCTCCTCTCCTCTCCACTCCTATTTACCTACCTACACAGACATGTAACCAACAGCTCATCTCTCCCCCTCCTCCCACTCCTACGTACACAGACATCTAACCAACAACTCATCTCTCCCCCTCCTCCCACACCTACCTACACAGACATCTAACCAACAGCTCATCTCTCCCCCCTCCTCCCACTCTACTACACCCACCAGACATCTAACCAACAGCTCATCTCTCCCCTCCCTCCCGACCCTCCCTCCCCTCTCCCACCTGCACATCCATCTAACCAACAGATAATCCTCCTCCTCACTCCCTCCCTCTCCCACCTGCACACACATTTAATCAACAGCTCATCCCTCCCCTCCCTCCTTCCTCTCCCACCTACACAGACATGTAACAACAGCTCATCCACTCTCCCCCTCCTCCCACTCCTACCTACACAGACATCTAACCATCAACTCATCTCTCCCCCTCCTCCCACACCTACCTACACAGACATCTAACCAACAGCTCATCTCTCCCCCTCCTCCCACTCCTACCTACACAGACATCTAACCAACAGCTCATCTCTCCCCCTCCCTCCCTCCCTCCCTCTCCCACCTGCACATCCATCTAACCAACAGCTCATCCCTCCTCCTCACTCCCTCCCTCTCCCACCTGCACACACATCTAATCAACAGCTCATCCCTCCCCTCCCTCCCTTCCTCTCCCACCTACACAGACATCTAACCGACAGCTCATCTCTCCTCCTCCTCCCCTTCACACCTGCACAGACATCTGACCAACAGCTCGTTCTCTCCCCTTCCTCCCTCCATCTCCCACCTGCACAGACATGTAACCAACAGCTCGTCTCTCCCACTCCCTTCCTCCCTCTACCACCTGCATAGACATCTAACCAACAGCTCATCTCTCCCCCTCCTCCCACACCTACCTACACAGACATCTAACCAACAGCTCATCTCTCCCCTTCCTCCCACTCCTACCTACACAGACATGTAACCAACAGCTCATCTCTCCCCCTCCTCCCACTCCTACCTACACAGACATGTAACCAACAGCTCATCTCTCCCCCTCCTCCCACTCCTACCTACACAGACATCTAACCAACAGCTCATCTCTCCCCCTTCATCTCCACAACCTACCTACACAGACACATCTAACCAACAGCCATCTCTCCCCCTCTCCCACCCTACCATACACAGACATCTAACCAACAGCTCATCTCTCCCCTACCTCCCTCCCTCCCTCTCCCAACTGCACACAGCCCTATCTAACCAACAGATAATCCCTCCTCCTCACTCCCTCCCTCTCCACGCAGCACAAATCTAATCAACAGCTGTCTTCTCCCCTTCCCCTCCCTCGCCATCTCCCACCTGCACAGACATGTAACCAACAGCTCGTCTCTCCCCCTCCCTTCCTCCCTCTCCCACCTACACAGACATCTAACCAACAGCTCATCTCTCCCCCTCCTCCCACTCCTACCTACACAGACATCTAACCAAAAACCATCTCCTCTCCCCTCACTCCTACCCACACAGACATCTAACCAACAGCTAATCTCTCCCCCTCCTCCCACTCCTACCTACACAGACATCTAACCAACAGCTCATCTCTCCCCCTCCTCCCACTCCTACCTACACAGACATGTAACCAACAGCTCATCTCTCCCCTTCCTCCCACTCCTACCTACACAGACATGTAACCAACAGCTCATCTTTCCCCCATCTCCTCCCACTCCTACCTACACAGACATCTAACCAACAACTTATCTCTCCCCCTCCTCCCACACCTACCTACACAGACATCTAACCAACAGCTCATCTCTCCCCCTCCTCCCACTCCTACCTACACAGACATCTAACCAACGCCATCTCTCTCTCACTCCCCTCTCCACACCTGCACATCCATCTAACCAACAGCATCATCTCTCCCCCAGGTGACGCCGCCGGCCAAGATCCAAGTGTTGCTCTATGTATCCAGCATTGATCAGGTCAACGAGGCCAGCATGGTATGTTTCTCGCATTCACACTGATCGACTCAGTGTGCGTTTATCTAACAAGCGTTAGAATGCCCAAGAATACAACACAATTACTTGCTTGAAGGATATCATGTTTGCTTACACAGTAACCACGAGCCACATTGATTATGATGATGTTTGAGGACTCGGCGGCTGCGCTAGCAAATATACACCTGGATCAGGCTATGGATTATTAAGTACAGGTGGCTAAGAGGCCTAAACAGTCCTATGATAAGACGTGAACAGCTATCGAGGATTAGTAATACACAATTTGCACGGCATTAGTTAAAGAAGAATGAAAAAGTGTGCAAGACGTTTTGGTGCAAGCACGAAAAACGTCACGAGTAGATGCAGTTAGACTTCGAGCTGGCGTCCACGTCGGACATGGTTTCTTGTCACTAGAGCACGGCTAATATTATGCCGCTCTTTTAGAATAGTATGTGTAGGTTGTCAGGTATAGTTTGGAGCTTTATGTGGAGCGACTGCTTTTGGTTTCGACATGTCAAAATCGTCGTATTAAAGTGGACGGTGAAAAAAACTATCCAGAGTCGTCTTGTGAAGGTTGGTTGCAGTGGCCGTTTTTGGTTTTCACCTAAAGAACAAGAAGGACTGGAAGGTATAATTAAATATATATATATATCCCGTAACGCTCTCCCTTCGCTCCATGGCACTGGCCGAGTGGCTAGAATTCCTGATTCTCCTTCGGGAGACCCGGGTTCGAATCCTCGTTAAGGTGTGGATTTTTTTTTCTGTCAGTTGAAAAAAACAAAACGAAAACCCTAACCTGCGGGACGCAAATGTGTTTCCAAGGCACCAGAGCCAGGTTATATACTGGCCAAGACCTATTGACGCGTCCTCGTCGAGCGTCCTGGGCAACAGGACAGTAGGATCGCCGATTCCTCCGAAGTCGGAGAGTGTCTGCCTGTACGGCGCACGGAACCACCAGTCTGCACACAGATACGCCAGACATGGACAACGGATACTCACGCAATCCTCAGGTCTGTATGACATCACACTGATGTTGGACAACAGGATGCCTTCATCCGACATACAGGACATCGCGTTGGAGCTCAAGCCAACGAACACAAGCAAGCAAGCACCCTAACCTGCACAGTTCGCGACGACTGTACTAGCCAGGGTGCCTTAATTCCTCAGGCTCAAGATCCCCCTGCTATACACCGTAAGGTACTATACTGGCAGTAAATGACAGAAAATAACATTATGTTGATGTTGATAACGATTATGTTAATTATGATGATAATGATAACGATTATGTTAATGCTGAAAGTCATGTCTTAGTCAGATATGACTGAGCTACCGTATGACAGTACACGATACTAGCCTGCTGTCTGTTAGAGCAGAATTTTTGGCAACGCTAACCAAACCCGACATCCCACATTGTGTCAACTGCTTCGGACGGAGGAACGCAATTGGGAGGGTACAAGCCTTATTCCTGGTGCGAGGAAATGCAACCTAAAGCCTAAATTTCATGGCAGGGCAGTACAGACACTAAGCCTTGGTTGGCAAATAGTCTATAATGGAAGCACCGACATGCGTACAGTTAGGGCACTGCTTTGCTGATCTGGCAGCTTCTGAAGCTTGTCTTGTTCCAAACATATTGGTGTTACCATTCCCCTGGAGTAAACTAGGTAGGCCGCGAAGGGGATCATGCTGCATGGGCAAAGCGTGGTCTCTATATTCAGCCCAGAATTTGCGCTATGGAGGGGTAGTCATTTACTGCCAAAATAGTACCTTGCGGTGTACGGCAGGGGATTTTTGAGCCTGAGGAATAAAGGCCGCCTGGCTAGTGCACTCTCCGTGAACTGTGCAGGTTAAGGTTGTTGTTTTTTTTTGTCCCAACAGAAAAATAAAAACTCCACGCCATACCGAAGATTCGAACCTGGGTCTCCCGAACGAGAATCCGGCATTCTAGCCACTCGACCAGCCGCTCCATACAACTCCATTCATCAAACTATCACTGATAGTATTAGCTATCACGACGGCAAGATCCCAGCCATGTTAATGATGATGATAATTACAACAATTATGTTAATGAAGATGATATGATAACTATTATGTTAATGAAGATGTTAAAGATGATTTAGTTGATCTTCATGACAACAAAGATCAACGTTTTATTTATATTCATTCACAACGTTTGAGGGTGAACAGAGAAGTGCAAGGGCATTTACAGCCCGTTCAGCGGGCCGAACAGTTCAAGAATCCAGTGGTGCCCACTTCTATGACCACGAGCAGCATGACGATGGAAGTGATGGCAGTAACACAGGCTTTTACGTGGCTAGAATCACAGCATTATACCAACGTGTGTTTACTAAGTGATTCAATGAGCATGATTCGGAAGGTCGAAGCTGGATCTGTACGTAGACAGTGGACTGAGTCGCTGCGGAAGTCTGTTGTCCGTAAAGTCACCTTCATCTTCGTCCCGGGACATGCGGGAGTCGAGGGGGAAATGAACGAGCTGATAAACTAGCTGGCTCTGCACCCCTTGCATATGGCCAGCCCATGGATCGTGCCGATGTTGTTAACGTCCTTAAAGATATGTCGAGAGCAGAGGATTTTGACGTCAGTGAATCCACATCGCTGTCCAGGATGAAAGACTTGGGAGTATGAATCGGCACGGCCAAGCGCGAGAGGTACATCGGCAAAACGAGGTGCCTCGTCAACCAGCACAGAACTGGCACTAATAGCCACCGAACGCTGATGCATATGCTGGGGGAAGATCTGAGCACCTATGGACCTGTCCGGAGTGCAATGAAGATACCCCAACTGATAACTGATAACAAAAAAGAGGAAGAAGTTCATAGTGTAGACAGACTAATCTGTCGTGGTTCAGGGGCTAATCAGAATGAAAGAAAACTGCAATAAAATGAATAAACACAGTCAAGAATAAAAAGTAGACATAGTTATTAGTGGAAAGTCGGGCAATATTTAGACCGGCACCAGAATGAGCACAAAACATGGCTCGGACTTACAGAGATCTGTCAGTTGTTGCCCAACCATAGATGTCATTCAAACAGAGCGTAAACTAATTCACAACCCGCTCCGTGGCGGAAGGCTTACGGGCGCAGTTCGTAATCAGGCATGCCGCGTTTGAAACACAGTTGCCCGCGATTTGGCAGAAGACTGCCTTACGTTGGTTTTTATTAAATGGTATGGGTGCCGGTCGTTCAGAAAGCAATGGTAAACTATGGAACGTAAACTTGCCCAGGAATCACGAACAGCCAACATATGCTGGGGTTGACTGCTAATTCCAGTAAAGGATATGCGACTAACTTTAACTTTATACTAATTCATGAGTATTGATTGCTGCTTATAGAAGTAGACAGTATTCTTGTTGTGCCTGTCGAATTGGCCACGCGTCACAGCACACCTTGTTCTTATAGCGAGGCGCTGTCACCATGTGGAGGTAACAGGTTCGAACCCCGCTATAGTCATCATCATCATGTGCTATGCCGATAAGCGTGGACGGGACGGTCATCTTTCGCCATCTCACACGATCAATAGAGTCATGTATCAGGTCTGTTTTCTTGTCTCGACCATACCACGTGGCCAAGCCATCCAGGAATTTACTTCTCTACCTTCCCCTTGTTCTTCTTCTTCTTCGTTCATCCGGAGTTTTTTTTCGGATGTGATTGCGTTGTGTCTGTTTACAGCAGAGCTGCGTTTTGCGCCGTTAGGCCGACACATCCGACTTCTGCGGGCATTTGTTGACCGGGTTAACCTTCCCGCCCTTGTTCTTATCCCTTCAATCTTGCCAGCTGTCACCAAGTTCTCCACTTTATTTCTTCTCATTTGTCCAAAACTTTGTGATCCGCTATGGTAACTATAGCATTAAACATTACGTTGTCTGTTCATTCTATAATTATGTTTTTCCCTTCTCCTACTTCTGTATGCCCCAATCAATACTCCTGAATTACTGTATATGCTTACGTAGATGCGTCCTCACATCCATGTGTACTCCCGGCCGTCCTATCTCCTGCAGGACTTTACCGTGGGCATCCTTCTGCACCTGCGCTGGGAGGACAAGCGCATCTACGACGTCAAGGCCGCCCAGTTCTTCGACGCCGCCAAGCTGGACTCGCTGGACTTCGACTCGGAGAACATCAAGAAGGTCTGGGTGCCCGACATTTTCTTCCCCAACGAGAAGAAGGGGTCGTTCCACGTCATCATGACCCAGAACAAGATGATGAGGCTCTACAAGGGAGGTACTATGCTTTACATATCCAGGTCTGTGCCAGGAGGGGAGGACATTGTATTAATATGATTGTCCTCTTCGTTTTATTATTATTGTCCTCATCGTTTTATTATCATTGATCTCGTATTATCTTTATCGTCATCATGACAATCAATGGTCTATAACAACATCATCATGTGCCATGCCGGTAAGCGTGGGCGGTCATGTTTTGCCATCTCATATGATCACCAGAGTCTTAGATCAGCTCAGTGTTCTTGCGACGACCATACCACGTAGCCAAGCCATCCAGATAGGCCAATGGGACGTCGGGTGGCTGATGTGGTCACTATAGACCACTGGGATGTCGGGTGGCTTATGTTGTCAGTATAGGCCAATGGGACGTCGGGTGGCTGATGTAGTCACTATAGACCTATGGGACGTCAGGTGGCTTATGTGGTCAGTATAGATCAATGGGGCTGCTGGACTTCCGGACCCGAAACATGGAGATTAGGCATTGAAACGGTTAAGGCCTCTGGAGTGATTATGCTCGTGGCTACCGTTTGCATTCGCATTTTCCTCATGTTGGACTGGAAGTGTATGGTTCCGTAGCCATGCTACTGAGATGAGTGCTTGGCGCGACACTGTGAGCTGTGAATTTCGTGTGAAATGCTTTTACATCTGCCCGAGGTTGTTTGGAGCGTGAACTGCGTGTTCTGAGCAATCGCGGCTGGCTGTGTAGCAGAACTGACCTGTTTTTGCCTTATGCAGAAATGTGTAGCTGCTGGTCTTCTAGTGACTGCCGCTTTCCAACGACAATGAACTTTATTTTCGTGAAGGACTTTTGTGTTGGCATTCTGGCGACGACATTATGTACAGTGAAATGTTTTTACATCTGTCCGAGGTTGTGGCGTGAACTGCATGTTCGTAAAAAATGGCGTAGATGGCTCAGGGTTGCCACTTTTCTTTGACAGAAAACATTTCGAAACGGAACAAGCAACATCTAGAAATATCTAGATTGTGTAGGTGAGCATCTAGAAAAACATCCGGATTGGAAAATGCTGCCGCTTCCATCAAAGATGAACAGTAGTGTTTTGTGGAGGACTTTAGTGTTGACTATTCTGGCGGCTGAATTATGCACATGGAAATGCTTTTACTACCTGTCCGCGGTTGTTTGTGGCGTGAACTGCATGTTCGGGAAAAATGGCGTAGCTGGCTTTGTTGTAAAACGCACTGGTTTAGCCTTATACAGTTATGTGTGGCTGCTGGTTTTCTAGGGACTGCAGCTTCCATCGAAGATTAACTGTATTTTTCGTGGAGCCCTTTTGTGTTGACATTCTGGTGGCGGCATTATGCACAGTGTACCTGTGCGGGTTGTTAGTTATCGAGACTTCTGTCTTTTCCACTTTTCACATGGGGCAGTGTGGAGCTTTTTATGTGATACTCACTGGCACCGGAACGGAGCATAATGGGGACGACCGGTTGCTGTGAAGTTGGAAGCGCAACTAACTAACTAACTAACTAACTAATTAACTAACTAACTAACTAACTAACTAACTAAACACCAATGGGACGTCGGGTGGCTGATGCAGTCAATATAGACCAATGGAACGTCGGGTGGCTGTTGCAGTCAGTATAGACCAATGAGATCCCCCTGGTTGATGCGTTCAGTATAGAACATTGGGGCGTCGGGTGGGTCATGTGTTTGTATAGACCAGTGGGACGCCGGTGGAACATGTGGTCAGTATAGATCAATGGGACGTCGGGTGGGTCATGTGGTCAGTATAGATCAATGGGACGTCGGGTGGGTCATTTGGTCGGTATAGATCAATGGGACATCGGGTGGGTCATGTGGTCAGTATAGATCAATGGGACGTCGGGTGGGTCATATGGTCAGTATAGATCAATGGGACGTCGGGTGGGTCATGTGGTCAGTATAGATCAATGGGACGTCGGGTGGGTCATGTGGTCAGTATAGATCAAGGGGACGTCGGGTGGGTCATGTGGTCAGTATAGATCAAGGGGACGTCGGGTGGGTCATGTGGTCAGTATCACGACGGCAGCCTTTACATCCCAGGCATGTCTCTGGTACACATTTCCTGGAACACATTTCCTGGTACACATTTACTAGTACACATTTTAAGGTACACATTTCCAGACACACACTTACTGGTACACATTTCTAGGTAAACATTTCCTGGTACACATTTCCTGGTACACATTTCCTGGCACACATTTCGTAGTACACATTCCTTGTACAATACCATGGTACACATTTACATGTACACATTTCCTGGTACATATTCCCAGGTACACATTTCCAGGTACACATTTCCTGTTACACATACCCTGGTACACATTTCCAGGTACATATTTCCTGGTACACATTTCCAGGTACACATTTCTTGGTACACATACCCTTGTACACATTTCACCGCACACATTTCCTGGTACACATATCCTGGTACACATTTCCTGGTACACATATCCTGGTACACATTTCCTGGTAGATATTTCCTAGTACACAAATCCTGGTACACATTTCCCCGCACACATTTCCTTGTACAAAACCCTGGTACACATTCCATGTACATATTTTCTGGTACACATTCCCAGATACTCATTTCCAGGTACACATTTCCAGGTACACATTCCTAGTACACACTTACTGGTACACATTTCCTGGTACACATACCCCGGTATACATGTTCTGATACATATTTTCTGGTACACATTTCCTGGTACACATTTCCTTGTACACATTTCCTGGTACACATTTCCAGGTACACATTTCCGGGTACACATACCCTGGTACACATTTCCTGGTACACATTTCCTAGTACACATTTCCTGATACACATTTCCTGGTACATATTTCTTTGTACACATTTCCAGGTACACATTTCCTGGTACACATACCCTGGTACACATTTCCTGACACAAGAACACATATCCTGGTACACATTTCCTGGTACACATGTCTGTGTACACATTTCCTGGTACACACTTCCTGGTACACATATCCTAGTACATATTTCATGGTACACATTTCCTTGTACACATTTCCCCGTACACATTTCCTTGTAAACATTTCCTGGCACACATTTCCTGATACACATTTCTTTGTACACATTTCCCGGAACATATTTCCTTGTACATATTTCCGTGTACACATTTCCTGATACACAATTCCTTGTACACATTTCCTTGCACACATTTCCTGGCACACATTTCCTGGTACACATTTCCTGGTACACATATCCTGATGCACATTTCCTGGTACACATTTTAGACTGGGCAGACCTGGGATACCAGGTATAATTTACGAGTAAAGCTCCGCCTCAATAGGGGCTTGACCTCAAGAATACTGGGCCGTAGACAACACTGTCCTAAGAGGATTGCTACCCAATGAACGAACACGCGAATCGACCAACCAACTCCACTAAGCCATGCCAGGTATTGATTTTATGAGTCCAGGTCTACCACTGAACCATGTGGCGACGAAAAAAAAACAACCTTTCGCAAGTGATCTGAACCTCGGACCGCCAGATCGGTAGTTAAGTGCACTAACCAAAGCCGTAGCTTCCTTCCACCAAGATATCAACTTTCCTTGCACTTCACGCTCGCTGGAATTTCCTCATCTCAGGGAAAAGATAAACAAACTTTTGAACGTAAATTTTAAAACTTGCTGAAAATTAAATATAGTCGATGTAGCTTGCAGCACTTGGGCAACGAGGTATATAGAACAGGCACGTGTAGTTTGTTGTTGCTTCATCCAAACATTGGAAGTGGTTTCTACCGAAACTTGAGGGGTGTCTGTGTTGATCTAGCTAGACCGGAAATGAGAAGTACAGATATGGCAGTTGGAAATTTACATATTGGACGAGTTTGTTTCTGTAACTGTAAGTGGGTATCAGGAGGTGTGATGGCTGCAGATCTGCAATCAACATGAGTAGATGCAGCTAGAGTAGGGGGGGGGGGATGGATGGATGGATGGATGGATGGATGGATGGATGGATGGATTTGTGCTTGGCCGACACGAGACCGACTGACAAACCGATCGACTAACCTATCGACCTATCGAAACTTCTGACAGATCCATTAAAGAAAGACAGACAGACGGGCAGTCAGATAGAATAAGTGTTGTAGGTGAGTGAAGAGATATTTTCTTACGCCGAATATTGGAGGAATAGAAGGATGGGTTGGCGGATAGTTATGTGAATAGATGCATGGATATATGGATGGATTGATATGTGAATGGATGCTTAGATGGATGGATGGATGGAATGCCGCATGCGTCAACGGACTGATATAGTAGTAAATCGATCTGTGCGTACGTGCAGTCATCGACAAGCACTTGGGAATGTTATAATGTAACACATTCCACTGACCTTACCCAGGCTGTCCATGACGCTGAGCTGCCCCATGGACCTGATCAACTACCCGTTCGACAAGCAGACCTGCCACTTGCTCATCATGAGCTGTAAGTTGTTACCTTCTCCGTCTTGCAATCATGTCGTGATGAGTTGTAAGTTACCTTCTCCGTCTTGCAATCATGTCGTGATGAGTTGTAAGTTACCTTCTCCGTCTTGTCATCATGTCGTGATGAGTTGTAAGTGATCTTCTCCATCTTGCCATCATGACATCGTGAGCTATTAGCTACCTTTACATCTTGCCATCGAGTCACCATTGCTATTAGCACCTTCACATCTTGCCATCCTGACATCGTGAGCTATAATCTACCTTCACATCTTACCATCATGACATCGTGAGCTATAAGTTATCTTCACATCTTGCCTTCGTGACATCGTGAGCTATAAAACTACCTTCATATCTTGTCATCATGACATCGTGAACTATAAAACTACCTTCATATCTTGCCATCATGACATCGTGAGCTATAATCAACCTTCAAATCTTGCCATCATGACATCGTGAGTGTCACAAAGTATGATTGACATAGAGGAGTGGCTATGGTTGTGTCTAGAGGATGTCTGTGTGAATGTTGTGTTGAACGACTGATCAACCACGATGCATCAATACCAAACACCAGACTGCGCACATAATACTTTAATTTGAACAACTGGATGCAACCTTATTCCTCAGGAACGTTCATCATTACATATAGATATATTGCATAGGCACAGGTACAGTACACGTAGTCCCAAACACTATCGCTGCTGACAACCGGGCTCAGTCTCTAATACTTAGCCTCAGAATTACTATCACTGAAAACACAGGCCGGGGTTCTCTCGCTAACTCCGCTACCATTCAACTTCCCAGACCTCAGACCTTCACTGTCTGGTCTCAAAACTCAACTGTCCTCTTCAATGTTTTTCGACTTGTTATTTAACCCTTCTTTGCAGACCTCCCCGGGGAATGCCCTTTCACCCCGTGATCATACTTATCAGTTTCCCTGAAAATTGCATATCGAATTCTCCTTTGTTTTCTTTCTTGGCTGGGCCGGTTCACTTTCCCCCAGGTAATTTTAATCTCGACATTAGCTGCTGATTTATCTCGTGCCTACATGCTTTAACCAACCCTTTTTGTTTGGGATTTCCCCAGTATGTTGCAAATTGTGATTACCCTGTCAGCCTAGTATTTGCATATTGTTTTGTTATTTTCCCCCTCCGTAGTTCGTAAATCAGCCCTATCTTGGCATCTCTGCCTTTCCCCCTTTCTGACCTATCCCTCGCCTTTTATTTCTCTAACCCCGTTAACTTGTTTATGTTGTAGCATTCTTACCCGGGGCGATCACCTCCCCGGTTAGAACCGGTTAAGCACGTTACAGTGAGCTATAATCTACCTTCACATCTTGCCATCATGACATCGTGAGCTATAAGCTACCTTCATATCTTGCCTTCGTGACATAGTGAACTATAAGCTACCTTCATATCGTGCCTTCGTGACATTGTGAGCTATAAAACTACCTTCATATCCTGCCTTCGTGACATCGTGAGCTATAAAACTACCTTCATATCTTGCCTTCGTGAAATCGTGAACTATAAGCTACCTTCATATCTTGCCTTCGTGACATCGTGAACTATAAGCAACCTTCACATCTTGCCTTCGTGACATTGTGAACTATAAGCTACCTTCATATCTTGCCTTCGTGACATCGTGAACAATAAGCTACCTTCATATCTTGCCTTCGTGACATGGTGAAACATAAGCTACCTTCATAACCTGCCTTCGTGACATCGTGAACTATAAGCTACCTTCATATCTTGCCTTAGTGACATCGTGAGCTGTAAGTTGCTTTGCATGGGTGCTGTCAGTCCCTCTCATGTTGTCCAGCCAGTTCATTTCCACACTGAACATTTAATTGTTGGATCATGATAGATTGCAAACAAACAAACAAACAAACAAACAAACAAACAAATAAACAAATAAGCAAACAATCAAACAAGGAAAGAAATGGAAATGTATAGATGTGCATTTTTGCTGTGCTTATTGGACAATAATTAAGTAACATTTTTTGATTAACTGACTATTGACTGACTTATTGTTTTAATACGTGATTGATTTGTGATCGATTTTCCGAATACACAATGACTGATAGACTGACAGACTGATTGATTGACTGGATGACAGACAGACAGACAGACAGACAGACAGACAGACAGACAGACAGACAGGCAGGCAGGCAGGCAGGCAGGCAGGCAGACAGACAGACAGATAGATAGATAGATAGATAGATAGATAGATAGATAGATAGATAGATAGATAGATAGATAGATTAAGTAATTGATTGATTGATTGATTGATTGATTGATTGATTGATTGATTGATGTTGTCACACATGCCACTTGTTTTCAGTTGGTTACTCTGACAACGACATCATACTGGAATGGACCAATGTTACGGAACCCATTGGTGAGCTCGACCCAAACGCTAAGCCGATTCTATTGGACAAGCTAGTGGTCCTGCCCCAGTTTGAGGTGAAGCAGGTTGTAGCCAACACTTGCAACAAGCGCTATCACCAGAAGATGGGTATGTGTAAATATATGTCCCCAGATGGGTTTGTGCACATACATGTCCCTAGATGGGTTTGTGCACATACATGTCCCTAGATGGTTATGTGTACATATCTGTCTGTAGATGGGTATGTTTACATACATGTCGGTAGATGGGTATGTGCACATACATGTCCGTAGACGGGTATGTGTACATACATCTCTGTAGATGGGTATGCGTACATACATCTCTGCAGATGGGCATGTGTACACACATGTCCGTAGATGGGTATGTATACATACATGTCCTTAGATGGGTATGTGTACATACGTGTCCGTAGATAGTGTGTGTACACACATGTACGTAGATTGGTATGTGTACATACATGTCCGTAGATTGGTATGTGTACATACATGTCCGTAGATGGGTATATGTACATACATGTCCGTAGATGGGTATGTGCACATACATCTCTGTAGATGGGTATATGTACATACATGTCCGTAGATGGGTATGTGTACGTACATGTCCGTAGACGGGTATATGTACATACATGTCCGTAGATGGGTATGTGTACGTACATGTCCGTAGATGGGTATATGTACATACATGTCCGTAGATGGGTATATGTACATACATGTCCGTAGATGGGTATGTGTACGTACATGTCCGTAGATGGGTATATGTACATACATGTCCGTAGACGGGTATGTGCACATACATCTCTGTAGATGGGTATGTGTACATACATGTCCGTAGATGGGTATGTGTACATACATGTCCGTAGATGGGTATATGTACATACATGTCCGTAGATGGGTATGTGTACATACATGTCCGTAGATGGGTATGTGTACATACATCTCTGTAGATGGGTATGTGTACATACATGTCCGTAGATGGGTATGTGTACGTACATGTCCGTAGATGGGTATATGTACATACATGTCCGTAGATGGGTATGTGTACGTACATGTCCGTAGATGGGTATATGTACATACATGTCCGTAGACGGGTATGTGCACATACATCTCTGTAGATGGGTATGTGTACATACATGTCCGTAGATGGGTATGTGTACATACATGTCCGTAGATGGGTATGTGTACATACATGTCCGTAGATGGGTATATGTACATACATGTCCGTAGATGGGTATATGTACATACATGTCCGTAGATGAGTATGTGTACATACATGTCCGTAGATGGGTATGTGTACATACATGTCCGTAGATGGGTATGTGTACATACATGTCCGTAGATGGGTATATGTACATACATGTCCGTAGATGGGTATATGTACATACATGTCCGTAGATGGGTATATGTACATACATGTCCGTAGATGGGTATATGTACATACATGTCCGTAGATGGGTATATGTACATACATGTCCGTAGATGGGTATATGTACATACATGTCCGTAGATGGGTATATGTACATACATGTCCGTAGATGGGTATATGTACATACATGTCCGTAGATGGGTATATGTACATACATGTCCGTAGATGGGTATATGTACATACATGTCCGTAGACGGGTATGTGCACATACATCTCTGTAGATGGGTATGTGTACATACATGTCCGTAGATGGGTATGTGTACATACATGTCCGTAGATTGGTATGTGTACATACATGTCCGTAGATGGGTATATGTACATACATCTCTGTAGATGGGTATGTGTACATACATGTCCGTAGATTGGTATGTGTACATACATGTCCATAGATGGGTATGTGTACGTACATGTCCGTAGATGGTTATGTGTGCATTCATTTACTTAGATTTTAGACAATTATTTTCATGTTCTTTAGAGGACGTTCCAATAAATCCCGGCATTTATTGATATTTAAAACAAATAACAGTTAGGTAGGTGTAACTCCTGTGGAAAAAAAGAGAAATAATAAACAGCCACACAGTGTACATACCTGACAACGAACTCCATCCACTGCGGCCAGCGTAAGTCACGGAGTAATAATAAACCCTTCCCCTCCACCTCCGTGATTTAAGTGTACCGTAGGGGAGTTCGTTGTAAGGTGTGTATGCTGTGTCTGTGTTTAGCATGTTTCTCTATTGCACAGGAGCAACACGAACCTGTTTGTGTTATATCCTGCTTCAGCTGTGACTTCTTTTATCCAGTATTATTTGGCTATTTCTTAATTCCTTGGAATGTTACTTTAGTAGTTTGCCATTACTTTCTGAATGGCCGACGCCTCATACCATGGAAAGCAACGCAAAGTCTACTTCCAAATCGTCCGCAGCTTATTTGGCAACCCTAGACTCGGTATGGCGGGAAATTATAACATTGCGCGTCTCCTGGCTCCTGAGCCACGACGATTAGCTAGGGGTCGCCAAACTTTTTTCACGGCAGGCCGGATAACTGACAAAATGACGAGCGCGGGCCGCATACTCATTCTGTACAATACTTGCACCGACCTCCGTGGTGAAGGTTTTACGGAGGCGGTTCGTAATTTCGTATATCTGCGTTCGAAAGACAGCTGCGCGCGATTTGGTAGCAAATCACTTTGCTCTGGTTTCTTACGCTATGGTATGGGTGCCGATCGTTCAGAAAACAATGGCAAACTACTGAACGTAAACTTGCCAAGACATCAACAACAGCAAAAAATGCTGGTGATGACTGCAAGCGCCCTGTAAAGGATATGCACCTAACTTTAACAATACTTGCAAGCCAGAACGAAAGCTCTGGGAAAAAGACGAAAAACTAAGTTAATCATGGGTGAGTGGGCGTGCAATGCACACAAAAACAAAGACAACCAACATATTTATTTATTTAAAAAAGTAAATTTAAGACACATAGCAGCCAGGATGTCTCCGTACGTGTGAAGATCTCTTATTATTCTAAACATAATATTTACATTTAAATTGTATCACAACGTCTCGTGTTCCATAAGTTCAGTTATCAGTTATCAGTTCGGTTATCAGTTGGGGTATCTTCATTGCACTCCGGACAGGTCCATAGGTGCTCAGATCCTCCCCCAGCATATGCATCAGCGTCTAATAGTGCCAGTTCTGTGTTGGTTGACGAGGCACCTCGTTCTCCCGATGTACCTCTCGCGTCTGGCCGAGCCGATCCTTACACCCAAGTCTTTCATCCTGGACAGCGATGTGGATTCACTGACGTCAAAGTCCTCTGTTCTCGACATATCTTTAAGGACGTTAATAACATCGGCACGATCCATGGGCTGGCCATCTACAGGGTGTGCAGAGCCAGCCAGTTTATCAGATCCTCGACTCCCGCATGTCCAGGGACGAAGATGAAGGTGACTTTACGGGCAACAGACTTTCCGCAGCGACTCAGTCCACTGTCTACGTACAGATCCAGCTTCGACCTTCTGAATCATGCTCATTGAATCAGTACACACACGTTGGTATAATGCTGTGCTTCCAGCTTATGAAAGCCTGTGTAACTGCCATCACCTCCATCGTCATGCTGCTCGTGGTCATAGAGTGGGCACCACTGGATTCTTGAACGGTCCGGCCCGCTGAACGGGCTGTAAATGCCCACGCACTTCTCTGCTGCTTTACAACAGATCCATCTGTATAGATGAGCACTTCGGGGCTATCTGAGTGGTCATAGATACGCGTGTTGACCTCTGCATTGACAGCGGCAGGGTTCTGCTCTCTGAACCGTCTTTCGAGTGTGATAATGCAGGAGAAAGTGCACTTAAAAGCTGGAGGCACCGGCACCCATTCCTTGCCGGGGTTGATACTGGTAAGACTGCAGACCTGTCTGACGACATATTCCACCCGACCCATCCATGATTTGCCCCTTTTTAGCCTGTCACCCTTTTCTCTGAATATAGCGTCATGCAGTGGGTGCTGCTCATCTACACTTATTTTTAAGTATGCACTAGCTCTCCAGATCTTGATCCTGTGTTTCATTGTCGGGAAGTCAAGGAGGTATTTCATTGCTACATAGCTGGTGTCTCTCGTGCAGCCCAAAATGATGCGCATGGCTTCAGTTTTGTACCTTTTCAAGTCTTATCAATCTGTGTAGGGCTGACAGTGAGGATGGCAAGGGCATACTCGATGCGTGAAAGCACCAGTCCTTGGAACAGAAGTATTAGCAGTCTTTGCTCGATATTGGCAGTTGCCATGACTCTCATTGCTGACAAACCTTTTCGAGCTTTCGTTATGACATAATCAACATGATCTCTGAAGGCCAGCTACGATCAAGCCTCACGCCAAGATATGTCATTGACTGGGTTCTACTCAAAATGCTCCCATCCGTTCTTACTGCCGGCAGGATCTGTGTTCACAATATGGTTGTTTAGGGAGAACCATGTAACCGATGCCTTTGCAAGGTTGACAAGGGCATCGGCATCAGCACACCTGAGGAAATTCGGTCTAGTTTGCCCTGCATATCATTGGCGACCGCCTGTCTATCTCGACACTGTCGATACACGAGAATGTCGTCAGCAAATGACAGAGTCCTACCCCTCCCGTCCAACTGTTGTTCAGTGATCGGCACCGTATACGCGTTGAATAGTACTGGTGACAGTGGTTCACCACTGTTCCATAAGCTATATCAAGCAAGTTCGAGTACCGTCGGCGGGCCGGATGAAATTATGTTGCGGGCCGGATGCGGCCCGCGGGCCGTAGTTTGGTGACCCCTGAGCTAGATCTTGTTCAGATGTCGTGATGACATTAACTACTACATTAACAGTTGAGATGTCGTGATGATAGACGGGCCGTCTGCTACAATAACAGTTGAGATGTAATGACAGACAGGGCCGACGTGGCTAAGAGGTTACCGCCTAAAACTTATAGGGTGCGGGTTTCGATCCCAGCACAGGGCTGAGAACGTTCCCTAGAGCCATGGGTATCCGCAGATAGCATTAGTGCCCTGATCTCTTGTGTGGTGAGATCCGTGTGCCATGTAGCTATGAGCAAGCATACAGCACCAATACTATGTATCGGGAGCACGATGTCATTTGGTGTACGTTGGAGATAACAATGTCCAGAATAAATACACTGTGCAATTCTAGGACGTTGAGTTCCTTCTATTACAGTTGCTGCGTGTCTGTGTGTCTCGTGGAAATTGTCAACTACTTGCTCGACGAGCCCTAGGAGTGAAGCAGGAGTATGGCACCGTGGCCTAGTCCTCTCAGATCAGGGCCGAATACAAGGGGTCCCAAATTCAAGTTGTGCACAGTAAAAATCCTTCGGCAGTTGAAATCGTAGTCATTAAGCTGTGATGTCGCTGTCCTGGCAAAGGTGTTAAACCAGCGATCCTAGCACGAGTAGACAGGACAATGGAACCCGCGACCTTGGGGCGTCTCTCTAGAGAAGGCAAATACATGCAGGCTGCAGTCGGGTACACTGACCCTCCAGGTGCATGGCCGTGTGTGCTCCCTTCCACACAGGAACCAAGAGGGTGATTATGGTAGATAGAGTCGGTAAAGTTAATGTCATATATATATATATATATATATATATATATATATATATATATATATATATATATATATATATATATATATATAGAGAGAGAGAGAGAGAGAGAGGAGAGAGAGAGAGAGAGAGAGAGAAAGCGAGAGAGAGAGAGAGAGAGAGAGAGAGAGTGCTGACCATGTCCTAGAGTGTTGACCATGTCCTAGAGTGTTGACCATGTCCTAGAGTGCTGCTATGGCCCGGTAAGTCCTACAATCCCTCTGCTTGCGTCAATCGAACCTCCTGACAGTTTATGAATTCCCTCTCTCCCTGACACACGTGCTTCCTCTCTTCATACAGGGAACCACAGCTGCCTGCAGGCCGAATTCCACATGGCCCGGAACGTCTGGTTCTACATGGTTCAGATGTACGTGCCCAGCATCCTGATCGTCATGCTGTCCTGGATCTCCTTCTGGCTGACCGTCAACTCCGTGCCTGGACGCATCGCTCTGGGACTGCTGACCGTGCTGACGATGACCACACAGAGCTCCAGTACGTGGCCCTAGTGTTGATGTTCTAGTTACCTAATGCTGGACTGGTGTATGACCCTACACATCTCCAGCAAGTGGCCCTAGTGTTGATGTTCTAGTTACCTAATGCTTGTGTATGACCACACGCAGCTCCAGTAGGTAGCCCTACTGTTGATGTTCTAGTTACCTCATGCTGGACTGGTGTATTGCCACACCTAGCTCCAGTAGGTAGCCCTAGTGTTGATGTTCTAGTTACCTAATGCTGGACTGGTGTATTGCCACACCTAGCTCCAGTAGGTGGCCCTAGTGTTGATGTTCTAGTTACCTCATGCTGGACTGGTGTATTGCCACACCTAGCTCCAGTAGGTGGTCCTAGTGTTGATGTTCTAGTTACCTAATGCTGGACTGGTGTATGGCCACACCTAGCTCCAGTAGGTGGCCCTAGTGTTGATGTTCTAGTTACCTCATGCTAGTGTATGACCACACGCAGCTCCAGTAGGTAGCCCTAGTGCCGCCCAAGCCGCCCTGTCCTTAGCTTTCTCATGCAGCTCCGTGTGTGTCCTCCCCTTGTTACTCCTGTGTTGATACTTGTCTCCTCCTTGTCTTGTTAGGTCTTCCTCTGTTTCATTTGCCCCCTGGTGAAAGCAACGCCATCTGAGATCCGGACTCCTTGCGGCGTCCTTCGCATCTCCTCATGCCTCCTCTAGACGAGCTTCCCGTCCACTTGGTTGTCTTTGTTATTAATTTGTCCTTATCTTCACACTTGCTCATGGTTGGTTGGACTTTGCAGTTACAGTGTTCCCACGGAATGGGGATGCCAGCTTCAAAGCCAGCTCTTCTTTATCGCCTCTTACGGCACGTATGGCATGGTTACAGTGTGTCCTGATCAAACACGGGCGGAAACTTCTGTAGTCACGTGGCAGGTTCCGGTTTTGCTATTATTCGCTTTCCCGTGGGGTTCCAATAAGACACAGGCGGCGTGTAAATTACGCAGTTCGTGGATTATTAAATTGTGTCTTGATCTGTGGCTACATTATGAGCGGACACACACCGGAACTTGTTGTGACAACTGGACAGATGTGTAAAGATGGAGGAAGACAGCGAGAGAACATACTTGGCAGTCTTGTTTCATGGCCCAGAAGGGAGTCAATACAAGAACTGATCAATGCCCTTAGAGATCGCAAGATGTGGGGACCTCCACATCTTGCGATCTCTAAGGGCATTGATCAGTTCTTGTATTGACTCCCTTCTGGGCCATGAAACAAGACTGCCAAGAATGTTCTCTCGCTGTCTTCCTCCATCTCCACACATCTGTCCAGTTGTCACAACAAGTTCCGGTGTGTGTCCGCTCATAATGTAGCCACAGATCAAGACACTGATATAGGCACAGATCTAGACACATATCTAAATACAGATATAGACACAGATTAGACGCAGATCTAGACATTGATATAGACTCAGATCTAGGCACAGATCTAGACACATCTATGTACAGTGGCAGACTGGTCAAGGTGTAGGCTTACCCAATGGTAAGCGGGCCCAGTGGACACCCGGTTGTGGGCTACCTTAAACATAACACAGCATGTAGCAACCTTCAATATCTTTTTAGTAGCTTTGTCTCCCTGCAGGCGCCATGTTTGGACCCAGTTCGCCCATGCTAAGCTAGAGTCTAACAAAGAATCTTCTCTGCATTTTCTCAACCAAACATATTGCTCCAGCCCACATAGGTACCCAACCACCACATCAGGAATAGCAATGCTGCAGCTCTACCTGGTTCCGCTGTCTTTGGAAATATATGTTAGTTATCCACACGACACATTAAAAACATATAGAGCTCGTTTCCTAAGTCTCTTTCTAAGTATGTTAGTCGTTAACCTCGGTTCCAAATTCACGGCAATGTGAATTTTGCACCAAATGTTCCTCACTGTCCCATGTGAAAAGTGGAACAGCCAACAGTTCCGCCAAACCAACAGCACATAAAGGCATACATGCATAAGGCCGCTGCCAGAGTGCCAACACAACAATCCGCCCTTAACATTACAGTTCATCTTTTATGGAAGCGGAAGTCAATAGAAAACCAGCAGTTGCACACACATTACTGCATAAGGGAAAACAATCTATAGTGTTTTTTTTTTGTTGCCTCAATATAAAATTCAATATCTCAGTAACCAACTGAGGGAAAATGATGAGATTTAGTATATAACCTTATCATTATGTCCACCCAACAACAACAAAATTTTGTTCTGGAGATTTTACAGCAGATTTCAAAGTTAGTTTATATGCGGTATATTAATTACGACTTAGAGATTACGTCCATGATTTTAACAGTATTACAGCTTCACCAAGATACGTCACCGCATTTTTTAAAATTTTCACGTGATTTCCGTTTTGAAACAAACAGCGTGAAGATTCAGAGGTGTTTCCAAATGGGGGTTCTTTCATGAAAAGTGATTATATAAATAAACTAGCTGACAAGGCCCGGCTTCTGGCGGGGATCTATCTATCTATCTATCTATCTATCTATCTATCTATCTATCTATCTATCTATCTATCTATCTATCTATCTATCTATCTATCTATCTATCTATCTATCTATCTATCCGGCCGGCCGGCCGACCCACCCACCCACCCACAGACCGACCCACCGACCGACCGACCGACCGACCCACCCACCGACCCACCGACCGATATCTATCTATCTATCTATCTATCTATCTATCTATCTAATCTATCTAATCTATCTGTCTGTCTGTCTGCCTGCCTGCCTGCCGGCCGGCCGACCCACCCACCCACCGACCGACCGACCGACCGACTCACCGACCGACCGACCGATAGACCCACCCACCCACCCAGTCAGCCAGCCAGCCATCCACCCACCCACCGACCGACTCACCGACCGACCGACCGAAAGACCCACCCACCCACCCAGTCAGCCAGCCAGCCATCCACCCACCCACCCACCTACCTTTCTGCCTACCTACCTACCTACCTATCTGTCTGTCTGTCTGTCTGTCTGTCTTGTCTGTCTGTCTGTCTGTCTGTCTGTCCGCGCTATTAAATATTGATAAAAGTTACTGGAAAAAACGTCAGGACCATGTGTTGAAAGAGGAAGAGGACTATTGGAGAAAGGATGGATTGAATTTTATGCAACCGAAAGCAATCATCAACCTACTGGAATCGTCCGACACAGATTAAGGTCTGAGCAGATCGCAGACCTTAATCTACGTACACACTTACTGGGATATTTTGCTCCAACTATTCAGACGAATTGCAGGCCCTAAACATTACAGCATCAGCATCAGCTGAAGAAACAAGAAGGAAATGAAAAGTAAGGTAAGAAATATATTCCTTCTACTTTCCTTTTAATTTACAAATTATTTACCCCGTGCCTCTAAATTCTCTGTCTTTACTAATATTACACATTGCACCCCTCTCGGGAATCTCCGTGGTGAAGTGGTCAAACCGTCTGACTCGGGCTCTGAAGGTTGTATGTTCGATTCCGGGCCGCGTCCTTCATTTCACTAGTACATTTTTTCGGAGACTCCCGAGGGTCGTAGCTGGAACTACGGAGTTCGTGCTTTGTGCGACGCTTTCCGCGCTGCGGAAAGAAACTGAGCCATATGGGATAAAAACCCGGTGCAATGCAGCCGACCCTGTCGATATTCAGCTAGTTCTTTCATTGCACCCACTCCCATACGAATCCGGATACGCCTTTGTGTGTCATCAGAATTGACAGGTCTCCCATTAACGTGAAAATAACTTTGTTAACGAGAAATCACTAGTTGTTCAGAAAAACATCAAAGGAATGTCGCCGCTTTCAATGATTTCAGTTGTTTTTGGACCTATCAAAGACATATACAAATTTCATAACGATGCAACAGACAGTTTTCAAAATAATTGATCATGAATGAAGGCAAACAAATGTGGACATACTATAGTTCAGTAACGGCCCATCTGTCATTGTTCTGAACAAGCAGTCCACAACACAAACCACCGCGGACAGATGTAAAAGCATTCCACATGAAATCCACGACTCACGCGCTTAGCTCATTAGTTGAGCGACGAAACCATGTACTACCAGTCCAGCATGAGGAAACTGCGTAAGTAAACCGTAGCGACAAACAAAACCACCCTAAAGGATTTACCAACTCAACAGCCTATCCGCTTTGTTGGAACGTAAGTTATGAACATATAAAGCGGTGACAAGATTAGTTCTGCGCTTCCGCGTAATTGGTTATGCCACTCGAATGCAAAAAATTGCATGTCCTTTGTAGGCCTTGTCGACAACCCCGGGTTGACTTTCTAGGCAATTTGACTATCATCAGTTTGCCTACGCTTTCTGAATGGGAAGTCAATGCTGAAGTACAACTTAATGCAAGTGTGGAGATTGAACCCCTGTACGCCACCATCAGCGCAGCAGAAGCTTCACAGCGAGCGCTTATTTCGTTTGAAGTTCTGAATTATAATGTGTTATGTTGTTATTATTATGATTATTATTATTATTATTATTATTATTATTATTATTATTGCGTGATGCTTATTCCTCTGTCCACGGCAGGTGTCAATGCAGCGCTGCCCCGCGTGTCTTACACAAAAGCCATCGATGTCTGGATGTCTTCGTGTCTTGTCTTTGTCTCAGCCGCCTTGCTGGAGTTCGCCATCGTCAACGTGCTCAGCCGGAAGGCCTCCATCAGGGGATTCTCCTTGAAGCAAGTGTTCACAATCCCCAAAGAGTACGAGGCCGGCGAGGCGTCTCCGTCCGCAGAGGTAGAGTTAGCGAAACAAACAAACCATTGATCTTGTTCGTAGTTTTAGTGTCAGGATTGTTTTGCTCATATTTACATGCCATGGACAAGGCAGACATTCTGAATGCTCTACAAGTCGTTTACAAGAACTAAGTGATGACTGTGAATCTACAACCATGATCAGGCTGCGAGAACAGCAAGTTAAAAGAGGTGTGGCCAAACAAGAACACTAAGCAGGAAGCCAAAGAAGAGTTATAAATCAACACAGAACTGGTGTCGTGAGCCGCTACACGCTGCGGGATTTGCTGAGGATGGAATCCGAGCACTTATGGACTGAATGGTTCAATGTGCAATGAGGATGATCTGTCGACTAACTAACTAACTAACCAACTAACTAACTAACTAATTAACTAACTAACTAACAATATTTAAATATTCATTTGTTTATCCTATACACATACGCTATAAATAAAATATTGCACTATTTCGTGTCTGGCATATTTCGCTTCATCTCGTCAGGTGCGTACGTCTTGTTATGTCTTGTTAACGTATGTCTTGTTATGTGAAAAATAAATGGCAAACATTGCAAGTCATTACCCTCTTTGGACAACAATCAACTTCAAATTAACCACCGAAATGCAATTGATTTGATCACAGAATTATTAATCTGAGTCAGGCGATGGACCCCCTAATATAACTTCTCTTCTGAAGTTGAAAGGGGTAAGATAAATTATATACAGCAACATGGTAATTAATAATGCATGGTCGCTGACATTGCGCGCATGTGAAGAACTTTATCTTCACGGAAGTTTACAACTTAGCAGGAAGTCCTGCCGCTTGCATACATAACGTAGATTTCTCACATAACATGATGTATAACTCCGCAGTACGCACCTACCCGCTCCGTGGCGATGGCATTACGGACGCAGTTCGTGTCCCGCATACCCGTGTTCGAAACACAGCTGCGCGCTATTTGGCAGCAGACCGCGTTGAGTTGTTTTGTACCATATGTTATGGGTGCCGGTCGTTCAGAAAGCAAAGGCAAACTACTGAACGTAAACTTTCCAACAGATCACAACAGCAAAGAAAAGCTGGTGTTGAATGCAACGTCGTGTAAACGATATGCAAGTAACTTTTTTTTAAATATGCATCTGATGAGATGCAGCGAATTATTTCAGGCGTGAAATCGTGCAATATTTTATTTATGGCGTGGATGTTCACATTAACTAAGGGTGTACGTTATTTTGACTAAATATAATTAATTGACAGACAGACAATTGACAGTCAGAGAAACAATCTATCACAGTGACAAATAGTCAAACAGAATAGCCGACTCACAGATTAACAGACAGTTAATAAATAGACTGTTGATTTTGTCAGACAAACATTTAATGCACACTTATTTGACAAACAGCCATTTGATAGACGCATAGTTAACAGACAGACAGATGACAAATAGAATGACAGATTGTCTACATACAGACAGCTAACGGAAGGTACGACAGACAGAATGTTGGTTCTGGCAATAGTAGAAAAAGGACGAGTTGAAAGACCATATGGTATCTTTACACCAAAGTGGTAGAAAAGTGACGTCTGATAAATACTGTAAATCTCCTATACGCCTTAAGGGTAGAAGAAGCAGGTAAGAAATACAAGAATGTACGTTTTCTTTACATTCGATGGGTAGAAAGGGGAGAGAGGAAAATTCACGATTGTAAAATATCTCTACTCCCAAGTGTATTATAGACAGGTGTGAAATACAAGCATGTAATATCAGTTTGCACCCCAAGGGTTGAAGAAGCAGGTAAGAAATACGTGGATGTCAGGTACAACAGTACCTCTGCATCACAAAGGTAAAAAATATGGCTTAGAGATGCAGGAATGTCAGGTACCTCCACATCCCAAAGTTAGAAAAGACAGGTAAGAAATGCAATAATGTCATGTACCTCTACACCCCAAAGGTAGAAAAGACAGGTAAGAAATGCAAGAATGTCAGGTACCTCTACACCCCAAAGGTAGAAAAGACAGGTAAGAAATGCAAGAATGTCAGGTACCTCTACACCCCAAAGGTAGAAAAGACAGGTAAGAAATGCAAGAATATCAGGTACCTCTACATCCTAAAGGTAGAAAAGACAGGTAAGAAATGAGGGAATGTCAGGTACCTCTACACCCCAAGGGTAGAAAAGACATGTAAGAAATGCAAGAATGTCAGGTACCTCTACAACCCAAAGGTAGAAAAGACAGGTAAGAAATGCAAGAATATCGGGTACCTCTACATCCCAATGGTAGAAAAGACAGGTAAGAAATGCAAGAATGTCAGGTACCTCTACAACCCAAAGGTAGAAAAGACAGGTAAGAAATGCAAGAATGTCAGGTACCTCTACACCCCAAAGGTAGAAAAGACTTGTAAGAAATACAAGAATGTCGGGTACCTCTACACCCCAAGGGTAGAAAAGACATGTAAGAAATGCAAGAATGTCAGGTACCTCTACACCCCAAGGGTAGAAAAGACATGCAAGAATGTCAGGTACCTCTACACCCCAAGGGTAGAAAAGACATGTAAGAAATGCAAGAATGTCAGGTACCTCTACACCCCAAGGGTAGAAAAGACATGTAAGAAATGCAAGAATGTCAGGTACCTCTACACCCCAAAGGTAGAAAAGACAGGTAAGAATTTCAAGAATGTCGAGTACCTCGACCTTCTACACCTAAGTAGTAAGGGATGTTGTAATGACTTCGTATTTTAGGACACTAGTCCTTCGTGGGGACATCATATTTTACTATACAAAAGTCATGATCCTACGCTCTGACGTCACCAAACAGAGTCCTTCGGGGACTTACTTTTTTGAATTTTGGCGGTTATTTTCTTGGGTTTGGGTGACAACTTCCGGTTGTCGTGATGACTACTTCCGGTCTAGAGGTGGAGCGGCGGCGGCGGTGGCGGGGCGGACAAGGAGACAAGCCCCGGTATGTGGAATACTTAGATAAGTAGACCAAATAGTTGCCGGGTTCGAGTCCCAGTATGTGTGTGCGTGTGCGTGTGTAGTGCGGTCACGTGGTGTGATCGAACTCCAGTCATATTGATATCGATCCCCTTCGATGAGGAGACCGAAATCAATATGACAGAAAAATGATTTATTCCATCTCTCGAGCTAACTCGAGGATCCATTTTTGGATTGCATTAATACACCTTTTTTGCATGGCTCAGTATGCTAGTTAATTCGGCAAGTTTCATTAACCATGTATCAACATTAAGCGCTTGGTGGAAATCTGGTTTATAAATATACTAGCCAACTATAGAATTTTATTAAAAATTAACCCCAAAACTTAATTAAACACCAAAATTGTCTTGTATGTATACTGTAGAATAGTTATGTCAATAAGAAAAACTACGAGTCTCATTTAATTTAAGCCATAACTTCCCTAGATAATTATAAAAATATGTAATATTATTAAACAGCAAAGTTATACCCCTTAATTATAAACGGATGCCAAGGGGAGAGTAATCGGTCCATTGACTCAACCAGAATTGTTCCCCCTTTTACACACTAACTTCCCCCTGAATTACCGTTTACCTGCTCGTGCAAGCAACCAGTAATGCTTCACCGACCATGAGCCGACCGAGACGACAATAGCCAAGGGCCAGCGGGATACTGATAACCGGTAGATAAACACGCACACTAAAGCGGGCTGACAACAGAGCTGGCCAGCTAGAGTTGATCTTACCTGAGATAAACACAACCATTGAGGCGTTCTGGTTGACCGTTAACATAATTAACACAGTGACACAGCACAGGTTGTGAAGGGAATTTTGGGGTAGGAAAAAATAAGATATGCTCAAATATACCTATACGAAGTGCGCGTAAAGAGGGTGTATCAACAGCTAGTTGTCTATCTATTACAGGACGTCGTAGTCAGTCCCAACATTGTTTATGCAATGCATTTACAGGACGTTGCAGACAGCCCTGACATTGATTAGTTACGCGTGTTCCACTATACCAGTCGTGTGTGTGTGTGTGTGTGTGCACATGTAGGCGTGTGTGCCTACGTGGGTGTGCTATCAATTACAGGACGTCGCAGTCAACCTCATCATTCTATGGATTGTCAGCCGTCCTAGGACAAGTTTGCGATTCTCATTTTGAAAGAACGCCAGCCAGGTCATGTGCGTGTGAAGAGGGTGTATCAACAGCTATTTGTCTATCTATTTCAGGACGTCGCAGTCAGTGCCAACATTGTTTATGCAATGCCTTATTTACAGGACGTTGCAGACAGCCCCAACATTGATTGGTGCCCGTGTACCATCATGATATCTGTGTGTGTGTATGTGTGCGCATCCGTGCATGAGTGTTTGCGTGCGTGCGCGCTCGTAGGAAAACTTCAATATTTGGGGAATGGCTGTGGAGTGGGTGTAGAAGAAGTTTGCTGGTAGTAAAAAGATGGGTGGATCAAGAGGCGCTGTGGGGGCAATGCGTGCGTAAGTTTTGTGATTGCGTGCGCGAGCATGTGCGCGCTCGTAGGAAACTTCAATATTGGGTGTCAGCTCACAAGCAAAGCTATCCCTTGTACTATAGGTGTGTCTATCTATTACATACTACAGTCAAGTTGTAATGGATTGCATTTACAGGACGTCGCAGTCAGCCCCAGCATTCATGCTTCTTGGGCAAGCTTGCCGATGTCTTTCTGACCAACCGGTACCCATGATCGTCTGTAGTGTCTGTCACCAGGATTACTAGCATCAGCATCACCCAGCTCCACTAACAAAATCATTATCATCAGCATCATCATCAACAGCAGCATCGTCATCAGTTGAAGGTGACTGATCGGGTGGACTCACCACAGGGCTATGTCGGCGGAGTTAACGTCCGTGAACGTGTTCAGACATGTCTTTGGGGAAAACTGGAGGATGACTCAGAGTGTACTGACAACATACCGATACAGCCGATCAAATATGGTGATGCTTCCGGTCATATGTCAATGGTATACAATCGAAACACATGACTAAAACCGGTAAAGATGGTGTCGCACTCGATCGCATGTGTAAGTGTACAACCACGTGACTAAAACTGATCAAAATACTAGTATAATAAAGAGATATATGGTGCTAATCGCATATAACTGGAGTATGTGCTCGGCTGGCTGCGACAACAATCAACACATGCACAGAGCTGATTCATTACCCTGAATGTTTGTATACATGTGGCCTATTCTGAGATGCAGAATAATGACTTGTCCTGATCTGTCCATAACACGGTAGTCACCTTGAGCAAGTACTGTGGCTTTCTGGCTGACTTCATCATTCATTTATTTTGGTGGTATGTAACGACTGGAGCAGACTTATCTTATTCCACTCCTTCCGTAACCAATCGAACAGCGCTGGCGTGTCTGGGTACTCGACAGTGGGATGACAACCCGTGTATGGTGACCTTATGCCTACTGCTAAGTTCAGAAAGTAGTGTCCTTATTACCGATAATGTTCCACAAGGAGCGCCTCGAGCAATGATTTTTGCATTTGTCAATAGCAACTAATGATACAACCGAGACACGAGTGTAATGACCCAGTAGGTCAAAAACAGTATTAATGGAAGAAACCAACGTGGAAACTAACCCACACAATACCCCAGAGGGGGAAAGAAAGTCGTTCTGGTGCATATGTGGTCGGTGAGTACCGCGACTAGAGATTGTCTTCTTCTGTCAACTGATCCATATATACACAGTCATTGGCATATCACTATTTAATCTGTCTCGAGCCAGCGTCGACGCTGTCGAGGGCAAGTTGTGGATCGCTCTTCTAAGCAGCTGTCTAGGTTACATGCTACCAGACCCTAAAATATGAGCTTCTACCTGACATTACCGAGTAATGTTTCGCAGAACATATTTCCCAAGTACTCACCAGGTCACTATTTCGTCAAGTTACCGCAGACTATAGAGGTGAGTAAATATTTTGAAGTGGGTCTGGCCGAAATTCAATTCCCCAACTACTACTGTAATGTGTTAGAGATTGAAGTATGGCTAAGATACATCCCACCCAATGGTAGAGTGATAAGAAAGGTGTGTACCTCAGGCCTGTACAGTGAATCACTGTATCGCCTAATGAAAGATCGGAAGGTGAACGATCCACTCTGTGTTCTATTCCATTTCGACAATGCATCAAAGAAAGTCATCGTCAAAATACTCGAACCTGGGGCCACTATTACATTTAGTGAGAAGTTACAAGAGATACTAGATACAATTGAAGGTGAAGGGTCGATAGACCTGAATAACGACCTGCGAAATATCTACGTATACTGCGATCTCATTGCGACAAGACCAGTTGGAGACGTCATGTTCCCACTACTAAGGACGGTTCCTATCATGAAACAGCAATCGACCTCAGTGTTTCGCGCCTACGACAAACCTCACTACATACCGCTGAATCATTACTCCTTCGACACGGTGGGAATACTTTTAACCACTGATACGGGCACAAAGGTCGCATTCACTACCGGGACTTCAGTGCTGACGTTACATTTTCGAGTTCGGAAGAGATCAGACCTAGAATAATGGTGAAATATGTGGTTGTACATCGAAAACCCCAGACTGTCCGAAGACATGATGTGCCCGACACTCAGATGATTGATGCCTCGGGTATCTACAAGACTCAGATATCAGCCCAACAAGCAGGAGACCAGTTTTATGATTACATGCTAAGTGACATGTACATGCCAGGCTACCAACCGAAAAAACCAACCTACTCAGACAATGGCGAGAAGAAATCCAGAAACAACAGACAATGTGTATAGCTTTGTATGTGAAAATAAAACGTTGTGATGATACTATGTATACCACCTCATATCACATCATCCATTTCGTATAATGCCATTATGCATTTTTTAATCTTGAACTGAAATACTGTAAAATGTACTTGAAATACTGTAAAATAAACAGGCATATATTATAATTACGTCTTGGTTGTTGAATTTTTGTTAGTGTTTACGGTGTATATAGTTGTCATGTGATGAGAGAATGATACATATTGGTGACAAAGTCAATAAATATTTCAACAAAACTAAGGAAACGAGTTAACCAAAGTAGAAAAAAACTGTCGACCATAGTCTAAATTAACAATTTAAAAAAATTAAAAAATTTAACAATTAAATTTCTCTTTATGTTTCCAACTTGAATGTTTCATGTAGAAATTTAATTGTTAATTTTTTGTACAATTTTATTGTTGAAATTTTATTTTGTTCCTTCAATTATAGTGTCTTATTACATAATATACGTTTAATTTTCTGAAATACAGCTGTTGTTTGCATAGGGGACAGGCGAATATCTTATAAGTTTCGCTTAACTTTGGTCAAACTTTTCACATTTGGTTAACAAAGTTTCCTTGTTTTTATGAGTTTTGTTTGCAATTTGGTCAAACTTGTCCAAAACTTTTCACCTTTGGTTAACAAATTTTCTTACTTGGCCAAGGTTTTTACCATTTGGTTAACAAAGTTTCCTACATTTCATAAGTTTGGGTGACAGTTGGCCAAACTTTTCACGTTTGGTTAACAAATTTTCCCCACTTTTCATATGTTTGACTGAGATTTTTGTAAGTTTGGTTTGAAATTCGTCTAACTTTTCCACATTTGGTAAACAAATTTTCCTACTCTTCATAAAATTGGGTGAGCTTTTTATAAGTCTGAATGTAATGTAGCCAAAATTCGCCCCCTCTGGCTAACAAATTTTCTTAATTGGCCTAGATTTTTGCCATTTGGTTAACAAAGCTTCCTACTGGGTGGCATTTGGTCAAACTTTTCACCGCTGCACAATAAAATCTCCCTCTTTTCATAAGTTTGGGTGACAGTTGGCCAAACCTTTCACGTTTGGTTAACACATTTTTCCCACTTTTCATATGTTTGACTGAGATTTTTATAAGTATGGTTTGAAATTCGGCTAACCTTTTCACATTTGGTTAACAAAGTTTCCTACTTTTCATAAGTTTGGGTGAAATTTGGTCAAACTTTTCCCCTCTGGACAACAAAATTTCACACTTTTCATAAGTTGAGGTGAAAGTTGACCAAACTTTTCATGATTGGTTAACAAATGTTCCTACTTTTCATGTGTTTGACTGAGCTGTTTATAAGTTTTGTTTGACATTCGGCTAACACTTTCATGCGTTTGACTGAGATTTTTATAAGTTTGGTTAAAATGTGACCAAAATTTTTCACTTTGATTGACAAATTTTCCTACTTTTCATATGTTTGACTGAGATTTTTATAAGTTTGGTTTGAAATTTGGCTTACCTTTTCACATTTGGTTAACACATTTTCTTACTTGGCCAAGATGTTTGCCATTTTGTTAACAAAGTTTCCTACTTTTCATAAGTTCGGGTGAAATGTTGTCAATCTTTTCACATCTGGACAACAAAATTTCCCACTTTTCCCAAGTTTGGGTGACAGTTGGCCAAACTTTTCACGTTTGGTTAACAAAATTTTCCTACTTTTCATATGTTTGACTGAGATTTTTATAAGTTTGGTTTGAAATTCGTCTAACCTTTTCACATTTGGTAAACTAATTTTCCTACTCTTCATAAGTTTGGGTGAGCTTTGTATAAGTCTAAATGTAATGTAGCCAAAATTTGCCCCCTCTGGTTAACAAATTTTCTTAATTGGCCTAGATGTTTGCCATTTGGTTAACAAAGTTTCCTACTGGGTGACATTTGGTCAAACTTTTCACCGCTGCACAATAAAATCTCCCTCTTTTCATAAGTTTGGGTGACAGTTGGCCAAACTTTTCACGTTTGGTTAACAAATTTTTCCTACTTTTCATATGTTTGACTGAGATTTTTTATAAGTATTGTTTGAAATTCGGCTAACCTTTTCACATTTGGTTAACAAAGTTTCCTACTTTTCATAAGTTTGGGTGAAATTTGGTCAAACTTTTCCCCTCTGGACAACAAAATTTCACACTTTTCATAAGTTGGGGTGAAAGTTGAGAAAACTTTTCATGATTGGTTAACAAATGTTCCTACTTTTCATGTGTTTGACTGAGCTGTTTATAAGTTTTGTTTGACATTCGGCTAACACTTTCATGCGTTTGACTGAGATTTTTATAAGTTTGGTTGAAATGTGACCAAAATTTTTCACTTTGATTGACAAATTTTCCTACTTTTCTTATGTTTGACTGAGATTATTATAAGTTTGGTTTGAAATTTGGCTTACCTTTTCACATTTGGTTAACACATTTTCTTACTTGGCCAAGATGTTTGCTATTTTGTTAACAAAGTTTCCTACTTTTCATAAGTTCGAGTGAAATGTGGTAAAACCTTTCACATCTGGACAACAAAATTTCCCACTTTTCACAAGTTTGGGTGACAGTTGGCCAAACTTTTCACGTTTGGTTAACAACATTTTCCTACTTTTCATAAGTTTGACTGAGATTTTTTATAAGTTTGGCTTGAAATTCTGCTAACCTTTTCACATTTGGTTAAAAATTTTCTTACTTGACCAAGATTTTTGCCATTTGGTTAACAAGTTTTCCTACTTTTCATATATTTGATTGAAATGTGGCCAAATATGTTTCCCTTTTGGGTAACAGATTTTCTTACGTTTTGCAAAGTTTCCTACTTTTCATAATTTTGGTTGAGCTATTTTAGACTATTGTCAACAGTTTTTTTCTACTTTGGTTAACACGTTTCCTTAGTTTTGTTGAAATATTTATTGACTTTGTCACCAATATGTATCATTCTCTCATCACATGACAACTATATACACCGTAAACACTAACGAAAATTCAACAACCAAGACGTAATTATAATATATGCCTGTTTATTTTACAGTATTTCAAGTACATTTTACAGTATTTCAGTACTTTTTTTTTCAAGAATAAAAAATGCATAATGTCATTATACGAAATGGATGATGTGATATGAGGTGGTATACATAGTATAATCACAACGTTTTATTTTCACATACAAAGCTATACACATTGTCTGTTGTTTCTGGATTTTTACACGCCATTGTCTGAGTAGGTTGGTTTTTTTCGGTTGGTAGCCTGGTATGAACATGTCTCTTAGCATGTAATCATAAAACTGGTCTCCTGCTTGTTGGGCTGATATCTGAGTCTTGTAGATACCCGAGGCATCAATCATCTGAGTGTCGGGCACATCATGTCTTTGGACAGTCTGGGGTTTTCGATGTACCACCCCGTATTTCACCATTATTCTAGGTCTGATCTCTTCCGAACTCGAAAATGTAACGTCAGCACTGAAGTCCCGGTGGTAAAAGCGACCTTTGTGCCCGTATCAGTGGTTAGAAGTATTTCCGCCGTGTCGAAGGAGTAACGATTCAGCGGTATGTAGTGAGGTTTGTCGTAGGCGCGAAACACTGAGGTCGATTGCTGTTTCATGATAGGAACCGTACTTAGTAGTGGGACCATGACGTCTCCAACTGGTCTTGTCGCAATGAGATCGCAGTATACGTAGACATTTCGCAGTCGTTATTCAGTACTATCGACCCTTCACCTTTAATTGTATCTAGTATCTCTTGTAACTTCTCACTAAATGTAATAGTGGCCCCAGGTTCGAGTATTTTCACGATGACTTTCTTTGATGCATTGTCGAAATGGAATAGAACACAGAGTTGATCGTCCACCTTCCAATCTTTCATTAGGCGATTCAGTGCAGCTATAAACGCGTCTGCTGAACTGTACAGGCCTGAGGTACACACCTTTCTTATCACTCTACCATTGGGCGGGATGTATCTTAGCCATACTTCATTCTCTAACACATTACAGTAGTAGTTGGGGAATTGAATTTCGGCCAGACCCACTTCAAAATATTTACTCACCTCTATAGTCTGCGGTAACTTGACGAAATAGTGACCTGGTGAGTTCTTGGGAAATATGTTCGGCGAAGCATTACTCGGTAATGTCAGGTAGAAGCTCATATTTTAGGGTTTGGTAGCATGTAACCTAGTCAGCTGCTTAGAAGAGCGATCCACAACTTGCCCTCGACCGCGTCGACGCTGGCTCGAGACAGATTAAATAGTGATATGCCAATGACTGTGTATATAGCGATCAGTTGACAGAAGAAGACAATCTCTAGTCGCGGTACTCACCGACCACATATGCACCAGAACTGGCATAGTGGTACACGCGCAACTAATCAATGTTGGGGCTGTCTGCAACGTCCTGTAAGTGTAATGGATAAACTAGGTTGGGGGTGATTGCGACGTCCTGTAATAGATAGAAAACTAGTTGTTGATAACCCTCTTCACACGCACATCATGGCTGGCGTTAATTCAAAATGAGAATCGTAAACTTGCCCTAGGACGGCTGACAATCCATAGAATTATGAGGGAAATGAGAATCGCAAACTTGCCCTTGGACGGCTGACAATCCATAGAATGATGAGGTTGATTGCGACGTCCTGTAATTGATAGCACACCCACGCAGGCACACACGCCTACATGTGCGCACACACACACACGACTGGCATAGTGGTACACGCGTAACTAATCAATGTTGGGGCTGTCTGCAATGTCCTGTAAATGCATTGCATAAACAATGTTGGAACTGACTACGACGTCCTGTAATAGATAGACAACTAGCTGTTGATACACCCTCTTCACACCTACTACGTATAGGTATATTTGAGCATATCTTATTTTTTCCTACCCAAAAACTCCCTTCACAACCTGAGCTGTGTCACTGTGTTAATTATGTTAACGGTCAACCAGAACGCCTCAATGGTTGTGTTTATCTCAGGTAAGATCAACTCGAGCTGGCCAGCTCTGTTGTCAGCCCGCTTTAGTGTGCATGTTTATCTACCGGTTATCAGTATCCCGCTGGCCCTTGGCTATTGTCGTCTCGGTCGGCTCGTGGTCGGTGAAGCGTTACTGGTTGCTTGCACGCGCAGGTAAACGGTAATTCAGGGGGAAGTTAGTGTGTAAAAGGGGGAACAATTCTGGTTGAATCAAGGGACCGATTACTCTCCCCTTACCATCCGTTTATAATTAAGGGGTATAACTTTGCTGTTTAATAATATTACATATTTTTATAATTATCTCGGGACGTTATGGCTTAAATTAAATGAGACGCGTAGTTTTTTATTGACGTAACTATTCTACAGTATACACGCAAGAAAAGTTTGGTGTTTAATTAAGATTTAGGGTTAATTTTTAATAAAATTCTATAGTTGGCTAGTATATTTATAAACCAGGTTTCCACCAAGCGCTTAATGTTGATACATAGTTAATTAAACTTGCCGAATTAACTAGCATACTGAGTCATGCAAAAAAGTTTATTAATGCAATCCAAAAATGGATCCTCGAGTTAGCTCGAGAGATGGAATAAATCATTTTTCTGTCATATTGATTTCGGTCTCCTCATCGAAGGGGATCGATATCAATATGACTGGATTTCGATCACGCCACGTGACCGCACCACACACGCACACGCACGCACACACACATACTGGGACTCGAACCCGGCAACTATTTGGTCTACTTATCTAAGTATTCCACATACCCGGGGCTTGTCTCCTTGTACGCACCGCCACCGCCGCCGCCGCCGCCACCGCACCACCCCTGACCGAAAGTAGTCGTCCCGACAACCGGAAGTGGTCACCCAAACCCAAGAAAATAACCGCCAAAATTCAAAAACGGCTGCCCCCGAAGGACTCTGTTTGGTGACGTCAGAGCGTAGGATCATGACTTTTGTATAGTAAAATTTGATGTCCCCACGAAGGACTATAGTCCTAAAATACGAAGTCATTACAACATCCCTTACTACTCACCTACACCTTCTACTGCCCAACAAAAAGCTTGTCGATGTCCTGCCATCTTTCTTGCCCATGTACTCTCATGCCTAAGGTGTCTGCTGGATGTCGATTTTTTTTTGGCTCTCGCTCGCTTTGAACTCAAGCGTAGTCCATACACACTGTTTATAGTAGTGATGGGCTGAATTTCGCGTGTGGATTAGCTTTCCATATTAACAGCGTCCCTCGCCATTAGGCGAACCTACTCCGACTTCAGAGGTACTTGTAATTAACGTCCGCAAGTCATGGATGACAGGTCAATAGTTTAGTCCAGCTGTCCGGTGTAGGAGCTGAACAGCTAACCTCGGCAGCAGCACACCGGATGTTTAAGAACACTCGCTCTTATCCATTCGGTCATGCGGACCTGCACTGGATGTTGATGATGATGATGATGATGATGATGATGATGATGATAATGATGATGATGATGATGATGATGATGATGATGATGATGATAGCTCCTCAACCCTGCATTGTATAACCGCTACCTATGGTCCTCTCCTTCCACAGGTCACGCTTCCAATTAACGGGTTCACAGACGGAGACTGCCAGAAGCGGAAGCTGTTCTCCAAACCTGGGATAGTCTACGCCATTTACCTGGACATCTGCGCGCGCATTCTCTTCCCTGCATGCTTCACCCTCTTCATTGTTATCTACTGGAGTTATTATGTCAACACGAATTAAAATAGAACCACGTGACACGGGTGATCCAATAGGAGACTTCTAGTCAAATATGTCACCCTGCACGGCACTAACTGACAAAAATGTTTCTCTGGACCACACTTTATGAACGCCAATGTGATCCTGTGATAAGAAATCCTCGGACAAGTAAACAAGCAACACCAACGATTAGACAAGCTTTTTTAAGTAAATAGACAATTTACGCCAGTGGGGTCACAGCAGGTGGGGAATCCCCCCCCCCCCCCTTTGTCGCCCTCCCACCCCCAAGATGGGGAAGATAATTTTATGTTCTTTTCGGGGGGGAGTGGGGATTAAGATTGGCAGACACAAAAAGGCTTCAGTCACAATATCCTAGACATTTTAACCAATGTTTTTGACCTTTTAACTGTTTGTTTATTGTAATATGATTAATTTGGTATGTTAATTAAGTATTGTGAATATAACAAATGCAGTTTTTGAGGCTGACAATTTTGGAAAAGGGGGGAGGGGGGAATTCTTCTTCTTTCGTTCGCTGGAAAGTACCAAGGCCGACAAATGGGACGAGTTCTGCAGGAAGGTGTGCTCCGAGCAATCTCTTACGACATTCTGGCGCCTCCACAAGAGCATGAAAGGTGCTGCACAACGTAGGGGTATTCCAGACTTTCAAGGCACAGACCTCGCATGGAAAAAGTCGGATGCGGATAAAGGTAAGGCCCTTCTTGCACGCTACATAGAACAGACTGACCAGAAAGACGAGCCCGCCAGACAGAGGACCACAACAACACTCTCTCAGTTGTGCGAGGGGGTCGGGACAGACGAAGAATGGACAATCACAGTTGACATATTGCGTGCGGTGCTCAAGAAATCACCTAACACCGCCCCAGGCCCAGACGGCATCCGATATGGTGACCTAATGGTGATATCAGGTGATGACATGGAAGAACTGGCCAGAGAATTCAACACCAGTATCCAGAGGGGTCAGGTCAAAGAAGAATGGCTACACAGCTACTTGCTGCCGCTGCCAAAACCGAACAAAGACCACTCCAAGATAAGCGGCTACAGAATCATTACGATGCAGAATACTGTTGGCAAGCTACTGGAGAAAATTGTAGCACACAGACTTGCTTGGGACTTGGAACAGCTCGGCTGCTTCCCGCCCACACTTGGAGGATACAGACGCAACAAAGAGTCATGGCTGAATGCGGCGGTCTTTGCTCAAGATGTTTACGAAGGATTTCAGGTCAGAGAAGAGACATGTGCGGCCGCCATAGACTTAGAGGACGCATATAACAGAGTATCTTTCGAGCACTTGATGCAAACCCTCCTCAGACTGAAAGTGCACCCTCACCTTGTACGATGGATAGCTGCAGTTCTACTCCAAAGGAAGGTGGTGCTAAGATGCGGGAGTTGGTCTTCTGAGCCGATAACGATATGTCCAGGATTGCCGCAGGGTTCACCACTGTCACCAGTACTATTCAACGTGTATACGGTGCCGATCACTGAACAACAGTGGGATGGGAGGGGTAGGACTCTATCATTCGTTGACGACATCCTCGTGTATCGACAGGGTCGAGATAGACAGGCGGTTGCCAACTATATGCAGGGCGAACTAGATCGAATTTCCTCATGGTGTGCTGATGCCGATGCCCGTGTCAACCCTGCAAAGGCAACAGTTACATGGTTCTCACTAAACAACCATATTGTGAAAACAGACCTGCCGGCAGTAAGAATGGATGGGAGCATTCTGAGTAGAACCCAGTCAATGACATATCTTGGCGTGAGGCTTGATCGTAGCCTGTCCTTCATAGATCATGTCGATTATGTCATAACGAAGGCTCAAAAAGGTTTGGCAGCAATGAGAGTCATGGCGACTGCCAATATCGAGCAAAGACTGCTATTACTTCTGTTCCAAGGACTTGTGCTTTCACGCATCGAGTATGCCCTGGCCATCCTCACTGTCAGCCCTACACAGATTGGAAGACTTGAAAAGGTACAAAACGAAGCCATGCGCATCATTTTGGGCTGCACGAGAGACACCAGCTGTGTAGCAATGAGATACCTCCTTGACTTCCCGACAATGGAACACAGGATCAAGATCTGGAGAGCTCGTGCATACTTAAAAATAAGTGCAGATGAGCAGCACCCTCTGCATGACGCTGTATTCAGAGAAAAGGGTGACAGGCTAAAGAGGGGCAAATCATGGAGTAGGGAATGATGTTGTGACATATGGTGAAAGGGTGCACGGGCCAAAAATGGTTGAGAATCACTGATTTACGCAATTATACTATTTACCGGATTTCCGACTGAACATTTTGTACACCCTCCACCGCTTGAAGTGGCTCAAAGATACCCTGAACTTGACCAACATCCGCTGTGACTGGCTCGAGTAGCTGATCGCCTCAAAGAAGCTAACCTCCTCCTTCTTCTTCTTCTTCTTCTTCAGCATTCCAAGCCATTGAGGTTCTTTGCTGCAGATACAACCAGTCTCCTTTCGTCTCTCTGGTTGACCTTCTCTTGCCAGTCATTGATTCCAAGTACTTGTAGGTCTGTATATATATTATGTCTCCACCGTCTTCTTGGTCTACCTCGGGGTCTACGGTCATTTATTTCCTAACCTCCGCTTTCACTAAATCCTGTAGTTGAAGAGCTATCAAATCAGATTATAAATAACCATGGTGGAACGTTGCTATTGTCATATGGCAAATGACAGTGATGCAACATTCAATTGATGAGTTAGCGCATCAAAGAAGAAGATACAGAGTGTCACAAATATTGAACATAGTGACACCAATATTGAACGCAATTCAGACGTCATGGAAATACGTCACCTAACGCCGTAACGGCTCAAGCGGGAGTTGTGTTCCAGCTTGCGAAGTTAGAGGATGTGTTTTACCACCAGTCACGGAATTCAAGCCGTTACGCTGCTGCCAGTCTTCGGTATCTACAGGGAATAGCTCTGGTTGGAGTCTCACCATTGAATGCAGGTAGTTCAGGCTTTACTGACGCCACAATCGCTGACATTCGTTGGAGTCGCATGTTGACACGTGCGGGTCTCATCATGATCGGGCCATAGAAGTTGGCTGATAGACATTGGGTACCAGTAGTGTACAAGTGAAGGTAGGCGATGATCATGAGTGCATTAGTATTATAGCAGACAGCCAGCTAGGTTCCTAACACTCTCCTTGGGTTGGGGAGACGATTCGTGATAGAAGGACAGGAGTGCTTGTGATGCGTGAAAGACTCAAGTCTGGATGCGCATACACACTTATAGCTGTTAGCTGATGTCACCTGTGTGTAATTATACCACAGTTCGCTCTACCTCACATTTGTTGAGTTGTTCTTGGAATATATAGTGATGCTGTTCTATGTATTGTGCAGTCATGTCGGCGCATGCCACTCGTGTTCACAGAGAGTCATTTTACCCTAGAGCCACACAGATCTCGAGGTGAACGTTGCTGCATTATAGTGCATGAACTCATATCTTAGAGAGAGAAACCAACGTTACCTCTTGACAGCTATTACCTCCAACAGCTATTTGATTTTCTCCACCAGGTTATGTTCAGTAGTTTGACACGACTTTCTAAACTGGAACTGGAAGTCCATATTTCCAAATTAACTGCGACAACGCGAACTGCCCAATCCAGATTGTGTAAATTATGTGAATCATAATTAATTCTAACATTTTTACGAAGGCTGTCTACTAATTTAAGTGTTGACATGCAGTTTAATTTTCAATTATAAATGATTCTTAAACTGAACTTTCAGTTAATAGTATCAGTGATAATTTGAAAATTACTTCCCATACTTACGTTGGTAATCAGGCGATGTTTGAGCACATGCACAAAGAGTTAATGGTCACAATAATATAGAGAAAAACAATTCACAATGGTATACAATAGTAATTTCACAGAAGAAATATGCAAAGACAGGCTGTGTACATTTTATCGTGTATTTTAATTTGGATACTGTAAGGCAGACTATATTCGTCGTGTTTTAAGTCTGTCCAGACTATCGTGTAGTTATGTAATTTGTCTAGTCATTCTGTGATTCCTTAAATGTAAATTTATTTATTTCAGTTTCCGACAGGCCTAATGCTGAACGGTACCTTTGTATTAACGATGTACATTGTAATAACACGTTTGTAAAATTAACACTAGAAAACATTATTGACCCGTCTTCCCTCTAGGGTAGATTTCCTTCCACAAGCTGCCCGCATTATCACATTAACATATCCACCCCGCTGGTGCATGAATTCCACCAACTTTCAGCACTCCAGAACTGCTACACTTGATGTAATTTAGTCCGACCGCACTGAATCATGCTTTTATGATGTCTCTACAATACAGACCTGTAAGATAGGATATGTATTAAACACTGAGCCCTATACGCAATATACCAGGAAAAGAGCTTCCTCCTTGAACTTTAACTGCTTACTATTTAGAGTTTTATCTCCCGTGTGGGATACCCAACTTTAAACAGGAACATTGACTCGTATAGTCATTTATTCATTCTTTTGGATAGCAGCTGGTTACATAGCTTGTGAAGTAGTTCGAGCTAATTAATTGTTGTATGTTCATACGCGTTAATGCTTTTTGTTGTGTATTTGCACTATACTTGTTGGTCTCATTGGTTATATCGTTATAATATTGTCATTCATATATCGATTTATATTACTGGTATTTTGTAAGTTAATGTAATTGTGTATTTTTATGATCTTGTATTATTACCTACTTTTGACTAATTTACACTTACTTCTTGGGTGGAATGTCTGAGAAGTGGCAACATTGGCTCAATAAGTCAGGAATAATTCTTGGACACTTAAACATATGCAACTTATTTAACAAGCTGCCAGAGTTATCTTCTATTCTTGATAAAAATGTTCATGTATTCGGCCTTAGTGAAAGTAGACTAAATGAAAACAGTTCAGATGAGGACATCTCTATTAAAGGGTACAAAGTGTTTAGAAGAGATCCCTGTAGGAAACAAGAGACAGGCATAGAAGCCTATGTTTCTAATCTACTAAATGTTCACCGTAGGCTAGACTTTGAAACTTGCGAAATAGAATGTATTTGGTTGGAGTTGAAACTTCGAAACCGCACACCCCTGATAATTGGCTATCTCTATCGAAATCCCAGGGCTGGACACGTCTGGAACGAAAACTTCACTACCGTGATGGATGTGGTTTTCGCTTCCGGGAAGGAAATTATACTATTCGGAGACTATAACATTGACACCAACAAATCCCATATAATTTGGGGAAATATAAATGCATCGTACAACTTCCAACAAATAGTAAAACAAGATACTAGAGTAACAAACTCATCTTCAACACTTATAGATCACATTTATGTAACTTGCTCGGACTACATCATAGAATACTCCGTACCCAATTGTGCAGTGAGCGATCACTATCCAATATGCTGCACATGGTCTAAACAAGGAATTAAAACTCCTAAACATAAACACATAACTGTAAAATATAAAAGCTACAAAAATGTCAACCAAAACGCATTTTTACAGGACTTGCTCAGTTCACCTCTAAACAATGTTTATCAACTTCCAGACCCGGATGATGCTCTGGAATCCTGGATGAAGATCTTTATTTATGTGTTTGATAGATATGTGCCAGTCAAGGAAGTTCGAGTAAAACATCACGTCAACCCACCTTGGGTCACCCAGGAAATTCTTGAAATTATGAGAGACAGAGATAAGGCACATAAAAAGCGGGATCTCAGCACATACCGTACTCTTAGAAACAAAGTTCAATATATCAAACGAAAAGAAAAAGAAAAATTACTTTAAGAACTTAGTAATGGACAAAACAAATAGTAAGGATATATGGAAGGCAATTAACACCTTGACAAACAAGTATAACTTCTCAAATTCATTACCATCAAATCCTATTTCATGCGACCAATTCAATATCTTTTTTTCAAAATGACATAGATCAGTTGAAGTCTGCAATACCAAATTCTCCTTGCAACTTATCTTTACTGTCATCGTTTTGCGAGACCAGATGCCCCCGAGATATTCTTTCTGACATACCGCTAATGGTATGTATAGACACATAGAGAGGTAGTGAACGTGTAAAATGCTTGATTTGAGCCGGGCTAACATCACTGGTCAGGCAAGCGGGCACATGACATGGCATGTTACAAGACACGCCTAAGGTTAAGTCGGGACAGTTTGTTGTGTTCGTGTGTAATATTATATATCTGATAGGTTGCGCTATACACTCGTTAATGTATGACTAACTAGTTGTTAGGTAAAAGGCATGTCTTCCTCGACTGGTGTCGGTGATCACATAACACCTCTATGGCAATGAGCGGGGCTTAGTTGGACACAGTGTTGAATGGTTTACACTCGGGTATGCCGCTTTAGTGGAATCGCCTGATGATCATCACGAGATAGGTCCCTTGGTTCTACAGCCGACAGACGCTCATTGTTCTGTAGTATACCTCTTACCCACATGTCTCGTATGTACCCTTATATATATATGACCTGCTACAACGCCATCTTTTATAAGATTTAAACATTTCCCACGTTTCCGAATGTATCCTTATGGCTGCGGTCGGATTTATGTAACGTCCCCCAGGTGGTCGGGTTGTAGCCATTAATCACGTGTTTCGACTGTATCCCTTAGACATGTGTCCGGATGCATCGCCATCGTTGACCAGTTGAGTCATTAGCCACGGTTTTCGGTTGTATCCTTTAGACATGTGACCGGATGCAGCGCTATATTTGACCGGATTTAGCCAGTGAGCCATGTACTAGATGTACCCCTTACACTTGTGATCGGAAGCACCCCCATCTTTGAACGGATGTAAAAATTACCCATGTTTTTCGCATGTATCGTTATGCATGTCACCTGATACAACGCTATCTTTGATCGGCATTAGCCAGTGAGCACGTGTACTGGATGTACTCATTACAGTTGTGATCGGAAGCACCACCATCATTGACTGGACGTAACCTTTACCCATGTGTACCGAATGTATCCTAATGCATGTGATCCGATGTATGTAACAACCCCAACGTGATCCGGTTGTAGTCATTAATCACGCTTCCGGATGTATTCCTTAGACACGTGCTAGTGTGACTGGTTGTACACCACCACACATTACAAGAACGAATCTTGGGTCTCTCCCACATCGTCGTTGGTATGTTGACATTGTTTAAGTCCCATCTTCTACGGACATTAATAACCCACATTATAATATATAATCGGTTACTTTACAATAGCTATATAACGGAAAAATCCAAGGTCTTCTGAAGATCATTTCCGTAAATATGCTTCGAAATTGTTAATGGTAGACCTCCTAATCTATGCCGCCATCTTTATTTTTCACTTCACATATCAAAAATACATTTGTTTAAATACTACTTTTAATAATTATAGTTCATCTTTTTACATATACAAAACTGGAAGTAGTTATGTATCCTACCGCATGAGATTTGAAAATGCAGCTCCTTAATGCGTGCTGTGCCGACACATAAGCGATATAAGAAAGTATTTCGAGCTCAGAGGTGAAATCGAAATACGACTCGATAACGACATGTCATACTATTAACATTCACACATATGTGATATTCATGTCAAACACTTGGACTGGAATCACGCACATGTAATTAGGATTGGATCGGGTCTAGTTTACTTGTAAAGGTTGACCCGTTCCTGTGACATCATTGTAGGTCTGTAAAGCGATCAGTCACACACACACACGTGCGCGCGCGCTCCCTCGCGCATGCCTACACACACGCACGTACACACATGGTTATTTTTTTAAATTTTGCCAGACAAAGGGAAGAAACAGAAATAATCCAGTTGATTTGTTATTTATGAGTTGCATACCTTTGCGTAATTTTTAAAAGACTTGCCAGGTGATATAAATCGTATGTTTATTATTTTTATGTTTTAATGATTAATTTACACAATTCATTGGGTTTGTTATTTCAATTGACTGTGTAATTATTAGACTATTTTATGTTAGCTTCTCTAGGAATAAAGCATTTAATATGTTATTAAATTTAAGTTATTTACGATATTCTGCATCCTCGCAGGTATTTAAAAAGCATATTATTACCTCAGCTTATTTCCTAAAGCTACAACATGGCCAATATATCACCCAGTATGGACAATCACGTTAGAATTGATAAGACTGTGAGGGTAAAACCATGAACAGCTGCTTTGGTGGCTGACTAGTCAGAGGACTATCATTCTGAGCCGTTGTGAACTATAACTTAAAAGGGTAATTAATTATTGGAAAGTCCGATGTGGAACTACTCTGGACTACCCGAGTAATGATCCAGGTCATTCTCCGCTGGATTCAATCATCGATCTGTCAATCGTATTGGGTTCGATCCCTGCGCCGATCACCTCACACCGTGCTGGTTCGCTCCGGTCGCCACGGGAGACACACATCTGCCACCCATGGACCGGAAGTAAGTCATCCGGAAGTAGTTAAGTACCATAACGCGGGTTGAAAAATCTGGTATCGGCTTATGACGTCACGGATCTAGTGCTATACTTTTTATATAGTAAAATATGACGTCACCTACCTCGAACTGCACCAGATTTGCGACTTAATTACCATATCCCGTTCTACTACAGTAATGTTACCATAAACTACCATCAAAAGACGAATGAGCCACCGATCCATTCGTGACAACACATACAACAATTTAACGTTACAAACCATCTCTTCCTTTATAAAATGTGCTCATTCTACTGCAGAAATGTGTTTTTAAATCACTGATTATCAATTACGAGTAGTATGGTACCATAGTACAGATCTCGCTGTTATAAGAAGACCATGTAAATGTGTGTGTGTGTGTGTCTGTGTTCGTGCGCGCGCGCGCGCACGCGAGTGTAGGAAGTTTGTATTGGACTATTCTATGTAGTTCCAAGTTCTTGAAAACGACTAAGAAGAGACTATCATCGTCAACACGCGTCTAGTACAAGTCAAATTTCCTAATATGTCTCTAACACATGCCTGACATTTAATATATTTCTCTAACGAATGCCTCACATGCGGTATGTTCCTCAAACAAATGTCTGATGTGCGGCATATTTCTATAACATATCTCTCACATGTGCTATATTTCTCTAACATATCTCTCACGTGTGGTTTATTTCTCTAACACACCTATCACGTGTGGTATATTTCTCTAACACATCTATAATGTACGGTATATTTTTCTAACACATCTATCATATGTAGGATATTTCTCTAATACACTTATCATATATGATATATTTCTCTAACACATCTATCATGTGTGATATATTACTCTTGCACGCCTATCATATGTGGTATATTTCTCTAACACACCTATCATTTGTGATATATTTCTCCAACTCATTTGTCTTCTCAGTTACATTTCAAGGTTACAAAACACACAGTATATAGTAAACACTACGTATTTATCAGTACATAGTAAACAGTAGTTTTGCTACTTCGGTAATATTTAATGCTTACATAGATTTGCAAACTATATGTCGTGAGAATTATTGCCGTAACTAATCTTGAGTGTACTATATATGTCACACACGAACCTCGTAATACAGATGTGTGTGTGGTGTGTGTGTGTTGTGCGTGTGTGTTGTGTTTGTGTTGTGTGTGTGGTGTGTGTGTTGTGTGTATGTGTGTGTGTGTGTGCGTGCGTGTGTGTGTGTGTGTGTGTGTGTGTGTGTGTGTGTGTGTGTGTGTGTGTGTGTGTGTGTGTGTGTGTGTGTGTGTGTGTGTGTGTGGAGCTCCTAGGATAATAAATATTTATGTAACGAACATCAAGTATGTATGTCTATAATAAATCTGATGCACGTGTTTTCTTTCTCTTACGATTCTCAAGTGTTAGATTTGTTTCCCTGTTGAATCGTTGCTGTATCTTTACTCTTCGCGTGATCCTGAAATATGTGGTTTATTTCTGTGATGAACCTACAGCGTGTAGTTTATTTCTATCATGCGTGGTGTATTTCTCTAATACACCTACCATGTGTGGTATATTTATCTAACTCGTCTACCATGTGTGGTATATTTCTCTAATTCATCTATCATGTTTGGATTATGAACCTTATGATCTGGCAGATCACAGGACGGGGGAGGACATTGTTGTATGCCGACGATGTGTTAGTGTATCGTCAGGGTAAAGATAGATATCAGATCGCTGTGGAACTATAAACAGAACTCAATCGCATAAGCACTTGCTGTGGTGAAGCTGAGTAATGGTCAACCCTACGAAGACAGCAGTGACATGGTTCTCTTTAAATAACCATATTGTCAACACTCCAACACCAACAGTAAATCTGTGTTCAGAGATTGAGGTAAGAACGCAGGCAATGAAATATCTGGGGTTACGATTTGATCGAAGCCTAGATTATACTGAGTACATAGACCAGGTGATAACAAAGGCCAAACGGGGGTTTGGTTGCGATGCGGAAGGGGGGGGGGGTGGCAGCTGCAAACTGTGACCAGCGCCATCTATGTCTTCTATGCGAGGGTCGAATCCTTTCTGTTTTTTGCGTTTGCGATGGCGATCCTGAATCTCAGCCATAAGCAGATGGAACGGATGGAGAGGATACCGAACGAAGCTATATGTATTATACTTGAGTGTACAAGAGATACAGCATGCAGGGCCATGCGCTACCTTCTTGATTTTCCAACAATGGGTAACATAACACAAAGTTGCCGAGAACGTGCCTACCTCAAAGTCAACGCAAACACACAACGTCCACTGCATAGTGAAATTAGGAAGGTAAGGGACGGCTAGTTAAAAAGAGGACAGTCGTGGATGGATCAAGCCGAAGACATTCTTCAACAGGTGTGTTCACTTGCGGACTTAGAACCTGGCGAGGAGGGGTACAAGTGCCAACAGATTTATATACGTCCTTGTCAGTTTGCTTCCAACTAGATAGAAAATGCAGACAAGTTAATCCGGCTGCTGTGGGAGGCGGAAGTGCAGACTTTGATTTTCGAGATCTCTTTAAAGTGTGATGTTGTCAATTACACAGATTGGTCGGCAGTAAGTAAAGCAATAACATGGCTCGAGACACAGACATTCACTCGGGCATTATTTCCTAGTGACTCAATGAGTATGCTCAAGAAGATAGGGATGGTTTGGGTCCGAACACAATAGCTGCTGTCTCTTGGGCGGTCACGGCTGGCAAATATTAGTTTCATTTTCGTGCCAGGGCGTGCGGGTGTACAAGGAAATGGGCTGGCTGACAAGCTCGCAGGTAAGGCTGCTATGGAGGGTGAACGATCATGGACCAGGCTGATATACTGAATTCTCAACGTGAAGTAAGAAGTTTGTGAGAACAAAGTGATGACTGTGAATCTACAACCATGGTCAGACTGCGAGAACTGCAAGTTAAAAGAGATGTGGTTAAACAAGAACAATATACAGGAAGCCAAAGAAGATTAATAAATCAACACAGGACTGCTGCCATGAACCACTCCACGCTGCAGGATTTGCCGAGGAGGGGATCCGAGCACTTATGGACTGAATGGTTCGATGTACAATGACTCTGAGGATGATCTATCGACTAGCTAACTAACTATCTTATTAATTAAACTTAAGCGTGTGATTTATTTATGTGATGAACCTCAGGCATGTGGCTTATTTCAGTGTGATAAAACTCAGCATTATGAAAAGCTTGTCTATGGATATTTCAAAGAGGAAATTAAATCTTATCACTGCCAGACAAATATGCATCTCATCCCCTCTAAGGCATCACTAGAGATGTATCTTGGAGCACTTAACAAAACCATTCGCCTGATCTCACAGCACAAACGTGTGTGAGACACAAGAATATATATTTTCACAGTTCAACAACTGTGGATGTCTGCTTCCTTTATGACAGTGGTTCTCAACCTTTTTGGGCCTGTGCCCCCCCCCCACCATATTTTCAGAACGTCATTCCCCCCCCCCCCCTTTTTTTTTGGTATTTCCTACCCAAAAATTTGGTCCGTGCCCCCCTTCACCACATTTTCAGAACGCCACCCCCCCCCCCTTTTTTCGTATTTCCTACCTAAAAATCCCCTCCCCCGCTCCTGCCCCTACACAGTATACGTAGTAATGGAAGCATATACCAACACAAGTCTAGACGTCCACATAAAACGTGATTTGTGGATCTACTTACTTTATAAAATGAATTTTAGAAGGGGTGGGACGTACAGAACCGTAAAGTATGAAGGGCAAAACAATATCAAGTAATCGGTTCTTGTATTAACGCGATCTTGAAATAATCTTCATTCCCCCCCCCCCCCCCCCTTGGAAACCCTAAAATTCCCTAAAATTTACTTACAGTTAAACTGGTTCACGTTGTTCTGCCTCACCCCTAATCTTGGCCACATCCACTGTGTCGGCCTCATCATCATCATGTTCCATGCCGATAAGCGTGGGCGGTCATGTTTCACCATCTTACTCGATCACCAGAGTCGTGGATCAGCTCAGTGTTCTTGTCTCGGCCATGCCACGTGGTCCAGCCATCCAGGTATTTACTTCTCAGTCGTCACCTTGATCTCTTCGCCTAGATCTTGCCAGTTATCACCAAGTTCTCTAATATATTTCTTCTCATAATATGTTAAAAAATTGTGACTTTCTAAGTCTAATTTCTCTAATCAGTTTACTGTTTTCATTTGTTTCTTACAGGACTTTCTGATTCATGTGTCTATCTGTCCATGGTATTCTTATCATTTTCCTCAGAAACCACATTTCCACTACCATCAGATGTTTTTTTTAGCTTGTCTGCTCATTGTCAACGCCTCACATCCATACAAAAGCACAAGCTCTATGTAGCACCTCACCACTCTTTTTCTCGTTGCAAATGACATTATTTTATTGGTAAGTGTGTTTTTCATCTTGCAAAATGCTGCCTTCGCCATGGCGATTCTTGTTCTAATCTGTTCAAGGCATCTCCCATCAGATGTTATGACTGGTCAGAGATAATTATACCGATTCACTATTTTAAGAATATTCCCATTTACATGTATATTACATTGTGGCATTTCGTTCTTCGAGGTGACGACCATAATCTGTGTCTTCTTAATATTCAGTTCTAACCCTGATTGTTCACTGTGTGCAACAACCGCATCTACTAAATGTTGCAGTTTCTGCTCATTGTCTGCAATCAATACTGTTTCATCTACATATCTAATGTTGTTGATGTTTCTTCCTCCAATGATGATTACTTTCATATCTTGTACATTTCTGAAAATAGTTTCACTATACAGGGAAAACAGATCTGGAGACAATACACATCCCTGGCTCACATCTCTCTTAATACGCTGATATTGACCTACTTCATTAACAATTCTGTGGCAGCTTGTTTTTTTCCAATATATGTTTTTTACGAGCCTAATGTCTTTCCCATCAATTTGTAGATCTGCAAGAATCTCTATCATGTTGACATGTCTTACTCTATCGAAAACCTTTGTGTAGTCAATAAAGCAAAGATGTATTTCTTTATTTACTTCTATAGAACGTTCAATTACTGTTCTCAGCATGCACACAGCAACTATACATATTACATATTCCATTGAGTCGACCCATGAAGACACTCAAATCAGCAGACACAACAACCTGCCAGCCAGATATCGGGGCCAGCATGTCAGACAGACATCGAGGCCAACATGTCAGCAGACATCGTGGCCAACATGCCAGACAGACATCGTGGCCTACATGTCAGACAGACATCGAGGCCAAACTGTCAGCCAGACATTGAGGCCAACCTGTCAGACAGACATCGGGGCCAACCTGTCAGACAGACATCGGAGCCAACCTGTCAGCCAGACATCGCGGCCAACCTGCCAGCCAAACATCGGGGCCAACCATCCCCAGAATGTCCCGTCCCATGACATGAACAATGTCTGTTATCCTGGTGTGGGTAGTCAGATGTGTGTCGACAGGCCTCTTGCAATACTTGCATGTCGGTCTATATGTGTCATCATCATCTAGTGTCTTGCCGACTGGCGTGGGCCATCACTCTTCCCCACATTTTCGCCATCTGAAACGGAATGTATCAGTTCGGTGCTGATATCTTTCCGTACCGTGACACGAGACTGCCTGGGATCTTCTCTCTCCCCCTCTCTTCCCCTCTCTCTCTCTCTCTCTCTCTCTCTCTCTCTCTCTCTCTCTCTCTCTCTCTTTCGTTCTGCAAAGGACCTGTTACTAGAAAGAGAGAGATAGAGAGAGAGAGAGAGAGAGATAGATAGATAGATAGAGAGAGAGAGAGAGAGAGAGAGAGAGAGAGAGAGAGAGAGAGAGAGAGGTTTTCTCTGTCTATTAGTCTCTTTCAGGACATTTAGATTGGGCACTTTGGCTGTCCAGTGCATTTTGGCTGCCCAATGCATTGTGACGGCCTATGGCAGTTTTTATGCCCAAGACATTTTTGGCAGTCTTCTCTAAAAAAAATTCTCTTACAAGTCGGCAGAGTCGACTTCTTTGCACCGGGTTTTATCCCATATGACTCGGTCTCTTTCCGCAGCGCGGAAAGCGTCGCACAAAGCACTAACTCCGTAGCTCTAGCGACGACCCACAGGTGTCTTCGAAACATTTAACTCGTGAACCGAAGGACGCGGCCCGGAATCGAACCCACAACCTTCGGAACCCGAGTTAAACGGCTTGGCCATTCTTCTATGCAGTTATACTTGAAATATCAAAGGTAATATTCTACCTTCGTTTGCCAGTCTGTCGGCTTCTTCACTTTCAAATACATGTCTAGACGTGAAAAAGAAGACAGATTGGCAAAAGAAAGTGGAAGACTACCTTAGCCTGATTTAGAGATAACCTGTGTTGAGACCAATATTTGTAACAGCAATTATAGAAAACACTAAATATGATTTGTGCACAATGAAAACTGACAAAGAAATACAAGATAAATTTAATATAGAATAAAAAAAACAAATTTGATATATTGTCTGATCTAGAGATCCTATTTCAAGATGTGGATGATCCATGGGAAATGTCGAAGAATCAGCATGGCTGCAGAAAAATCTATTCCAAAATTAAAGAAACTGGGTCGTAAGACATGGAAGACTGAAGAAATTTTACAATTAATGGAAACAAGAAGGCAAAACAAAAATAATCCTGCCAAATATGAAGAAATTCATTGAAAAGTCACAACATTATGTAAGGATTCAAAAGAAGCTTGGCTCGAGAAAAATTGCATAGAAATTGAAAACCAACACGACAGTAAAAATACCAAACTAATGCACAGAAGATAAAGGAGCTTTTTAATCAAAGACCACATACATCAGCAGACTGCCTAAAGACAAAAGATGGAAAAAATCATAATATAAAAAAATCAGGTTTTACATAGATGGTCAGATTATGTGAAAAACCTTTATGATGATAACAGAGAAAAACAGTATGATATCCAAAATAATAATGAAGGACCAACAATTTTGCAGATGGAGGTTCAGAATGCTCCTTAACTATATGAAAACTAGCAAGACCACCGGTTCAGACAGCATCACAACAGAAATTATTAATGCTTTAGAAGAATATGCAATAGATAAAGTTACGAGACTGCCGAATACAATATAGTTTTTAGTTTAAAAAGTCGCTTACAAGTCGACAAGGTCTACTTCATTGTACCGGGTTTTATCAATATGGCTCGGTCTCTTTCCACAGCGCGGAAAGCGTCGCACAAAGCACGAATTCTGTAGCTCTAGCTACAACCCACAGGAGTCTCCGAAAAATTTAACTCGTGAACCGAAGGACGTGGCCCGGAATCGAACCCACAACTTTCGGAACCCGAGTTAAACGGCTTGACTACTTCGCCACGAAGACTCCTAATTTAGTTTAGTTTAGTCGACGGATCAACATCACGACATACGGGTGTAACCCATAAGTGCTCCGTTCTACTACTAACTCAAGCCTGAGTACGGAGAATCTCAGCTCAGTGCACGAACTCCGTAGCACCGGCGAGGCTCATGAAATACTTTGGGTAAATTTTTAACTCGAAACTTTGCCCGGGCAGCGCTGTTAGGCTACTCTTTTTCGATTTCCATCTGCCAAGGGAATTTTTACGTGCTCAACAATACACACGGGCATCCGATCTCACTACCTAGAGACCAGGGTAATTTTGTTACTAGAAGTCCACGTGAAACAATCCCGGCCGTCACCGAGGCTTGAACCCGGGACCTCCAGCACTCGAGCGGACACCATACCTCGAGACCACTCAACCCCCGAATACAATATATGATACTGGAGATATACCTCATGAATTATGTAGTTCTGTATTTATTGCAATCCCAAAGAAATCAGGAGCCTTTGAATGTAATCAACATCGAACAATTAGTATAATGAGTCACATCACCAAGAATTTGCTCAGAATTATTATGCAAAGAGTTAGGAAGAAAATGCAATTTGAAATAGGTGAAGAACAATGTGGATTTGTAGAAGGCAACGGTACAGTAAATGCTGTGTATATACTGAGAACAGTAATTGAACGTTTTAAAGATGCTTGAAGATCTACAAATTGATGGAAAAGACCTTATACTTGTAAAGAAAATATATTGGAAACAACAAGCTGCCATAAGAATTGATAATGAAGTAGGTCAATATCAGCCTATTAAAAGAGGTTTGAGACGGGGATGTGTAATGTCTCCAGATCTTTTTTCACTGTACAGTGAAAATATTTTCAGAAATATAGAAGATATGGAAGGAATCATCATTGGGGGACGATACATCAATAATATTAAATATGCAGATGATACCGTCTTGATTGCAGTCAATGAATGAACAGGACCTGCAACATTTAGTAGATGCGGTTGTGAATAACTAGAGTTGGAATTGAATTGTAAGAAGACATAGATTATGGTCGTCGCTGGGAAGAAGGAAATACCACAATGTGATATACGAGTAAATGGGCATATTCTTAAACAAGTGAATCGGTACAGTTGTCTCGGAACAGTCATAACATGTGTTGGGAGATGTCTTGAAGAGATTAGAACAAGAAAAGCCATGGCGAAGGTAGCCTTGTGCAAGATGAAAAACATTCTGACCAATAAAAGGATAACAATTGAAACGAGAAAAAGAGTGTTGAAATGCTACATAGAACCTATACTTTTGTATGGATGTGAAGCGTGGACAATGAGCAGTCAAGCTGAAAAAACAGCTGATGGCTGTGGAAATGTGGTTTCTGAGGAAAATGCAAAGAATACCATGTAAAGACAGAAAAACCAATGAACAAGTCCTACAAGAAACAAATGAAGACCGTAAACTGATTAGAGACATTAGACGTAGACAGTCAACATTTTTGGGCATGTTATGAGAAGAAATTACTTGGAGAACTTGGTGACAATTGGCGAGATCGAAGTAGACCAAGGGGAAAACCGAGAAGTAAATACCTGGATGGCTTGGCCACGTGGCATCGTCGAGACAGAAACACAAGGCTGATTCACGACGCTGGTGATCGAGTGAGATAGCAAAACATGACCGCCCATGCTTATCTGTATGGCACATGATGGATGGATGGAATTATAGAACCAAGTAGAAATCATAGCATCCAGGCCACAAGAAAGAACAAGCATATGACCTACTCAACCCAAAAGAACAAGTAGAAATCTGTATATTTATTGCAAGAGTATCCTATAAATGCGAGACACCAGCTCCTGTTGCAGACAACCTTTATGGAGATGTTTATAAGCTTACGTTTTTTTTTTCTGGATTAATTCTTATTGTCTTCTGAAGGTGGAAAAACAAATACATTGATACATACATTGGAACTTTGCCGTCTTGACAGACGATAGTTTGTCATATTGTGCTTTAAAAAAGCATAATAACTGCAACCCATGACTGATCAGACCAATTCGCGCTGGAAATGTTCGTCCACAATGGATGCATGTGAACGCATGGTCATTTCCATCTTCACCCACCATCTTACGTCTCACACGCTCGGTGTGTGACCTATCTGCAATCACTGACTCATTTGTCTTTATTCAGTTTGTTATCTTTGCCCTCCATGCAAAACGTTCGGCGGCGACTTGCTTCCAGTGTGCATCATCAATGCCTGTATAAATCATGTCCCGCTTACACACATCTTCGTTGTAATAACTAATTAGGCCATTTTAAAATGCTAATATAATGTAATAGTAATAATAATACATCTTCGTATCGTAGTAGAGGCCTACCCTGAGATCTCCTACCCATCTGTAATTCATCAAAACATGTCCTTTTGAATTCTACCATCATCCATCCTCCTAATGCAGTGGTTCTCAACCGGTGGGGAATCCCCCCCCCCCCCCATCACAGGCGGGAATTTTAGGGTTTCCGGGGGGGGGGCGGGGGAGTTAAGATTATTTAAAGATCACGTTAATACAAGAACCGATTACTTGATATTGTTTTTCCCTTCATACTGTACGGTTCTGTATGTCTCAACCTTCTAAAATTCATTTTATAAAGTAGGTAGACCCACAAATCATGTTTTATGTGGACGTCTAGACTTGTTTTAGTATGTGCTATTAAATTTAGCTTCCATTATTACGTACACTGTGTAGGGGCGGGGACGGGATTTTTAGGTAGGAAATACGACAAGGAGGAATGACGTTCTGAAAATATGGTGAAGGGGGGCACGGGCCAAAAAAGTCTGAGAACCACTGTCCTAATGTTTCCTTTCCACTTAGTCCTGGGCAATAGGTCCCTTCGGGGTCCTGGCTGAAGTCAATAGGATCGCTGATTCCTCCGAAGTCGGAGAGTGTCTGCCTGTACGGCGAGGAACCACCAGTCTGCACACCAATAAGCCAGACATGGGACAACGGATACTCACGCAAACCTCAGGTCCTGTATGACATCACACTGATGTTGGACAATAGGATGTCTTCATCCGACATACAGGACTTCGCGTTGGAGCTCAAGCCAACGAACACAAGCAAGCAAGCAAGTCTACGATGACTGAGCAAGGAACACACCGTCACACAACCCGATCTTTCCAATACTTCAGTATTTGTTATTTTGTCTTGCCACTTATCACCAAGTATTCTTCGCAGACACCGCATATGAAAGTTGTTTAAATGTTTCTCTTGGTGTGAGTAAGTTGACCAGGCTTCACTGTCATTTTAAAAAAAAGTTGCAGTCAACACCAGCATATTTTGATGTTGTGATCACTTGACAAGTTTGTGTTCAGCAGTTTGCCATTATTTTCTGAACGACCAGCACCCATGACATGTCGCTGTGTTTCGAAAGTGGATATGCGGGATTACGAACTACGCCCGTAACAACTTCGCTACGGAGCGGGCTGCCATAAAAAGAAATAATAATATCAAATAATTAATCCGTGTCTGTCTCGCACAGTACCAGTTTTGTGGGTCGACAGGAAGCAAAGGGCCAGCCGGACTTCCTGTTCGTGTTTACATCAGTTGGTGTGTTGTGTGTCTTGTGTCTTGTTCCTGTTGTTTCCACCGTGTTGTTTCCTCCTGTTGTCTCCACCGTGTTATATCTTTTTATCTGTCTGTTGTTTCTCGGATAGGAGCTTCGGCAAGCGGAATAGACAGCGGAGAACCCACACAATTACAGTGGAATATGGAGTTTCCCAAGCTAGGACAACACTGCAGCGAGCCGTCCTGCCAACAGCTGGGTACGCCAAATAATCAGAATCAGTTCTAAGTTCTTTCTTACTTAACTTACGAAGTTCTGTGATGACTAACTAGGACTCTTGAATGTTGATGAATCACCATCATATGATAATTTTTATAATTTAAAATGTAATAATATGTTGTAACTACCTGCATACACCTTTGTAGCACATACATACTGGTGGGGGGGGGGGGGGGGGGGGGGGGGGGAGAGGACAATCGTGCGAGACTAGTCAGCTCATGGTGTAGTAGTTCCTATTGTGATTTAATTATTGAATTTATTGTTTTTCTTCTGTTGTGCTTCTGCGTTCAACTGGACTGTTGTTTTAGACTGTTGTGCCTGTTTACAGCAGAGCGGTGATATTTGCAGCTTTCAGCCACCACATCCGACTTCTTCAGGTGTACGTTGGATGGGTTACTTTCCTGGGATTTTATAAGAATATAAATTAAATACAACTGAGAGAATACGGCCGATGGATATGAATTGTATCACAGAGAGATGGAGTAATCAAAAAAGAGAAGACAGCTGATAGACATCAATTGTGTCACAGAGAGAAGAGTGATTAAGAAAGAAAACACAAAGAGGCTATTATAATCCAACTATTCAGACTATCTTGCAGATTGAAGAGTGAGACAGAATTGCTGTGTTGTGCAAAATTGTGTGGGCTGGAGAGGGTAAATGTCTGGGCTTAGACACACAGTATATGAATGTCATATCACAGAGAGAGAGAGAGTAGTGGAGGTAGAGGAAGACTACCACAGGTTGATACAGAGAGAATATGTGCACATCATTGACCAGTATAGGTAATAAGATACAGGAGAATGCTGATATTGTCTGGTTGTTGAGCTTTTTCTAATGTCATGCTTGCCATGTGGCAATATAGGGCTTGCAGTACAGCATTAAGCTTACGGGATAACAGAAGGTCTATGGTAAAAGACCAACAAAGGGAAAAGTGAGAACAATTCACGCTATAACAATTAACGGACATGCTCTGATAAAGCGTGTAAAGGCAGATCGGAGCACACGATGATGATGATGAATAGCACTAAGGGAAACCATCCAGGAAGTTGCGTATCACGTGACCGGAACAGCCTGGATGGTTTCCCTTAGTGCCATTCATCATCATCGTGTGCTCCGATCTGCCTTTACACACTTTATGTCCGTTAATTGTTATAGCATGAATTGTTCTCACTTTTCCCTTTGTTGGTCTTTTACCGTAGACCTTCTGTTAATCCGTAAGCTTAATGCTGTAAGCCCTATATTGCCACATGGCAATGCTAAACACACAAAGAATGAGGCAGCAGAGTTTATCTCATTACTCCAGGTATCACCTTATCTGGCAGATAATCTAACCAACTGCGGAAAGTGCTGCCTAACTTCTGTAGCTCCAAGGATGACCTCCTGGGGTCTATGAAAAAGCTGCACTCATGAACTGAATGACACAGTCAAAAACAAATCCACAATCTTCTGAGGCAAGTCAGGCAGCTGACCACTTTGACACAAACATACCCAACAATTAATGTCCAGTTTTGTCACACAATTCTGACGTCATTTCTAACAATGTTCAGTTTTGTCATACAAATCTAACGTCATCTCTAACAATATCCAGTCTTCTCACACAGATCTGAAGTCATCTCTAACAATGCCCAGTATTGTCACACAAATCTGTAGTTATTTCTAACAATGTCCAGTCTTCTCACACAGATCTGAAATCATCTCTAACAAAAATCCAGTCTTGTCACACAAATCTGAAGTCATCTCTAACAATGTCCAGTTTTGTCACACAATTCTGATGTCATCTCTAACAATGTCCAGTCTTGTCACACAAATCTGAAGTCATCTCTCACAATGTCCAGTCTTGTCACACAAATCTGAAGTCATCTCTAACAATGTCCAGTCTTGTCACACAAATCTGAAGTCATCTCTAACTATATTCAATATCATCATACAGATTATGTCTAACAGTGTTACATCATATCACACAAATCTGAATTATGTTTAACAATGTCTAGTCTCATCATATAAATCTGAGATCAGACTCTATAGTGTCCAATCTCCTCACACAACTCTGTAATCTTTGGCAGTAGCTCACAGATCAGGTGTCCAGGAGTGACTACATGAACGTGTTATAAATTTCACTGGCAAGATTGACTACATACAATTGTTATAATAAAGTTGAGTGGTTGGATTAGCTATATAATAGTATTAAATAAAGTTGATGTGATGATTGATGAGCAGAGCAACTTTTAACTATGACATGTGCCTCTAAATTCTGCAGACGTGGCCATCCATGATATTGATGATATAGATTTTGACATGATAATTGACAGTGATTTTGACAGTGGCGCACTGCCCAAAGATCTGTGGAGGAGTAGGTTAGATATCTAGACTTGTCAGATAAAGAAGTCAACCCACTGTGACCTGTGTGAATGACTTATGGCAATAGAAATGTGGTTTATGCTGAAAATACCACAAATGGTCAGAACATTTGTTTCTTCTTCTTTCGTTCGCTTGAAATATGTCTATATCTGCAATGTCGTCTCTTGCATGAATTGAACTGTTTTTTTCAGTTCACACAGTGGTCCATAGAGTTTATCTTCCACTGTCGTCTCTCTAGGCCAGAAGGTTTGTCTAGATATGTTATATTTTGGGCAGTCTTGGAGTATGTGCTCTGCTGTCTGCGACGCCAAACCACATGTGCACATGGCTGTTTCACCAATCTTGAATTTTGTATACATGTGGTTGCGTAATCTATTGTGTCCTGTTCTGAGGCGCAGAATAATGACTTGTTCTGGTCTGTCCATAATGTGGTAGTCATCTTGAGCAGGTTTTGGTGGCTTTCTGACTGATTTGATCAATCTTTTCTTTTGGTGGTATGTAACGGGCACATCAGGCTGTTCTTCTTTGGCTCCTTCCTTAGCCAATTGATCAGCTCTGTCGTTTCCGGGTACTCCACAGTGGGATGGTATCCACTGTATGGTGACTTTATGCTGACTGCTAAGTTCAGAAAGTAGTGTCCTTAGTACTGGCAATTTCCCAGAGAGGAGCGTGCCACATAGTGGTCACGTAGTGGTCAAGTCATTCTATTGTTAGACTGGGAATCTCCTAATTCCTATTATGTGGTGCGTGTGAGCGTGACCACTATGTGGCATAACGCCTCGAGTACTGATTTTGCATCTGTCAGTAGCACCACAGGTTGTGTAACATTGCTGTTATTTAGTAATTTCTCTGTTGCTATCTTGATTGCCTCAATTTTGGCATCATAGTTATGGCAGTACTTTCCTGTCGCATAAATGAGACACTTCAAGAAACAAATGAAAACCTTAAATTTATTAGAAAAATTAGATGTAGACAGTCTCTTCTTCTGCCACATGATACTTCCCTCAGGCTCTGAAGACAGAAATGGTCAATCCGAAATGGCCAGGCCACTGTACATGTTATATTACATAATAGGAGAATGTGATCCTAATTCTTCCTGTTCTTTCAGATTTCCTGCCCATGAAATGTGATGCCTGCTCTAGGATTTATTGGTAAGTTGCAGACAGTACTAGCAAGTGATAACCTGATCTACCTTTGTGAACCATCACTTCCACCTGTGGAATCATGTAGTTATGTACAAAGCAGTCTAGAACATGAAGGGGGACCAGAGAGATACCGATATCTAAATAAGAATACACAGGACAAGAGGAAATTAGCAGAGTAACTGTAGGAGAGGAAATGTAGCAGGGTAGCTGTAGGAGAGGAAATTTAGCAGGGTAACTGTAGGAGAGGAACTGTAGCAGAGGAAATGTAGCAAGGTAACTGTAGGAGAGGAACTGTAGCAGAGAAACTGTAGCTGAGGAAATGTAGCAGAGGAAATATAGCAGAGAAACTGTAGCTGAGGAAATGTAGCAGAGAACTGTAGCTGAAGAAATGTAGTAGAGGAAATGTAGCAGAGAAACTGTAGCAGAGTAACTGTAGCTGAAGAAATGTTGCAGGGTAACTGTAGGAGAGGAACTGTAGCAGAGGTAATGTAGCAGGGTAACTGTAGCAGAATAACTGTAGCTGAAGAAATGTAGCAGAGTAACTGTAGCTGAAGAAATGTAGCAGAGGAACTGTAGCAAAGAAAATGTGTGGAAGTGAAAATAAATGTAGCAGCAGACTTAGAATATTTAACTATAATGTTAAATAAGTACCGTTATATGGATCGGCAGCATGGAGAACGCTGAAACAATCATGAATAAGCAACAGACATTCAGTAATTGATACCTGCACAGGATATAATTACAGTGCTGTTAAAGAATTATTACAGTGGAGCTCATGGAGAGAACTGGACAAATACCAGTGAATAGAAAGGTGCAGAAAAGATGTTGTTATTGTCAGTGCTGTATCAGTGATTGTAGAATATTTATTGTCAGTGATGTAACAGTGATTGTAGCATAGTTATTGTCATTGATGTATCAGTGATTGTAGGGTAGTTATTGTCAGTTATGTAACAGTGATTGTAGAATATTTATTGTCAGTGATGTATCAGTGATTGTAGCATAGTTGTCTTTAATGTAACAATGATTGTAGCTTAGCTATTATCATTGGTTAACAGCGATAGTAATGTAGTTATTGTGAGTGATGTAACAGTGATTTTGTGTTGTTCTCCTCAGTCGAGATCATATAGTATATGCAACACATAATTGCCCAGAGTCCTACAAAAAGGTATGCATAGTTATTATAGAAGTCTTGTATTGGTTTTGTTTGATATGGGTACACTTATTTATGTTATTTACTTATGTTCTGAACAGTACTCAAACATCTAGTGTCTTAGTGTCTGATGTACCTGTTGTCTACTGCTTCAACAGTACTGTCTGTTAACTTATCTATTATCCCAGCAGTATTGTCTGTTAACTTATCTACTGACTCAGCAGTACTATCTTTGTTAACTTTTCATCTACAATCTCAGCAGTTGTGTCAGTCATCTACTGTCTCAGTGGCACTGTCTGTTTACCTGTCATCTACTGTCTCAGTGGCACTGTATGTTAAATTCCCATATACTGTCTCATTAGTTGACCATAGATGCTCACTCGTTTGTGTTGTTTGTGCTGTGCTCTCTCTACTACTTCTTGTTGTCTACTTAGTGAACAAGATTAATGATGATCCATCTTATCTGTTTGTCTCATGTTGCAATGTTATCTCTTTGTTTTTTGTTTTGTTGTTGTCTACCTAATGAGCAAGATTAATGCTATTTCTTTGTCTGTTATTGTCTACTTAATGAGCAAGATTAATGTTATCTCTTTGTTTGTTATTGTCTACTTAAGGAGCAAGATCAATGTTATCTCTTTGCTATTGTCTGCTTAATGAGTAAGATTAATGTTATCTCTTTGTTATTGTCTACTTAAGGAGCAATAATAATGTTATCTCTTTTTTATTGTCTACTTAATGAGCAATATTAATGTTACCTCTTTGTTGGTTATTGACTACTTAATTAGCAAGATTAATGTTATCTCTTTGTTATTGTCTGCATAATTAGCAATATTAATGTTATCTCTTTGTTATTGTCTACTTAAGGAGCAATAATAATGTTATCTCTTTGTTATTGTCTACTTAATGAGCAAGATTAATGTTATCTCTTTGTTTGTTATTGTTTACTTAATGAGCAAGATTAATGTTATATCTTTGTCTGTTATTGTCTACTTAATGAGAAAGATTAAAGTTATCTCTTTGTTATTGTTTACTTAATGAACAAGATTAATGTTATCTCTTTCCCTGTTATTGTCTGCTTAATGAGCAAGATTAATGTTATCTCTTTGTTATTGTCTACTTAAGGAGCAATATTAATGTTACCTATGCGTTTGTTATAGTCTACTTAATGAGCAATATTATCTCTTTGTTATCATCTACTTAATGAACAATATTAATGTTACCTCTTTGTTATTGACTACTTAATGAACAAGATTAATATTATCTCTTTGTTATTGTCTGCTTAATGAGCAATATTAATGTTATCTCTTTGTTAGTGTCTACTTAAGGAGCAATATTAATGTTATCTCTTTGTTAGTGTCTACTTAATGATCAAGATTAATGTTATCTCTTTGCCTGTTATTGTCTACTTAATGAGCAAGATTAATGTTATCTCTTTGCCTGTTATTGTCTACTTAATGAGCAAGATCAATGTTATCTCTTTGTTATTGTCTGCTTAATGAGCAAGATTATTGTTATCTCTTCTTTGTTATTGTCTACTTAATGAGCAATATTGTTATTTTTTCATTTGTTATAGTCTAGTTAATGAGCAATATTAATGTTATCTCTTTGTTATTGTCTACTTAATGAGCAAGATTAATGTTATCTCTTTGCCTGTTATCATCTATTTAATGTGCAAGACCTATGTTATCTCTTTGCCTGTTATTGTCTATCTAATGAGCAAGACTATCTGATGACACATGCCACATGTATGTTTCTCGTTGCCATCAGGACAACCAGATTCCAGTTTGCCCCCTGTGTAACCTCCCGTGCCCCACAAAGAAGGGCGAGCTGCCGGACATTGTCGTCGGACGACACATAGAATCTGACTGCTTATCCGACCCAGCCAAAGAAAAACGCAAGGTAAATGATTGGACATTTCGTTCTCTTCTGTTATTCTCGTCTCCTTGTCATTGATTGTTGAACTGAACAGTAATCAGTGACCAGCGTATAACTTCTGTTATTCTCATCTCCTTGTCATTGATTGTTGAACTGAACAGTAATCAGTGACCAGCGTGTCTCTTCTGTTATTCTCATCTCCTTGTCATTGATTGTTGAACTGAACAGTAATCAGTGACCAGCGTGTCTCTTCTGTTTTTCTCGTCTCCTTGTCATTGATTGTTGAACTGAACAGTAATCAGTGACCAGCGTGTCTCTTCTGTTGTTCTCGTCTCCTTGTCATTGATTGTTGAACTGAACAGTAATCAGTGACCATCGTGTCCCGTGTCATCTTAGGGTGTTCATGGGCATTAGATTGGGGTCTGATTGTATGTGTCATGCCCTGTTTTGAATGACTCGTTGATCCTCAACTTCTGGAGTCTAGGTTATAACAGTTCTAGTAATGGTGTCATGACATGCAAATGGCTAGGTCACTTCATCAACAGAATTTAATAAACTATAATTGCAAGCTTGTTGTATGATAGAGGCCACAGTATGTTGATGTTCTCAATGTGCTGTATTACAAGTGTGTTGTATTTGTCTAGGACACAGCATATTGATGATCCTCAAAGTGCAGTCACCCACCCCGACAAAAGTTTGAATATCTATACTGACAGAAAATGTTTACACAGCAAAGAAGATAAAATTGAAACAATAGAAACAATACCAACAGCAAATTCTAAACATAATAAGAAGAATTAAGATGTCAGAAAGAAAATTAGGACAGGCACCAGTGTTAGATATCCGTGTGCAACCTCAGCCTGTGATGTAGTAAAATAAATAGTGACACTGCGGCCTATCAGGCTGCTAATAAGAGATGACTAAGAAGGATTGTGCCTAGGACCGGCTACCCCATCACGTAGACAAATTCAGTCTCAAAATGTAACCAGCCATGAACAAGTCACATACAGAAGAAAGAATGACCCAGTCAACCAAGAGGACAGGAAGCTCTTCTAGAAGAGCTATAACATGATACGGAGAAGGCTGGAAGGAATCTGCATCACAGATGAACTTTCTCTCACCTGGGAACATCTCCAGGATTGGCACCTGGAGTGTTAAAGGTGTGTATGAATTAGGATAGACAGCACAGGTGGTAGAAGACCTGTTGAGTTGAGCTGAGCAGTGAACCGACATCACTGCACTCAGAGCATTCACATATGCGTTCTGTCCCCTCGTTCAACAGCCAGTGAAGAGTCACACTACTAATATTTCCCACTGCTATCTGATTGAAAGTACTCATCCTAACTCTGTTTTGAGATTCTTCAAGAACCCCTGCCAATCCCCTGCCCCAAATGATTTGTTTTCCTCCTCCCCCTTCTGGCTCCAGCCCTCTTTCTTTTCTTTTCCCTCTCTCCCCTACCTTTTCTCCTCCATTTTATTTTCTCCCCACTGAATGTTGTAAAAGGAATCAAGCACAAAACATGCACACCGTTGCTCCTGTGATAATTCTTTTAAAAGACATGAATTTGAAAACAGCACTTTGGGATTATGTGACACAAGGTGGAAGGAAGCAGGCAAAACACTTCTAGGCACAGGTGGAACAGCGCTGTTCTCAGGGCATACAGAGGAAAATGTTCCCCACAGTGAAGGTGTGAAGGGGCTGAGATAACACTGTTAGAGTAGGAAGCTATGAGTTCTGGAATAATAACAGCAATATTTAAACCACAAACAAGGGTTAGCAAGAAGTGAGGAAAAGATGTTACCAGATAGGACACAAACTGAGAAAGCCTGACAGTAGTATATAAAGACACCTGCTGGTCTGAAACCCACCTCACAGGTGGATGATATACTGGAAGACCTAAAGACACACGGAGAACAGAGATTAAATACAGAGATTAATCATATGTGGAGAGCATGGGCTGGGCTGCAGGAGATAACAAATAAATACCCCATGCAAGCTGAGCCAGAACATTGTTTGCGATTTGAGATAATTTCATTTCTTCAGAGTACATTCATACAATCACTTAATGTAAAGTTTACATTACTGTTTCAACAAATTACAGTCACACAATCATAGCAAATTTGAAATTGCTGCACTAACAAGCTACAATTATACAATCATTGAGCAATAACTCTTGTGTCTTTCTACAGGCTTACACCAACAATTATACAATGATTAAACAGTAACCTTTGTGTCTATCTACAGGCTTACACCAACAATTATACAATGATTAAACAGTAACTTTTGTGTCTTTCTATAGGTTTAGACCAACAATTATACAATCATTGAACAGTAACTTTTGTGTCTTTCTATAGGTTTAGACCAACAATTATACAGTGATTAAACAGTAACTTTTGTGTCTTTCTACAGGTTTAGACCAACAATTATACAATGATTGAGCAGTAACTCTTATATCTTTCTACAGGTTTAGACCAACAATTATACAATCATTGAACAGTAACTCTTGTGTCTTTCTACAAGTTTACACCAATAATTATACAATCATTGAGCAGTAATTCTTGTATTTTCTACAGGTTTACACTAACAAGTGCTCAAAAAAGGGATGTAAACAGAAAGAGGTGAGGAAGTTGCTGTGTTTACGTAAACATTTCTTTAGTTTTGATCATAGTAAGTTAAGTGTAAAGTCGCATAGAAGATTTTACTGGAGATTGCTCAACCTATCTGTTGACTCCCATGTTTATAGTTATTCTACTTCCATCAGGAGTGTTGATGTATGTTAAGATCTTGTTTAGTTTTTCCTCTTCTACCCTGGAATGTACAGGACCATTAAGTACCTCTACATCCCAGGGTAGAAGAGGAAAGACTGAGCAAATCCTATAGGGTACCTCTACACAGGGTAGAAGAGGAAAGAGTAAACAAGATTATAAGGTACCTCTACACGCCAGGGCAGAAGAGGAAAGACTAAACAAGATTGTAAGGTACCTCTACATCCCAGGGTAGAAGAGGAAAGACTAAACAAGATTGTAAGAAACTTCTACACTCCAGGGTAGAAGAGGAAAGACTAAACAAGATTGTAAGAAACTTCTATATTCCAGGGTAGAAGAGGAAAGACTAAACATGACTGGAGGTACCTCTACACTCAAAGATAAGAGGAAAGCCTAAACAAATCTGTAAGGTATCTCTACATCCCAGGGTAGAAGACGAAAGACTAAACAGGACTGTAAGTTACCTCTACATCCCATGGTAGAAGAGGAAAGACCAAAACAAGATTGTAAGGTACCTCTACATTCCAGGGTAGAATAGGAAAGGACTAAACAAGACTGTAAGATACCTCTACACTACAGGGTAGAAGAGGAAAGGCTAAACATGACTGGAGGTACCTCTACACTCAAAGATAAGAGGAAAGCCTAAACAAGTCTGTAAGGTATCTCTACATCCCAGGGTAGAAGACGAAAGACTAAACAGGACTGTAAGTTACCTCTACATCCCATGGTAGAAGAGGAAAGACCAAACAAGATTGTAAGGAACCTCTACATTCCAGGGTAGAAGAGGAAAGACTAAACAAGACTGTAAGATGCCTCTACACTCCAGGGTAGAAGAGGAAAGACTAAACTAGACTAAGATGCCTCTACACTCCAGGGTAGAAGAGGAAGGAAGACTAAACACTCAAGACTGACTTAAGGTACTCTACATCCAGGTAGAAGAGGAAGACTAACAAGATGTAAGGACCTTGCATCAGGGTGAAGAGGAAAAACTGATTGTATGGATGCATCTATAAGCTCTCATTGTTTGTCACTTCATCAAGTCACCATCAACAAATGGATATGTTTTTTATCTTCTGTGGACTATTGTATTTGGCCAACAGCTGGTGCCCGTCAGATGTGATTCTTGCCGGCAGAACTATTGTCTGCGTCACCGCATCGAACAGGATCACGATTGCCAGGGATTTCAGACCTCTGGGAGATCCGTCAGTAACTCAGGGTGGGTGTGGTGATCTGTGTTTGACTGTTGTTTTATCTGTTGACATTTATTATAATGTGTCCATCTGCCTGTTTGTCTAACTCACTGTATCACTTGTCATCTGTCTACTGTTTGTCTAACTCACTGAATCACTTGTCATCTGTCTACTGTTTTTCTAACTCACTGTATCACTTGTCATCCGTCTACTGTTTGTCTAACTCACTGAATCACTTGTCATCTGTCTACTGTTTGTCTAACTCATTGTATCACTTGTCATCTGTCTACTGTTTGTCTAACTCACTGAATCACTTGTCATCTGTCTACTGTTTGTCTAACTCACTGTATTACTTGTCATCTGTCTACTGTTTGTCTAACTCTCTGTATCACTTGTCATCTGTCTACTGTTTGTCTAACTCATTGTATCACTTGTCATCTGTGTACTGTTTGTCTAACTCATTGTATCACTTGTCATCTGTGTACTGTTTGTCTAACTCACTGTATCACTTGTCATCTGTCTACTGTTTGTCTAACTCACTGTATCACTTGTCATCTGTCTACTGTTTGTCTAACTCATTGTATCACTTTTCATCTGTCTACTGTTTGTCTAACTCATTGTATCACTTGTCATCTGTCTACTGTTTGTCTAACTATCTGTATCACTTTTCATCTGTCTACTGTTTGTCTAACTCATTGTATCACTTTTCATCTGTCTACTGTTTGTCTAACTCACTGTATCACTTGTCATCTGTCTACTGTTTGTCTAACTCATTGTATCACTTGTCATCTGTCTACTGTTTGTCTAACTCATTGTATCACTTGCCATCTGTCTACTGTTTAACTCTCTGTATCTTTGTCATCTGTCTACTGTTTGTCTAACTCACTGTATCACTTGTCATCTGTCTAAAATCAAGTGTTGACTTTTGCCATCTGTTTATTGTTGTTTTGCCATCTGTTTATTGTTGTTTTGCCATCTGTTTATTGTTGTTTTGCCATCTGTTGATTGTTGGTTTGCCATCTGTTTATTGTTGACTTTTGCATCTTCTCCTTGAAAGACTCCGCTTCCTGCACATCCCACAATCTGATTTATGCCATTATTTATCAAAGAGACAGCATGAAATATTGGACAGACTGGCATGTGCACTGTTTGTCTTTCTGATCTCTCTCTCTCTCTCTCTCTCTCTCTCTCTCTCTCTCTCTCTCTCTCTCTCTCTCTCTCTCTCTCTCTTTTCTCTCTCTCTCTCTCTCTCTCTCTCTCTCTCTCTCTCTCTCTCTCTCTCTCTCTCTCTCTCTCTCTCTCTCTCTCTCTCTCTCTCTCTCTCTCTCTCTCTCTCTCTCGTTTACCCGACATTGCTGGAATTACACTTATCTAACTGGTTTCATGTCATGTTCACATCTGTAGCTAGCCTTGATCATGCTATGTTTATCTTCACTAGCCACAAGTAGCTACATTAGTAGCCATTAACTAGCAATTGTGAACTGTAATACATTTTTTAAACAAACGAACATGCAGACCAGCTGGTAAATAATGCACCAATGCAAACAGGAAGAAGCATGGGTAGGGCTGATATTATCAATGCAGTATGGAATCATGTGGATATTGATGAGACACCGATTATAGCCCGACTGCACGAACTGGGAGACGAGACACCAACTCTAGCCTGACTGCACGAACCGGGAGACGAGACACCAACTCTAGCTCGACTGCACGAACTGGGAGTAAAGCCCGGCCAAGCACGTCGTTGCCGCCTTCGTGGGAAAGAGAGGAGATACCATAATCAAATCCTCATGGGAACTGTTAGCAAATCTTTTTGGGATGGCTGCTGCATCGGAGGACTGGGCACACATGGTAGTGCCCAGTATACGGTGACGTTGATCGGTGTAATGTAATATAACATAACTATATAAAGTAACATAACATCACATAAGTGTAACCAGTCTAAATGTGGTGCAGTCAGTGACCTGCACATTGTGCTCTCCATCAACAGGGCAGCAGCAATTCTCAGGGCACAGCAACCAGCTTCCAAGAAACCTACCTCCATCACAGCAGTGTCCGTGCCTTCCCCTTCTCGTGCTGGCAACGTCAACAGAAATTCCAAGTATGTTTTGTTTCATTTGCTATTTCGTGTTTTTAATAATGCATGTGAATTCTGTACATTTGAATTTAAAAATTGGACAAACAAGGCCACAAATTGTGTACATAGACTCATCTTACATGTAGTGATTCCAACCGCAGATAATTTTCACATCGGTTATCTGATATCTCGCCGGCTTCTTTGCCTAGAGGTTAGCAACTTTTCTCCGTAATCTCGTATACTCTTGTAAGCAACGTGACGACAGTGAGAATCAGCAGTGGTTCGAATCGCGTCTGTAACTTACGGGGTATGTGAGCCGGCTGCTCAGAAAGCAATGGCAAACTACTGAGCGTCATCTTGCCAAGAAATCAACAATCAGCTGAAAGATGCTGATGTTGACAGCAATGTCCTGTAAAGGATATGCAAAACATTTTTTATATGATATCTCAGCGGTTAGAATAGATGGCGAGACATCAGATTGGTTTGACATCAAGCAAGAAATCTGTCAGGGCTGTATGCTGTTCCCCTATTTGTTTAACCTATACGCCGAAAATATAATGAGGAATGTCAGAGATGATATAACCAAGGGCAGTATGATGCTCTAAATATCAGTGGTCATGACATACCAGAGATTCGATATGCTGATGATACTGTATTACTACCCATATTACAGAATGGCATAGAAAAACTAATAACCTCAACCCAAAAAAATAGTGGAAATCACAACTTGTATCTTAACATAACATGGTTACAAAAGCCAGAGATAGGAAGTGTTGCCGATCTATTGTAGGCAACCTTTATTTTGGAGATGACACATCATTGATTGATTGAAGGGTTATCAATGTTGATCCACTTTTCTCCTCTTGTCCAATTAACCCAGTCTTATCCTTTTTTCTACATAAAGGAATATCAACGGTAGAGTTGATCCAGAAAACCAAAGACTGAGATCTGTGAGGAATGATGAACGCCTGCGCTGGCATGGCACTTGATGATGATGATTGTCTAAATTAATGCACTGCGGTCTACCTTAATCCATACTCTGCCCTATTAACTAGAGATTATACAACTTGGTTTGGTTCGTGTGGAAGAGCATCAAGTCTTAATTTTCATGTTCTGTTTGTTTGTTTCCTTTTCAGTAATTCCAGAAGAGGAAATGAGACGAGTGTGTCATCTTTACAGGGCTCTATGGTAAGTTTGTTGTTCTTTCACTCTCTTTCTTTCTGTTTGTGTGTTTGTAAGAGATTGAGAGCAACACATAAATATATGGTGTATCATATCATTATATAGGTTTGTTACCCAGCTTTGTGTGAACTGGTGATTGTAGTAAATTTGTGAACTGGTGATTGTGGTGGATGTGTGACCCGGTGATAGTCGGTGTGTGTTTTAACCATGTTCTGCTGTTTGACAACTGTTACATGAACTTGAACATATCATGTGACAACTGTTACTGTTACATAAACTTGAACATATCATGTGACAACTGTTACATGAACTTGAACATATTGTGTGACAACTGTTACATGAACTTGAACATATCATGTGACAACTGTTACATGAACTTGAACATATCATGTTACAACTGTTACATGAACTTGAACATATCATGTTACAACTGTTACATGAACTTGAACATATTGTATGACAACTGTTACATGAACTTGAACACTATCATGTGACAAACTGTTTACATGAACTGAAACATATCCATGTTACAACTGTTACATGAACTTGAAGCATATGTGTATGGACAACTATTACATGAACTTGGAAAACATATCATGTGACCAACTGTTACATGAAACTTGAAACATATCAGTTGTGACAACCGTTACATGGAACTTGAACATATTGTATGACACCTGTTACATGAACTTGAACATATCCTGTGGCAACTGGCAACTGTATACATGAACTGGAACATATCATGTGACAACTGTTACAGTAACTTGCACATATTGTATGACACCTGTTACATGAACTTGGAACATATTGTGTGACAACTGGTACCATGAACTTTGAACATATCATGTGACAAACTGTTTACATGAACTTCAACATATTTGTCATGAAAACTGTTCATGAACTTCAAACATAGTCATGTGACATCTGTTTACATGAACTTGAACATATCATGTGACATCTGTTACATGAACTTGAACATATCATGTGACAAACTGTTACATGAACTTGAACATATTGTATGACACCTGTTACATGAACTTGAACATATTGTGTGACAACTGTTACATGAACTTGAACGTATTGTGTGACAACTGTTACATGAACTTGAACATATCCTGTGACAACTGTTACTGAACTGAACATATCCTGGACAAATGTTACATGAACTTGAACATATCCCATGACAACTGTTACATGAACTTGAACATATCATGTGACAACTGTTACATGAACTTGAACATATCATGTGACAACTGTTACATGAACTTGAACATATTGTGTGACAACTGTTACATGAACTTGAACATATCATGTGACAACTGTTACATGAACTTGAACATATCATGTGACAACTGTTACATGAACTTGAACACATTGTATGACAACTGTTACATGGACTTGAACATATCATGTGACAACTGTTACATGAACTTGAACATATCATGTGACAACTGTTACATGAACTTGAACATATCAAGTGACAACTGTTACATGAACTTGAACATATTGTGTGACAACTGTTACATGAACTTGAACATATCATGTGACAACTGTTACATGAACTTGAACATATCATGTGACAATGTTCGTAATATTTTTCCACATTTCATCATTAGAGTGAAGAGGAAGCTTTAGCTAGAGCCCTGCAAATGTCTATGAATGGAAACAATTCCAATCCCTCTGATGGGTAAGTTCTTTACACATTCCCAGCACATATATCTTTCTAGCTGCCCCAAGACATACATCTTTCTAGTTGTCCTAACACATACATCTTTCTGGTTATCCTCACACATGCATCTTTCTGGTTATCCTCACACATGCATCTTTCTGGTTGTTCTAACACAAACATCTTTCTGGATGTCTTAACACGTACATGTCTCAGGTTGTCCTGACATGTACATCTTTCTAGTTATCCTCACACAAATATCTTTCTGGTTCTCCTAACATACATCTTTCTGGTTGTCCTAACATATACATCTTTCTACTTTCTGTTTGTCCTAATGTATACATCTCTCTGGTTGTCCTGACATAAACATCTTTCTGGTTGTTCTGACATACACATCTTTCTGGTTGTCCTAACAGTTATATGTTTTTGGTTGTTCTAACACACATCTGTCTGACTGCCCTGTTTTACTTATCGTTCTTCCATACCACATATATCTGTCAGATTGTGCAAGCACGTCATCTTTCTGACGTTAATTCTGTGATCATCTCATATAGTTGCCATTAGTTCTGTGATCATCTCATCTAGTTGCCATTAGTTCTGTGATCATCTCATATTGTTGCCATTAGTTCTGTGATCATCTCATATAGTTGCCATTAGTTCTGTGATCATCTCATATAGTTGCCATTAGTTCTGTGATCATCTCATCTAGTTGCCATTAGTTCTGTGATCATCTCATCTAGTTGCCATTAGTTCTGTGATCATCTCATATTGTTGCCATTAGTTCTGTGATCATATCATATTGTTGCCATTAGTTCTGTGATCATATCATATTGTTGCCATTAGTTCTGTGATCATCTCAGATTGCTGATATGAAATATATCTATCCATATCCCAAGATGCTTGTCTCTGTACACATTGTAATCAATTGAGCAACATGTCAATGTTAACGTGCATGGGTACACGTTTGTGCAGGATGACCGACCAGGAGAGGGAGGACTTCCTGCTAGCCCAAGCTCTGGCCGCCAGTGAACAGGAAGCAGCATCCAGACAGCACGCCCAGCCGGCTGTAAGCTTCTCTGTCATCATGTCTTTGTACTGGATGTGTCAGTTGCCAGGCAACATGCGGGCTGGTTGATGTGTGGAGATTGTGTGATGATGTGTGAAAATGGGTGATGTTTGAACTGGCGATGTAGTTGATGTGTGAAGATTAGTTGCAGGTGTTGAGTTACACAACAGTGTTTTATATGCCAAATTATAACTTTCACATGGTCCCAGTCAATTTTTGATTATAGTTATCGGTGTTTCATCAGTTTTTGATCAATAGTCTATGTTGGTGATCATGTCTGTCCACAGCCTTCTGTTTCATTTACTGCCAATCTTATAGCCCATGCCGTGTGGTGTTGGTGATCATGTCTGTCACAGTCTTCTGTCTCATGTGCTGTCAATCTTCTTATAGCCTATGTTGGTGATCATGTCTGTCCACAGCCTTCTGTCTCGTGTATTGCCAATCATTTCTGATAACTGATGTTCCTCCATGCCATGATGTAAACCAGTGGTTCTCAACCTTTTTGGGCCCGTGCCCCCCTTCACCATATTTCACGTCATTCCCACACCCCCCCACTTTTCGTATTTCCTACCTAATATCTCCCGCTCCTGCCCCTGCACAGTATACGTAATAATGGAAGCACATACCAAAACAAGTCTAGACGTCCACATAAAACGTGACTTACTTTATAAAATGAATTTTAGGAGGGGTGAGACATACAGAACCGTAAAGTATGAAGGGAAAAACAATATCAAGAAATCGGTTCTTATATTAACGCGATCTTAAAATAATCTTCACTCCCCCGAATTCCCCATCGTTTGAGAACCACTGATGTAAACTATCCAGCATCTTCTCTCTTGGTCTCCCCCAGCCTCTTCTCCCCTCCATCCTACCCATTGTGACGAGATACTCCAGTCTTTCCCTTCTCATGACATGTCTAAACTATGTGGACTGTCTTCTGATGTGAGTAACCAGTTCTATTTGTCAGCTCACTTCTGTCAAGGTGCCCTCACTACTCTGTCTATCCATCCACAATATTCTCATTATTCTGCTATAAAGCCACACTTCCACACCATTTCTCACTTGTCTGCTAATTGTCCATGATTGACTACCATACATCAGGATTGGCTCAATATAGCTCTCTTAAGAACTCTTCTTCTCCCTAGTTGACACAGACAAGAGGGTGAAATGCTGCGTTTGCTTCAGTTTTTCTACATTTTAAATATTTGTTTGCACTCGCTCATTTTGAACTCAAGCGTAGTCCGTGCACATGCTACTACTTCTAGTGCACTGGGCTGATTTGTGTGTGTGGAGTAGCTTTCCCTGTTACCAGCGTCTCTCACCTTCAGACAAACCCACTCTGACTTCGGAGGTACTTGTAATTTACATCTCCAAGTTAAGGACAAGAAGTCATTTTAGTCCATGTGTAGGGGTTGAACCCACTACCTCCGCATCAGCACACCCGATGTATTAGCGCGAACGCTCTTATCCATTTTGCCATGCTGGCCTCCATGCTGTACATCTTGTCTCCATTGGTATTACAGCGTTCAAACACTTCGACACATTCCAGATGTCTGTGTTTGTTACAGGGACAAGGAATGTCAGGACACTCAGGCTTCTGACATCAGTCGATATCTGTGTAAAGTCCTGCTTGATCTTTCTTGAACATGAACATGTATAAGGCAAAGGAACTAGCCAAGGATCAAGAGTATTGGTGCCAGGTTGTGATGAGAGCCATATTCTGCAGAAGGACATAAAATGTGATGATGATTATTGGTGACTTTGATACAACCACCGAGCTGCTTTAGGTCATGCCGTCTGGCAACCATTTGAGTGCTTCTGGATGTTTGTTTACATTGACGTTTCCATGATGTCTTACATCTTCACATTTCTTCTGCTTATTTCTTCACATTTCCTCTGCTTACATCTTCCATAATGAATCAAAGACATCACTAATGCCAGTTCTTAGGAAGATAGAGATGGGGTGGGTCCGGAGACAGTGGCTGCTGTCTCTGGAGTGGTCTCGGTTGGCAAAGATTAGTTTTATTTTCATGCCAGGGCATGCAGGTGTACAAGGAAATGAGCAGGTTGACAGGCTTGCAGGCAAGGCTACTGTGGACGGTGGACAAGCCATGGATCAAGCTGACATTCTGAATGCTCTACGAGAAGTAAAACATTTGCGAGAACCAAGTGATGGCTGTGAATCTACAACCATGCTCAGACTGCGAGAACAGCAAGTTAAACGAGGTGTGGCCAAACAAGAACACTATGCAGGAAGCCAAAGAAGATTAATAAACCAACACAGGACTAGTGTCGTTAGCCGCTACATGCTGTGGCATTTACTGAGGAGGGGATCCGAGCACTTATGGACTGAATGGTTCGATGTGCAATGAGGCTGATCTGTCAACTAACTAACTAATGCCAGTTCATACAATCATAACCTATTTGAACAATATCACAGTACAGACTACATGCCCCCTTAAATACAAATAAGAACAAAAATCCTAATATTCTAATCATGCACCCATGTGTGGTATGGTGTATCTCCCATAGTTATTAGCAATTGCCCTGTCAGTAAATATTAATGACTTATTTAGTAATGACCTTTGCACATTTCCCATTGTTTATAATGCATACATTTCTGCTGCTGTTGTCTAAGATTAGCCTCATAAGTGATGTCTGGATGAAATCACGTATGAGAGCAGAGGGTCCGATTGTCAGAAGGGCCTGTGTGTTCTATTTTTATCCCTTTGAAGATAAAGTTTGTAGCTTGTCTGCTCTTGTCATGTCATCTGCTTACATCTTGGCATTTTCTCTGCTTACATCTTGGCATTTTCTCTACTTACATCTTGTCATATCATCTGCTTACATCTTAGGCATTTTTTCTACTTACATCTCGTCATGTCATCTACTTACATCTTGGCATTTTCTCTACTTACATCTTGTCATGTCATCTGCTTACATCTTGATATTTTCTGTACTTACATCTTGTCATGTCATCTACTTACATCTTGTCATGTCATCTGCTTACATCTTGGTATTTTCTGTACTTACATCTTGTCATGTCATCTAATTACATCTTGGCACTTTCTCTACTTACATCTTGACATGTCTTGTGCTTACAGCGCCCTCAGAGAATCGGTGGACAGGTGCTCCGTCCAGTGACTGACAGCCAATCGGATTGTGTTGTACACACTGTAATACTCCTTATTATCGTGATTACTGGTGTGTGATTGCTGATCGGCATCTTGATGACAACAACAACTTGGATATTGATACACATGTTCTGCCTTTCTCAGTGGATCCCTGCTTACATCTGCAGTTTTCATTTTCTACATAAACAGTCAGATTTGTTTCCAGTTTCTACATAAACAGTCAGAAATTGTTTCTATTTTCCACATAAACAATTAGAATTTGTTTTAATACAGGTAGAGATCGTACAGTTTGCTAGAGATGTCTTAAAGGAAACACATGTTGGAAACCAGCTTTGTTATGACAGATTTCCTAGTGGAATGTCAAGGCAGCGTCATGCTAAATTTTGCTATTTGTAATGTCAAACCTCAAGTGATTGTAGTGATAAATCTGTGGTGGTGGTAATGGCTCAGGACATACATTCTGTGGATCCGGCAGTGTCCCCCAAGAGGTCTACAAATAAATTCCACTCATGAGCAGAATGACAGTCTGGAAACGAACCTGTGACTTTCAGATTCCAGGCAGGCTGTTTGATAACTTTGGTACTTTTATCCTCCCTACACTGGCATTAGTGCAGACAGTTTACAACTGTTTATTGCATTTTGTAATATGTGATACCTGCCTGTTCGTGGTGGTTGTGCAAATCTGTGAACTTGCTACATACATGGTGCTGTCAGCTGTCGCTCATGTCAGCACCGACAGTCACAGAACTGCGCTCTGTCTCGTGTGGCTACTCTGTTTAGTGTATGTCTTCCTAGCTTGTCATGATTGGCAAGCAAGTTTGAATCCTGGCATTCCATTTAGTTGGTTGTGTGTATGTGTGAAACTTGCAGCTCACAATTACATTGTTTTCGTACGTAGAAGACTGAGCATGTTGCTGGCACTGAATAGCGAAGCCTCAGCTGAAATGTGGGGTGTTTGTTGTTGACTGGGGGTGGGGTGTTTGTTTGTATTCACATTTCATCATATTTGTCTGAGGTCTGTGTGGCAGAGTGGTTCAGCTGCCTGTCTTCTGCGCCGAAGGTCGTGGGTTCATTTCCATCCAGGCTGTCATTTGGTTCATGAGTGGAGTTTGCTCGGAGACTCCTGGGGGTCATCACTGGAGCTAGAGTTTGTGCCCCATGTGAGGCTTTTGGCAGACCACTCTGACAGTCATTTGGGATTCATGCCCGGTGGAATGGAGTCAATCCTGCCTGTAGACCCCTGTGGGAATGTTTGTAGTTCTGTGCAATGTTTGTTAGGTATTACTTGTTTGTTATGTCAGTCATTTGTTGGTGATGTTTGCCTGTTGGATGAATGTCTTCTTTGCTAGGGGTATTTACCTTAGTTGTTGTGAATGTTTGGCTCATTTGTTGGTGATGATTGTCTTTGTTGGGGATTACATTTACCTTTGTAAATGTTCAGTTTGTTTGTTGGTAATGGATATATGGTTCTTGGGGATATATATTTCAATATTTGAATATGTCATTCAGCTATCCACATCCTGACTGTCATACAGTTTTTTAGTGGTTAGCATCTGTTGTGTTTGATATCTGCATTTATATGTGGACATATGTTTGTAAATATCATTGAAATAATGAGGCTTTAAATCTTATTTGTATGTGTTTTCCTTCTCAGCTGATTTTATTATTCAATTTACAGCTGCTTTCATTCATTCCCATGACAGCTGAGATTGTATGTGTTTGACATATTCCTCCACAGCTGAGGCTGCACACACTTAATACAGTTAATGTACCTCCTCCATGGCTGAAGCTGTGCTTAAACAATTCAGTTGAAGTATTATCTCCATGGCTGAAGCTGTGCTCACTTGATACAGTTGATGTGTCCCCTCAACGACCAAAGCTGTGCACACTTGATGTATCCATAGAGTATATTGCACACAAGCGATTTATATGGCCAGGAGCCGCTGTGTTACAATAGACTTTATGCAGGCAAGAATAGCAAGATATCTGAAATATTGTGACTGTCAACTGTAATAAATTGGTTAGTCCCATAACATCGATTTCTGGTGTCATGTAATTTGATGCTTTGTTGATGTTACCGCATGGTTTAATGTCACTTTAGGTTGTATTGATTTTGATATTTAGAGTTGTGTAATTTTATGGTGTATTGATGTTACTGTGTGGAGTTATACAACTTTAGGTTATCTTGATGTTACTGTATGGAATTCTTATAACTGTAGTTTATGTTGATGTTACTGTATGGAGTTCGTGTAACTTTAGGTTATGTTGATGTTACAATATCAAGTTATGTAACTCTATGTTAATATTACAATGTGGAATCACTGAACTGTGTTTGTGAACGCTTGTAACAAATCACACAAGTTTTCATTCTAATTTAACTGTAATACAACTTGGTATGCTGGACATAATGTTACTGTAATGCAACTTGGTATGCTGGACATAATGTTACTGTAATGCAAGTTGGTATGCTGGACATAATGTTACTGTAATGCAACTTGGTATGCTGGACATAATGTTACTGTAATGCAAGTTGGTATGCTGGACATAATGTTACTGTAATGCAAGTTGGTTTGCTGGACATATATGTTACTATGACACATCTGCTCACAGGCCAGTATTATTTATGGTTGTAATGATTGACAGTCAGGAGCCAACTCCCGCCTGCCAGGGTCATGTCAGTGTAACCAGTGCTATGATTACGTTGTTGTCAATATGTGTTACCTTTGGTGTCTTTATTTGAACATGTGTATGTTGATTTCTGGTGATAATTTTATTACATAACGCTGTTGTTAATTGTTTATTTGGTAACATTATATCATCATTATCAAGTTTCACATTGAGGGTCAGCTGTATGAGCGTGGCAGATTAGAATCAGGAGAAATCATAAATAACACAGCTCACCTGTGGATGTTCTTCCCCTGGCTAGTCTTTCATCAACTTGATCTTACAAGCAGAATCTCAGCATATCATGTGTGTCGGAATCCCTTGGGTAGGTTTTCCCATTTTGGAATTTGTCAAGAGGTCAAGAAGTCCTGGTTTCAGCTTTGATAGATGTCACACATGACCGTACATGCTCCAGTTGACGTGAGATCAGCCTGGCAGAGTTCCAGGTGAATAAACCCCAAGTTGTGTGATTTGTATTTTATTTTGTGTGTTTGTACCTGATGAAGTTGGTTATAATTTCACTGAAATGTCAGACACCAAATTTTTTAAGTTTATTTTTTTTTTTTTTCGGGATTTGAGATTTAAATATTGAGCACAACCCACTACTGGCAATGCTGATTGTATTCTGGCATGAACCTAAGGCCTATCCACATCAATGTGGAAGCACTAGACTCGAGTTTCACTCTCGTTTGAACTCATCAGTAGTGCATATCCTTGACCGGAAACAAATATGAAGAAGATGAAAGAAAAAGATGTCTTGAGCTACAGCCTACGATGGGTGACGTTGTGATATTCTGTTGTAATAATTTGGCTGTGTCCAGCGTGTGCCGCGTGGTCTAGTGTTTACACACCCACTTCACACACCAGTGATCCGGGGTTTGTTTCCGGGTCAGGTCAAGGATATGCACTACTGACGAGCTCAAACGAGAGTGAAACTCGAGTCTAGTGCTTCCACATTGACGTGGATAGGCCTTAGGTTCACATCAGAATACGATCAGCATTGCTAGTAGTAGGTTGTGCTCAATATTTAAAGTTTATTTTGATCAATGTACTGTTTTGTCTATTTGAATCTACTTTGTGCATCACTTTAGGACGATACAGTGCTTATGTGTGTGTGTGTGTGTGTGTGTGTGTATGCGTGCATGTCTGTCTGTCTGTGGTGGGAGGGGAAGGGAGACGGGGGCATATATATGTATATGTGAGTGAGTGTGTGTGTCTGCCTGTCTGTCAGTGGGTGGGTCTGTCTGTTGTTAGATCATATTTTAATATGTACTGAATATACGAGAGCATTCATATTGCCACATTTGTGTGTGTGTGTGTTCATAAATATAACATATGATTGATGTGTGGAAGGTGAGTTGTTGGCAGGGTCGAATGTAGGGGGGGGGGGGGGGGCTGCATGCCCAATTTGTGACCCTTTGAAAATAAAGTTTGTTTGTCCATGTGTTCATGTGTTCCATTGTAATGTCCAATCAAGGAAAACTTGCGCATCCTGTCTGGCTGCCTTACCACCTTGCTGCCTGTCCCTGACAATCTCATGGCATCTGGTTTGAGTCTGTTAATAAAGGTCCAATATAGCTGATAGGCGGATAATCTTTTGAGGTGATTTTGCTTCTGGTTACGCTCACACGATTGGGTTTGCTGACACATTTTCCTCATGTTGGGCTGGTTCTACATTGTTCTGTCTCCTAGCCACTGATCTGAGTGCTTCATGTGACACTGTGATTTCATGTGGATTGCTCTTGTATGTCTGTGGTGGTTGTGGTGTGAACGACATGTTTAGACAAATGAAGGGTGGCCGGTGGCTGAACAGAGTGGTTTTGCTTTATGCAGTAATGCGTGTGCAACTGCTGATTTTTCTAGTGGCTGCCACCTCCACGATGCTGAACTCTAATTTTAGTGGCGGACTGTTATGTTGGCTTTCTGCCTGTGGCCTTATGCAAGCATGCGTGTGCATGCTGTTGATTTTTCCACTTTTCACATGGGTCATTGAGGAGAATGTTGTGTGATATTCATTGGCACAGGAATGAATTATTATGGGGTGACCCTTTGCTGTGATGTTGGAACTGCGACTAACTGTCAGAAGTCAATTATTTCTCATACTGGTGTTTAGTTCTGGGTGAAGGTTCAGTTCCCTTATACTCCAGATTCCAGAGAGAAAACTCGGGACAAATGTCTTGTATAGGCTGCTCAAAGACCTAGTCCCTGGATACTCAAGCACACAACTGGAAATGGCTCGTTAGATTGTAAAAGTAGCTGGTTTGGTATTCCCCAAGGAGTGGGAAGGAGGAAGTTAGATGCCAAGATTGACATCAGTTAATGGATTACTAGGCAGGGCAGGTTTCCTTCCTTGACAATCTTCCCTCCCTGGTTAATATAACGAGCCCCCCACCAAGGTACACATACATAGTTACGTACACTTGGAAATAATTAAGAGAGAACTATGAGTTAAAACAAACTACTGAATTTATTGTCTATCAATAATCATTGAAAAGATGATGCTATTGAACTGATAACTTGCATGAAGAAAGACATTCACATTTATGTATTGATGACAAGCATGTACATAACTTCTCAGGTTACTGGTATCTGGTCTGGATCTGTGGAAGGATTACAGGTGAGATGTTGCCTTGAATCAGCCAAGTCAGTGTTGTGTGTGAGTGCCAGTCTTTGCTACACCAGGTCCTCCTCATCACTGAACAGGAATTGGTATCCTGGTGCGCTGGTTGAGAGCTTGAAATAGATCATCAAGAGGAATTAAATGTCTTAAGTCCATGTCATTCATTCAGACACAAGGTTTCTTTGCAGCCGCTCCTACAACAAAGTTGTTTCAGCAGATTAAGTGTTCAGTGGTGTTAATACAAGAGTGTCTAATCTTCGGGCTTACCTGCCAGTGATCAGTCTGCATCAGCCTCATGTGAATTATGATGAACGCACTTGTAATGGTTATGCACACCATATACCTGTTACTTAGTTAGGGTACTGTATATACCACTACACCTCTGCTTCAAACACAACAATGATAATATCATATAACATAAGGGGTGATTAGTGGTGTCTTTGATTTCTTGTGGAACATTGTTCCTCAGCTGAGCGGCAGAGTATGCTAAGCTTGTGTTGTATAAATCTATGAGGGATATACATATGTACCGGCGGCTTTAAAGGCTTACAAGGGCACTAACCTATCAATCATCTAGGTTTAGGGACATGAAGTATGTTTAATCGTTCGCTATGTCTTGCGTTATATTTAAACAATGGTGCAGTAAGAATAAACATAACATACATTCAATATATAATGAATATAATAACAGTTATGCAATGAAACATAATTAAACATATGCATAGAAACATTAAAATATGCACAGAAACATGAAAATATATATAACATGATATTCCTGCTTGTACAGTAAGCATGGAATACAACTGTATACAGAAAAATGAGAAAATAATAGTTCTCCTTGAAGTAACATATATCAAAAAGACACCATGAAAGTTAGCACGAATCTGTCATTACTTAGCCACTAGTAGCTAGGAATTAAAAGAAATATATCATAGTAATACATGTATGACTATATATAGAACAATGGGAAATAATGTTGTTGTTATTTGTCCATCAAGAATGATGATGACCATTCATTTCATCCTGTGGGGTTGAAGGTATGGAGCCGTGGGTTCTAAGATGGCTGATAAGGCCTATTTTGGCTCGAAATGTTCTTTGACAATGTGGGCAAAGAATGCTTGACGTTTCTGGAGGAGGATTTCCTGCAGTGGTTTTTCTGTCCTGCCTTTTCTTCACAGCTCTTGCAGTCCTGGTTGCCTCACATATGACTGCACCCTTGCGTAATGATGCACGCAAAATGCACGTTGAAAATGGGAAATAATAGTTCTCATTGAAATGACAATACATTGGACAACGCTGTGAAATTCCGCAAATGTAAAGACTCATTACTTAGCTGAATATTTACTAGAAATTAAAGTCATTAGGAAATTCTAAACAGTATAAGAATCATTATTTATCGATAAGTGATATTTAAACATAAAAATACATTTTCATTTACCTGATTCTTCCAATAGACAAATCTAATGGAGACTTTTCAGGCTCTAAATTTTATACGGGTTCTTATCTGTTATCAGCCTTTTGATCTTCTGATCTTGCGGTTAGCGCATAGTGTGGGGTCTCAGTAAACCAGCTGCGGGTATGTTCTCACCACAGTCCGTTTTCCCTGAGTCTGAAATTCACTCTTGATGTGGCTAGTTCACACTTTTCATCTGTTTTCCCTGGGTCATTATAGTGTGTGCTTTTTTGTTGCCTCAATATAAAATTCAATATCTCCGTAACCAACTGGGGGGAAATGATGAGATTTAGCATATAACCTTATAATTATGTCCACCCAACAAAAAAAATTTTGTTCTGGAGATTGTACTGCAGATTTCAATGTTTGTTTATTATATGCGGTATATATTTTATGTCCCCCGCATTCATTCCATCATTTTAAGAGTATTACCGCTTCAGCAAGACACACCCCCGCTGTTTTTGAATTTTGTCTGCGTGATTTTCGCTTTTGGCAGACAGGGAATTTATATGGGGTAGTTCATCGGGGGAGACCCTGGTCCTCCAGGTTGGGGGTTGAAACGTGGGGTTAACATCCCCACCTTTGTAAAAACCTTTCTTTGTTACGAAACAAATACATGAGCCTCGATATCGGACTGACTTATCTGGACAACGACCTTGGAACGTTAAAGGACTTTTGAGATTTGGAACATGGAATGTACGGACACTATATCGAGCTGGAGCGGCCGAAGAACTAACCCGGGAGCTGGTTGAATATCAAATGGATATAACAGCAATTCAAGAAATAAGGTGGCCAGGAGAGGGTACTTTAGAGCAAAATGGAATGATTATAATATATGGAGGAAACACCCAAAATAAACATGAATTAGGAACAGGATTTGTCATCAAAAAAGAGTTATGGGGGAACGTTTTAAACTTTAAAGCTTTTAATGACAGGATTAGTAAATTACAAATAAAAGGTAAATGGAAAAATATAACGAAGATTAATGTACATGCACCTACTGAAGAGAAAGAAGATGATATTAAAGAAGACTTTTATAATGATCTGGAAGATGTCATAGAAGAAACCCCCAAACAGGACATCCTGATTGTGCTGGGAGACTTCAATGCAAAAATAGGTAGAGAGCAAACTAATAAAAAAGTGGCCGGTATGGAAAGCCTACATACAACTTCAAATGATAATGGATGGAGAGTCATCAACCTGGCAGAAGCCAAAGGACTGCAGATTAGCAGTACCAGACTACAAAGAAAGGATATACACAAACAAACTTGGAAATCATGTGACAAGAGAACCTATAATCAAATAGATCACATTTTAATTAACAACAGAAATGCATCAAACATACAGCAAGTCAGAAGTTATAGAGGAGCTGAGTGCCACAGTGACCACTTCCTCGTTGGAGCAAAATTTAAAATAAAACTTAAGAGAGCTTTCTATACTAAATTACAAAGATTACACCCAACATATAACAGAGAAAAACTACAAGACATTACAGTCAAAGAGAAATTTACAGATGAAATAAAATGTAAACTTGAAACTCTGCAAAACCCTTCGGAGGAAAGCGTTGACCAAACTTGGTTGAACATCAAGAATACAATTCAATCTACCGCAGAAGAATGTCTCGGTGTGTTAACCACGCATAGAAAGAACAGATGGTTCAATCAAAAATGTGAAGAAGCAGTCATTAGGAAGAAGAATGCCAGACATGTATGGTTAAATGACATCAATAACATCCAAAAGGAAGAGCATTATAGAAATGAATGTAAAGAGGCTACAAAAATAGTCAGACAGCAGAAGCGAGAATATATGAGTAATATAATCAAAGATATGGAAACTAATCACCAGAAAAATGAATCCAGAAAATTTTTTTAAAGAACTGAAGTCAATGAAACGAGGGCACCAACAAAACACATATGGTTTAAAAGACAAAAATGGGAATATGATAAATACCAATGAGGAAATGTGCAACACATGGAAAGAATATTTTATTGAATTACTAAATTGTGAAGCTCCAAGTAACATTTTCCCACAGGAAGAGGTTCTAACATGCGAACCACAAATTGAAGAACCTACATTTGAAGAAATCCTATATGTAATCACACGACTTAAAACAATAAGGCAACTGGGACTGATGGAATTGCTGCTGAATTTATAAAGGCAGGTGGCCATGCATTACATCTAAAGCTATACGAACTAATAATAAAAATCTGGAGGACAGAAGAATTACCCCATGACTGGAAAGAGTCATTATTGATACCTATCTTTAAGAAAGGAGACAAGTTCCAATGTGGAAATTATAGAGGAATATCACTACTGTCCACAAGCTATAAGATACTATCCGCAGTATTACTAAATAGACTAAAACCATATTCAGAAGACATATTAGGTGACTACCAGGCGGGTTTTAGACAAAACAGATCAACAATAGATCAGATATTTATCTTACGACAAATAGCCGAGAAACATTGGGAATATAAAAGAGATCTCCATAACATTTTTGTGGATTTTAAAAAGGCTTATGATAGTGTCCATAGGAATAGTCTATGGAATGCTATGCAGGAATTTGGAATACCAAGGAAGTTAATCAACATGACCAGACTATGCATGGAAGATACTTATAATATAGTAACATATAAAGGCAGGAAATCAGACCCCTTCCAAATAACATCTGGCTTGAAACAGGGTGATGCACTATCGCCGCTACTCTTCAATCTGGCTCTAGAGAAAGTTGTAAGGAAGATAAAGGAGGAATGTGATATTGGAGGAACATCCAAGCTGCTTGGTTATGCAGATGATATAGATATTATAGGGCAAAGTGAACAAAAGACATTGGAAATATTGACTCACTTAAAGGAAAAAGCCCAACAGATGGGGCTGGTTATCAACCAAGATAAGACAGAATATATGGTAATTTCAAGAGACGGAATGGCTAAAAACTCTGGCCACATACAAATAGATAATATGACCATTAAAAGAACGGAAACATACAAATACCTGGGTACAATCTTCAACTGCTCCAACATCATAAGGGAAGAAATACAAACTAGAATCAACTCTGGAAATAAGATATACTATGCACTACAACATCTACTAAAATCAAAGGCGCTATCTCGTAACACCAAAATCACAATATACAAAACACTGATCAGACCAGTTGTGCTGTATGGCTCTGAAACCTGGAGTACAACGAAAGGAGACGAAGCCTTGTTACAAACCTTTGAGAACAAAATTTTAAGACGCATCTTTGGACCCATTAGGGATACACAAAGTGGAGAGTGGAAAAGAAGAAGTAACAAAGACATTTATGATCTGTTTAAGTCCCCGCTAATCACTGGTATCATGAAGGCTAATAGACTACAATGGCTGGGGCATATAGAAAGAATGGAAGATAATAGGGAAACAAAACTCGCTTACACTCAGGAAATAAATGACCGTAGACCCCGAGGTAGACCAAGAAGACGGTGGAGAGATAATACATGTACAGACCTACAAGCACTTGGAATCAACGACTGGCAAGAGAAGGTCCACCAGAGAGACGAATGGAGACGGATTGTATTTGCAGCAAAGAACCTCAATGGCTCGGAAAGCTGAAGAAGAAGAAGAAGTTCAGAGGTGTCATCAAACTGTGGGTTCTTTCATGAAACGTGATTATATAAATAAACTAGCTGGCTCGGCCCGGCTCCTGGCGGGGATCTATCTGTCTATCTATCTATCTATCTATCTATCTATCTAATCTACCTACCTGCCGACCTACCGATATCTATCTATCTATCTAACTATCTATCTATCTAATCTAATCTATCTGCCTGCCGGCAGACCCAGCCATCCACCCACCCACCCACCTTTCTGCCTACCTACCTACCTGTCTGTCTGTCTGTCCGCGCTATTAAATATTGATAAAAGTTACTGGAAAAAACGTCAGGACCATGCGTTGAAAGAGGAAGAGGACTATTTGAGAAAGGATGGATTGAATTTTATGCAACCGAGAGCAATCATCAACCTACTGGAATCGTCCGACACAGATTAAGGTCTGAGCAGATCGCAGACCTTAATCTACGTACACACTTACTGGGATATTTTGCTCCAACTATTCAGACGAATTGCAGGCCCTAAACATTACAGCATCAGCATCAGCTGAAGAAACAAGAAGGAAATGAAAAATAAGGTAAGAAATATATTCCTTCTACTTTCCTGTTAATTTACAAATTATTTACCCCGTGCCTCTGTAAATTCTCTGTCTTTACTAATACACATTGCACCCCTTTCGGATTTCTCTGTGGTGAAGTGGTCAAGCCATCTGACTCGGGCTCCGAAGGTTGTATGTTCGATTCCGGGCCGCGTCCTTCACGAGTGCATTTTTTCGGAGACTCCCGAGGGTCGTCGCTGGAGCTACGGAGTTCGTGCTTTGTGCGACGCTTTCCGCGCTGCGGAAAGAAACTGAGCCATATGGGATAAAAACCCGGTGCAATGCAGCCGATCCTGTCGATTTTAAGCTAGTTCTTTCATTGCACCCACTCCCATAAGAATCCGGATACGCCTTTGTGTGTCATCAGAATTTGCAGGTTTCCCATTACCGTAAAAATAACTTTGTTAGCAAGAAACCGCTAGTTGTTCAGCAAAACATCAAAGGAATGTTGCCGCTTTCAATGATTTAAGTTGTTTTTGGACCTATCAAAGACATATTCCTTGGGTGGGGGTAAATATAAGACGGCTGGAAAAATTTCATAACGATGCAACAAACAGTTTTCAAAATAATTGATCGTGAATAAAGGCAAACAAATGTGGACATACTATAATTTTGTAGCGCTGTGTGAACCGGGGATACGTTTTTCGGCATTTGATTTGCTGCTGAAATCCTCCCAACGTACTACAGACTAAACCTTATAACGTCTCTCGCTGGTGAACGGATGGCCTTGTATGGTTTCAAATTTGAGATTTTTCAAACATAGAAACCAAAAATACGTTAGCTTTGTGTAGCGGCAAATTTTGCGTCAGATTTTTAACCGCTGAGGAGTGGATTGAAGGTTTTATTCCTCTCATTTCTCCTTCCTCCTTAATGTTTAATACTTTCTTGTTTGTCCATCGTGATAGAAGACTGAGCAAATTATTTGGTATGAAATCCGGGCGTCCCATTACACTAACAATCTGACAAACTAACGAACAATGAATTGCCCAAAACCTGTATAGGAATTATGACCAACCTAGCCTTACTCCCACAGTTCACAAGGGATATTGATTACCACACACACGCAAACACAAGCATGTGCATGCACACACAATGCAAATATGTTCTTATACATGCGTACACACACACACACACACACACACGTACACACAAGAATACATCAACAGTAGAGCAGATTTAACTGTCAATGTTAGCTATGTTGTACACAGAACACTGGTCGGATGTTAAACATCATTAGTTTATTGGACATACAGCATTACCTGGATGCTATACAACATAATACAACTTTAGCTGCTGGTTGTACAGCATTAAGCTGGGCACACATGTGGATGTTAACCAACATTAGTTTGTTTAGACACAACATTACTTAGATGTCATACATCTTTAGTTGCTGCTTGTACAATATATGCTAGGTACACACATGAATGTTAGACAATATTACTTGAATGTTTACATGCAACATTACTTGGATGTCATACAACATAAGTTTCATGTCATACATCTTTAGTTGCTGTTTGTACAATGTATGCTAGGCACATAGATGGATGTTAGACAATATTAGTTGATTTAAATACAACATTACTTGGATGTCATACAACATAAGTTTGATGTCATACATCTTTAGTTGCTACTTGTACAATATATGCTAGGTACACACAAGGATGTTAGACAATATTAGTTTGTTTACATACATTACTTGGATATTATACAACATAAATTTGATGTCATACATCTTAGTTGCTGCTTGTACAATATATGCTAGGTACACACAAGGATGTTAGACAATATTAGTTTGTTTACATGCAACATTACTTGGATAAAGAGTGCAGTGAGTACACATTGTGTGCACACATTGACTCCTAGTTATACAACATTAGTAAGGTGTGTATTAACAATCAGCATGAGTACAACATTGGGTGTAAAAATAGATGTAAAAGACCAGTTCTCACGTCTGGAGGCAGAAAGGATCCTGCCGCCACATGAGGCATGCTGGACACATTGGGCTAGACCGCGGCTTGTATACATCGGCTCACACCCGGTGTGTGATGTGGTCAGTATCGTATCGGCCGCAGTTACTTCCAAGAATATTTCCTGGTGTCCATGTTAGCTGGGTCGTCCAGGTTGAATGTCTCCTCATTGGGATTTCAAACACGTGACCACGGGGCAGATAGGGAAACATTGGCGGACAGGGAAACATGGACAGACAGTGAAACCTGGGTAGACAGGGAAACATGAGGCGGACAGGGAAAATTGGACAGACAGTGAAACCTGGGCATACATGGGGTAGACAGGTCAACATGGGACAGACAGGGAAACGTGGACAGACAGGTACACATGGGGGGGGGGGGGGGTGAACATGGACAGAGGTCAACATGCCATGTAAATGTTCTTTACTTGCCACAACTGATGTTTGAGACAAACGTTCATCATCCTATGCTGGCCCGTGGCATGTTCAACATTCTCTAAATGATGTATCCAGAGATAACCTATTCAAGCACAGAAAACAAGTACCCGCCATGGAGTTGATAGGGTAGAGTACGCCATTGAGGACTGGAATTACGAATGTAGAAGGAAACCTTCATTTGATGTCAGACAACACCTGCACTACAACTGCAATTAATGAGACGCCCCAGCGCTGGCGTGATGTTCCTCCTCATCTGAGTAAATCTCTTCACCGTCTGCCCGTTCCTCTTTGCCGTCGCCTACAATCTTGCCTTCCCCAGTTATCGGAGGTGGGAGGAGGATGTTGACGGCAGCACCGGGATCTGGGGATCAAATACATGGTCCATCAGCTGCCTTGCCAGCACAGTGTCGCATTGTATACCACCTGTCTTGTGTGCATTCAGCACTATATGGTGTAGAGATGTGATATGCACACTCAACATTATAATATGGTGGGGGATGTGTTATGTGCACTCAACTTTATAATATTGTGGGGAGATGTGTAAATGTACACTCAACATTATAATATGGTGTGGGGAGGGGGGGGGGGGGGTGTGGGATGTGTTACACTCAACTTTATAATATGGTGCGGGTCATAAAGTATGTAGTCTGCATTATAGTATGTTGAGGACATTATAGTATGTTGTGGACATTATAGTATGTTGAGGACATTATAGTATGTTGTGGACATTATAGTATGTTGAGGACATTATAGTATGTTGTGGACATTATAGTATGCTGTGGACCTTGTAGTATGATGTGGACATTATAGTATGCTATGGACATTATAGTATGTTGTGGACATTATAGTATGTTGAGGACATTATAGTTATTAGTATCTTGTGGACATTATAGTATGCTGTGGACATTATAGTATGATGTGGACATTATAGTATGATGTGGACATTATAGTATGCTGTGGACATTATAGTATGATGTGCACATTATAGTATGTTGTGGACATTATAGTATGTTGTGGACATTATATTTATATTATGTTAAGGACTTTATATTTATAGTATGTTGTGGATATTATAGTATGTTAAGACATTATAGTATGCTGTGGACTTTATAGTATGTTGTGGACATCATAGTATGTTGTAGACATCATAGTATGCTGTGGACTTTATAGTATGCTGTGGACTTTATATTATGCTGTGGACATCATAGTATGTTGTGGACATTATAATATGTTGTGGACATTATAGTATGTTGTGGACATTATAGTATGTTGTGGACATTATAATATGTTGTGGGCATTATAATAAGGTTGTGGACATTATAATAAGGTTGTGGACATTATAATATGTTGTGGGCATTATAGTATGTTGTGGCCACATCTACTGTATTATGTAAAGTCAAAGTCAAGGGCGCTTTTACACATGAGAGGCGTCTTGGCATATGGCGTGTTACATATGTTGAACCCCTTTAAACAGTAGACAGTGTGTTACATATGTTGAACCCCTTTAAACAGTAGAAAATGTGTTACATATGTTGAACCCCTTTAAACAGTAGACAGTGTGTTACATATGTTGAACCCCTTTAAACAGTAGACAGTGTGTTACATATGTTGAACCCCTTTAAACAGTAGACAGTGTGTTACATATGTTGAACCCCTTTAAACAGTAGAAAATGTGTTACATATGTTGAACCCCTTTAAACAGTAGACAGTGTGTTACATATGTTGAACCCCTTTAAACAGTAGACAGTGTGTTACATATGTTGAACCCCTTTAAACAGTAGACAGTGTGTTACATATGTCGAACCCCTTAAACAGTAGACAGTGTGTTACATATGTTGAACCCCTTTAAACAGTAGACAGTGTGTTACATATGTCGAACCCCTTTAAACAGTAAACAATGTGTTACATATGTTGAACCCCTTTAAACAGTAGGCAATGTGTTACATATGTTAATGTGGTTTTATTAGCTTGGTCGCTTGGCAATTCTGGCGCTGCGGCGAAAGAGTTACAAATGCAGTTCGTAATCCCGCAAACCGCGTTCAAAACAGCTGCGGGCAATTTTGGAAGCAGACTGCCTTGCACTGATTTTAATACAGGCGTAAGAGTACCGGTTGTTCAGAAAGCATTGGCAAACTACTGAACGTAAACTTACCAAGAAATCACAAAAGTGCTGAAGTTGACTGCAAAGTCCTGTTTCGGATATGCAACTGACTTTTAACTTTTGGCAATCAAAAATTTGAAAGCCAGTCAACCGATAGTTGAGGACATATACACTGTTGTTTGCTACCATAGAGTGGCTTCTGGTTGTGGACATATACATTGTTGTTTGCCACCAGAGCGTAGCTTTTAGTTGTGGACATATGCTCACCTGTCATTAGCTCACCTGTGTCCGGTATGGATTGGTCAATACCTTCCTGTGAACTACCAGTGTCATTAGCTCACCTGTGTCCGGTATGGATTGGTCAATACCTTCTTGTGAACTACCGGTGTCATTAGCTCACCTGTGTCAGGTATGGATTGGTCAATACCTTCTTGTGAACTACCGGTGTCATTAGCTCACCTGTGTCCGGTATGGATTGGTCAGTACCTTCCTGTGAACTACCGGTGTCATTAGCTCACCTGTGTCAGGTATGGATTGGTCAATACCTTCCTGTGAACTACCGGTGTCATTAGCTCACCTGTGTCAGGTATGGATTGGTCAATACCTTCCTGTGAACTACCGGTGTCATTAGCTCACCTCTGTCAGGTATGGACAGGTCAATACCTTCCTGTGAACTACCGGTGTCATTAGCTCACCTGTGTCAGGTATGGATTGGTCAATACCTTCCTGTGAACTACCAGTGTCATTATCTCACCTGTGTCCGGTATGGATTGGTCAAACTCATCCCTCTTTGAGCTCTTCCAGTTGAGCAGCCGGTTCACACACAGCCGGTCGCCGATCAGCACGTGGTTGGCGAACTTGCCCATCATCCGGTGGGCCACGGCGATCCCGTACTGGACCCTGTTGATGTTGGTGGAGACGGGGTCTTCCAGCACCCGGGAGATGTTGTAGGCCTTGCTGAAGTACTCGGTGGCCTCGTCGTAGTTACCCTGCAGCCAAAGGGGTCGAGGGTCAGAAGGGGTCAGATGTGAGTAGAGTTCACGCGTAAGGAGGGACTCGATTGTGAGGTGGGACACGGGTGTGAGGGGAAATACGGGTGTTAGAAGGGACACGGGTGTGAGAAACGACACGGGTGTGAGAAAGGACATGGGTGTTAGAAGGGACACGGGTATGAGAAAGGACACGGGTGTGAGGGGGGGGGGGGACATGGGTGTCAGGAGAGACACTTGTATACAAAATTCAAGATTGGTGACTCAGCCATGTGCACATGTGGTTTGGCGTCGCAGACAGCAGAGCACATACTCCAGGATTGCCCAAACTACAACATATCCAGGCGAACCTTCTGGCCTAGAGAGACAACAGGTGGAAGATAAACTCTATGGACCGCTGAATGAACTAAAAAAGACTGTTAGATTCATACAAGAGACAACATTGCAGTTATAAGACATATTTCAGGCGAACGAAAGAAGAAGAAGGAGAGACACGGGTGTGAGGGGGGGGGGGGGGGGGGGGGAGACATGGGTGTCAGAAGAGACACGGATGTGAGAAAGGACACGGGTGTGAGAGGGGGGGGACATGGGTGTCAGGAGAGACACGGGTGTGAGGGGGGGGGGACATGGGCGTCAGGAGAGACATGGGTGTGAGAAAGGACACGGGTGTGAGGGGTGGGAGGAACATGGGTGTCAGGAGAGACATAGGTGCGAGAAAGGACACGGGTGTGAGGGGGGAACACTGGTGGGGGGGGGGGGGTGCACGGGTGTAAGGAGAGACACGGGTGGGAAAAAGGACACTGGTGTGAGGGGGAATGTCACACATGCGACAACATTCATGCCACGCTTCAGGGTTAACATACTACATGGGTGGGCATTGGAATGCAATTCTCGGGTATTCGTGTCAAGTGTGTGAAAATATATGCGTGGACATGCATATCATGTGTATCATTCATTTGTACGTATCGAATACGCATTCTTCATGTCTGCGTACGTGTGTGATGTGTGGGCATTCATGGTGCAGTGTTAGTTAGGTGTGTGGGAATTCATCTTTCGGTGTTAATTCTGTGAGCATTGATAATACTGTGTCACGTGTATGTGTGTGTATTAATAGTGTTGTGTGAAACGTCTGGGGTATGCATGGTGCCCTGATATATATGGGGATATTCACAGCGCAGTGTCAACGCGTGGTTATGTTCAACGTGCAGTATCACTTACATGAATATTTATAGTGGTGTGTCATGTGCGGAGGTATTAGTGGTGTTTAGTCACTTCTGTGTAGATCAGTGATGTTGCGTCTCGTGTGTGAACATTGGTGGTATTACATTCAGGATGTTACATTCACGGTATTACATTCACTTAGAACTGAATATTAAGAAGACACAGATTATGGTCGTCACTGGGAAGAAGGAAATACCACAACGTGATTTACGAGTAAATGGGCATATTCTTAAGCAAGTGAATCGATACAGTTATCTCGGCACAGTAATAACATCTGATGGGAGATGCCTTGAAGAGATTAGAACAAGAATTGCCGTTGCGAAGGTAGCCTTTTGCAAGATGAAAAACATACTGACCAATAAAAAGATATCAATTGAAACGAGAAAAAGAGTGTTGAAGTGCTGCACAGAACTTGTACTTTTGTATGAATGTTAAGTGTGGACAATGAGCAGACAAGCTGAAAAACATCTGATGGCTGTGGAAATGTGGTTTCTGAGGAAAATGCAAAGAATACCATGGACAGACAGAAAAACCAGTGAACAAGTCCTTCAAGAAACAAATGAAGATCGTAAACTGATTAGAGTCATTAGACTTAGACAAGTCAACATTTTTTGGGCATGTTATGAGAAGAAATGACTTGGAGAGCTTGTTGACAACTGGCAAGATCGAAGGGAAGAGAAGTAAATACCTGGATGGCTTGGCCACGTGGTATGGTCGAGACAGGAGTACGGAGCTGATCCACGACTCTGGTGATCGAGTGAGATGGCAAAACATGACCGCCCACGCTTATCGGCATGGCACATGATGGATGGGTGGAAAACATTCACGGTATTACATTTATGATATTACAGCACGTGTGTGTGAGCATTCGAAATGTTGTATCACATGTGTGTGCGTGTGTGTGTGTGCTTGCGTGCGTGCGTGTGTGTGTGTGTTGAAGATGTGGTATTATATGTGTGTGTGTTGAAGATGTGGTATTATGTGTGTGTGTGTGTGTTGAAGATGTGGTATTATATGTGTGTGTGTGTGTTGAAGATGTGGTATTATATGTGGTGTGTGTGTGTGGTGTGTGTGTGTGTTGAAGATGTGGTATTATATGTGTGTGTGTGTGTGTTGAAGATGTGGTATTATATGTGTGGTGTGGTGTGTTGAAGATGTGGTATTATATGTGTGTGTGTGTGTGTGTGTGTGTGTGTGTGTGTGTTGAAGATGTGGTATTATATGTGTGTGGTGTGTGTGTGTGTGTGTGTGTGTTGAAGATGTGGTATTATATGTGTGTGTGTGTGTGTTGAAGATGTGGTATTATATGTGTGTGTGTGTGTGTTGAAGATGTGGTATTATATGTGTGTGTGTGTGTGTTGAAGATGTGGTATTATATGTGTGTGTGTGTGTGTGTTGAAGATGTGGTATTATATGTGTGTGTGTGTGTGTGTTGAAGATGTGGTATTATATGTGTGTGTGTGTGTGTGTGTGTGTGTGTGTTGAAGATGTGGTATTATATGTGTGTGTGTGTGTGTTGAAGATGTGGTATTATATGTGTGTGTGTGTGTGTTGAAGATGTGGTATTATATGTGTGTGTGTGTGTGTGTTGAAGATGTGGTATTATATGTGTGTGTGTGTGTGTTGAAGATGTGGTATTATATGTGTGTGTGTGTGTGTGTGTGTGTGTGTGTTGAAGATGTGGTATTATATGTGTGCGTGTGTGTGTGTTGAAGATGTGGTATTATATGTGTGTGTGTGTGTGTTGAAGATGTGGTATTATATGTGTGTGTGTGTGTGTGTTGAAGATGTGGTATTATATGTGTGCGTGTGTGTGTGTGTTGAAGATGTGGTATTATATGTGTGCGTGTGTGTGTGTGTTGAAGATGTGGTATTATATGTGTGTGTGTGTGTGTGTTGAAGATGTGGTATTATATGTGTGCGTTGTGTGTGTGTGTTGAAGATGTGGTATTATATGTGTGCGTGTGTGTGTGTGTTGAAGATGTGGTATTATATGTGTGTGTGTGTGTTGAAGATGTGGTATTATATGTGTGTGTGTGTGTGTTGAAGATGTGGTATTATATGTGTGCGTGTGTGTGTGTGTTGAAGATGTGGTATTATATGTGTGCGTGTGTGTGTGTGTTGAAGATGTGGTATTATATGTGCGTGTGTGTGTGTGTTGAAGATGTGGTATTATATGTGTGCGTGTGTGTGTGTTGAAGATGTGGTATTATATGTGTGCGTGTGTGTGTGTTTGAAGATGTGGTATTATATGTGTGCGTGTGTGTGTGTGTTGAAGATGTGGTATTATATGTGTGCGTGTGTGTGTGTGTGTTGAAGATGTGGTATTATATGTGTGCGTGTGTGTGTGTGTTGAAGATGTGGTATTATATGTGTGCGTGTGTGTGTGTTGAAGATGTGGTATTATATGTGTGTGGTGTGTGTGTGTTGAAGATGTGGTATTATATGTGTGTGTGTGTGTGTGTTGAAGATGTGGTATTATATGTGTGTGTGTGTGTTGAAGATGTGGTATTATATGTGTGTGTGTGTGTTGAAGATGTGGTATTATATGTGTGCGTGTGTGTGTGTGTTGAAGATGTGGTATTATATGTGTGGGTGTGTGTGTGTTGAAGATGTGGTATTATATGTGTGTGTGTGTGTGTGTGTGTTGAAGATGTGGTATTATATGTGTGTGTGTGTGTGTGTGTGTTGAAGATGTGGTATTATATGTGTGCGTGTGTGTGTGTGTTGAAGATGTGGTATTATATGTGTGCGTGTGTGTGTGTGTTGAAGATGTGGTATATATGTGTGCGTGTGTGTGTGTGTTGAAGATGTGGTATTATATGTGTGCGTGTGTGTGTGTTGAAGATGTGGTATTATATGTGTGTGTGTGTGGTGTGTTGAAGATGTGGTATTATATGTGTGCGTGTGTGTGTGTGTGTGAAGATGTGGTATTATATGTGTGCGTGTGTGTGTGTGTTGAAGATGTGGTATTATATGTGTGCGTGTGTGTGTGTGTTGAAGATGTGGTATTATATGTGTGCGTGTGTGTGTGTGTTGAAGATGTGGTATTATATGTGTGCGTGTGTTGTGTGTGTTGAAGATGTGGTATTATATGTGTGCGTGTGTGTGTGTTGAAGATGTGGTATTATATGTGTGTGTGTGTGTGTGTTGAAGATGTGGTATTATATGTGTGGGTGTGTGTGTGTGTTGAAGATGTGGTATTATATGTGTGCGTGTGTGTGTGTGTTGAAGATGTGGTATTATATGTGTGCGTGTGTGTGTGTGTTGAAGATGTGGTATTCTATGTGTGCGTGTGTGTGTGTGTTGAAGATGTGGTATTATATGTGTGCGTGTGTGTGTGTTGAAGATGTGGTATTATATGTGTGTGTGTGTGTTGAAGATGTGGTATTATATGTGTGTGTGTGTTGAAGATGTGGTATTATATGTGTGTGTGTGTGTTGAAGATGTGGTATTATATGTGTGTGTGTGTGTGTGTGTTGAAGATGTGGTATTATATGTGTGCGTGTGTGTGTGTGTTTGAAGATGTGGTATTATATGTGTGCGTGTGTGTGTGTTGAAGATGTGGTATTATATGTGTGTGTGTGTGTGTGTTGAAGATGTGGTATTATATGTGTGTGTGTGTGTGTGTTGAAGATGTGGTATTATATGTGTGCGTGTGTGTGTGTGTTGAAGATGTGGTATTATATGTGTGCGTGTGTGTGTGTTGAAGATGTGGTATTATATGTGTGCGTGTGTGTGTGTTGAAGATGTGGTATTATTATGTGTGTGTGTGTGTGTGTTGAAGATGTGGTATTATATGTGTGTGTGTGTGTTGAAGATGTGGTATTATATGTGTGTGTGTGTGTGTGTGTGTGTTGAAGATGTGGTATTATATGTGTGTGTGTGTGTGTGTTGAAGATGTGGTATTATATGTGTGTGTGTGTGTGTGTGTTGAAGATGTGGTATTATATGTGTGTGTGTGTGTGTGTTGAAGATGTGGTATTATATGTGTGCGTGTGTGTGTGTGTTGAAGATGTGGTATTATATGTGTGCGTGTGTGTGTGTTGAAGATGTGGTATTATATGTGTGCGTGTGTGTGTGTTGAAGATGTGGTATTATATGTGTGCGTGTGTGTGTGTTGAAGATGTGGTATTATATGTGTGTGTGTGTGTGTTGAAGATGTGGTATTATATGTGTGTGTGTGTGTGTGTGTGTGTGTGTGTGTGTTGAAGATGTGGTATTATATGTGTGCGTGTGTGTGTGTTGAAGATGTGGTATTATATGTGTGTGTGTGTGTGTTGAAGATGTGGTATTATATGTGTGCGTGTGTGTGTGTTGAAGATGTGGTATTATATGTGTGCGTGTGTGTGTGTTGAAGATGTGGTATTATATGTGTGCGTGTGTGTGTGTTGAAGATGTGGTATTATATGTGTGTGTGTGTGTGTTGAAGATGTGGTATTATATGTGTGTGTGTGTGTGTTGAAGATGTGGTATTATATGTGTGTGTGTGTGTGTTGAAGATGTGGTATTATATGTGTGCGTGTGTGTGTGTGTTGAAGATGTGGTATTATATGTGTGTGTGTGTGTGTGAAGATGTGGTATTATATGTGTGCGTGTGTGTGTGTGAAGATGTGGTATTATATGTGTGTGTGTGTGTGTGTTGAAGATGTGGTTATTATATGTGTGCGTGTGTGTGTGTGTTGAAGATGTGGTATTATATGTGTGCGTGTGTGTGTGTTGAAGATGTGGTATTATATGTGTGCGTGTTGAAGATGTGGTATTATATGTGTGCGTGTGTGTGTGTTGAAGATGTGGTATTATATGTGTGCGTGTGTGTGTGTGTGTGTGTGTGTGTGTGTGTGTGTGTTGAAGATGTGGTATTATATGTGTGTGTGTGTGTGTGTTGAAGATGTGGTATTATATGTGTGTGTGTGTGTGTGTGTGTTGAAGATGTGGTATTATATGTGTGTGTGTGTGTTGAAGATGTGGTATTATATGTGTGTGTGGTGTGTGTGAAGATGTGGTATTATATGTGTGCGTGTGTGTTGAAGATGTGGTATTATATGTGTGCGTGTTGAAGATGTGGTATTATATGTGTGCGTGTGTGTGTGTTGAAGATGTGGTATTATATGTGTGTGTGTGTGTGTGTGTGTGTGTGTGTGTTGAAGATGTGGTATTATATGTGTGCGTGTGTGTGTGTTGAAGATGTGGTATTATATGTGCGTGTGTGTGTGTTGAAGATGTGGTATTATATGTGTGCGTGTGTGTGTGTGTTGAAGATGTGGTATTATATGTGTGCGTGTGTGTGTGTTGAAGATGTGGTATTATATGTGTGCGTGTGTGTGTGTTGAAGATGTGGTATTATATGTGTGCGTGTGTGTGTGTTGAAGATGTGGTATTATATGTGTGGCGTGTGTGTGTGTGTTGAAGATGTGGTATTATATGTGTGCGTGTGTGTGTGTTGAAGATGTGGTATTATATGTGTGCGTGTGTGTGTGTGTTGAAGATGTGGTATTATATGTGTGCGTGTGTGTGTGTTGAAGATGTGGTATTATATGTGTGCGTGTGTGTGTGTGTTGAAGATGTGGTATTATATGTGTGCGTGTGTGTGTGTTGAAGATGTGGTATTATATGTGTGCGTGTGTGTTGAAGATGTGGTATTATATGTGTGCGTGTGTGTGTGTGTTGAAGATGTGGTATTATATGTGTGCGTGTGTGTGTGTGTTGAAGATGTGTTATTATATGTGTGCGTGTGTGTGTGTGTTGAAGATGTGGTATTATATGTGTGCGTGTGTGTTGAAGATGTGGTATTATATGTGTGCGTGTGTGTGTGTTGAAGATGTGGTATTATATGTGTGCGTGTGTGTGTGTGTTGAAGATGTGGTATTATATGTGTGCGTGTGTGTGTGTTGAAGATGTGGTATTATATGTGTGCGTGTGTGTGTGTGTTGAAGATGTGGTATTATATGTGCGTGTGTGTGTGTTGAAGATGTGGTATTATATGTGTGCGTGTGTGTGTGTTGAAGATGTGGTATTATATGTGTGCGTGTGTGTGTGTGTTGATGATGTGGTATTTTATGTGTGTGTGTGTGTGTGTGTTGAAGATGTGGTATTATATGTGTGCGTGTGTGTGTGTTGAAGATGTGGTATTATATGTGTGCGTGTGTGTGTGTTGAAGATGTGGTATTATATGTGTGTGTGTGTGTTGAAGATGTGGTATTATATGTGTGTGTGTGTGTGTTGAAGATGTGGTATTATATGTGTGTGTGTGTGTGTGTTGAAGATGTGATATTATATGTGTGTGTGTGTGTGTGTGTGTGTGTGTGTGTGTGTGTTGAAGATGTGGTATTATATTGTGCGTGTGTGTGTGTTGAAGATGTGGTATTTATTATATGTGTGTTTATCTGACCTACCACGGAGTTGCAGACATTGCCCAGGTTGTAGCAGGCCAGGCAGTACTCCCGCTCCAGGCCCGTCCTCTCCGTCAACTCCACGAACCGTTTGAGGAACTCCACACTCTTCTCCTTGTTGCCCTGTCTGAGTGAGTAGCATAACACCGACAATCATAGCTGGATGAGTCAATCATGCAGCCACCAACAATCATAGCTGGGTGAGTCAATCATGCAACCAGCAACAATCATAGCTTGTTGAGTCAATCATGCAGCAACCTTCAATCGTAGTTGGATGAGTCAATCATGCAACCACCAACAATGTTAACTGAATCAGCAAACATGCAACTATCAGCAATCATAAATAAATAAGTCAACATACAACCATCAATAATCATAACTGAGTCAGCCAACATACAACGTTCATAAATGAACCAGTTAACATACAACCGAACATCAACCATACCTACCACGGAGTTGCAGACATTGCCAAGACACACATACACGTGTACACATGTGTGTGTGTGTGCGCATACTCTCTCTCTCTCTCTCTCTCTCTCTCTCTCTCTCTCTCTCTCTCTCTCTCTCTCTCTCTCTCTCTCTCTCCTCTCTCTCTCTCTCTCTCTCTCTCTCTCTGAATATCCAGCCTGCAGAAATGGAACTGGATATCAATTGAGAAACCATCTCAAGAAAAATTAGAAAAGCTATCCAACTCCTGAAAGTTGGTAAAGCTGTTGGTCCAGATGGTATCTCAACAGAAGCTGTTAAAGCCAGTTTAAACAAATCAACTGAATTACTGCATAAATTATTTGGCAGTCTGAGAGAATGAAGGAGGGGGGGGGGGGGGGGTGGTCTCGAGGTATGGTGTCCACCTCGAGTGCTGGAGGTCCCGGGTTCAAGCCTCAGTGATGACCGGGATTTTTTCTCGTGGACTTCTAGTAATAAAATTTCCCCTGGTCTCTGGGTAGTGAGATCGGACTGCCCGTGTGTATTGTTGCGCACGTAAAAAATCCCTTAGGCAGTTGAAAATCGAAAAAGAGTAGCCTAACGGCGCTGCCAGGGCAAAACTTTAGAGTTAAAAATACTACCCAGAGTTTTTCAGGATCCTCGCCAGGTGCTACGGAGTTCATGCACTGAGCTGAGTTTCTCCAGACTCAGGTTTGAGGTAGGAGGAGAACGGAGCACGTATGGATTAAACCCGCGTGTGCCGTGATGTTGATCCATCGACTAAACTAAACTAAACTAAACCATACCTACAACGACATATCAAGATAGAAACTAACAACTAACACATACTCAACATTTGTTCTGTTCTTTTCTGGTGTCATTGACAACTGTAACGACAAGACACAAGCTGAACATGTGTTCTTTTGTTTTTCTGTGTGACTGATACATCTCACGACAAGAACGAAGGCCGCTATATAAGCTATTCTGTTTACACCAGATCTCACTAACTACATGTGAACACTTATATTTGTGTCATCATCTGCTAGATCATATTAACAGACCAAAAACAGTAATGTGGAGCTCACGGAGAGACTCTGGAGCTAGATCGGATACACACTGAGATCACCAGAGAATTGTATAACTGGACACGCCTTAGTCTGGAACCCACAAGGTAAATAGCGGGATACCTAAAGACTCTCGGAGAAGAGAATTACAGACAGAGATGAATAGTATTGGGAGGACGTGGAGGGAGCTGTGGATAGTTCGACGTGGTTTGGATAAGGACCTATGTCCCAATGATGGACACGAGGCAGAAGAGGTAGGACACTAATAACAGTGAGATGTGTAGGTACAGCACACCCACGAACAGTGGGCTGACATCTGCCAGCAATGAGATGTGTATATGTGTAGGTACAAGACACCCACTGATACTGCGCTGACATCTGCCAGCAACGAGATGTGTAGATACAACACACTCAAGGACAGTGGGCTAATATCTGCCAACAATGAGATGTGTATATGTGTAGGTATAACACACCCACGTGCACTTGGGCTGACATCTGCCAGCAACGAGATGTGTAGATACACACACCCACGGACAGTGGGGTGAAATCTGCCAGCAATGAGTTGTCACGATGTTCTCCAATGCCTCTCTTGTCACCACATGACCAAACAAAGCTGTTTGTCTCTTTCTTATTGTTGTATATAATGTTCTAGTTTCATTAGCCTCTTTCAGTCATTCGCTGTTTGTTACTTTGGCAGTCCAAGGAATTCGCAACATTAGTCTCAGAAACCACATTTCTGTTGCTTCCAAGCTCTTCCTAATTTTTTCATTTAATTCAAAGATTCACATCCATACAGCAAAACAGGTTCTATATAGCACCTCAGTACTCTCTTTCTTACATTCAATAATAGTGTCTTATTGCATAAGATATTCTTCATTTTCTTTAATGCAGCCTTTGCTTGCCCTATTTCTGCTCTTAATCTTTAAATAATCCTCCTTAGGCCATAGGTATTTAAAACTGTCCACTTGGTGGGGGGGGGGGGGGGGGGGGGGAATGTCCCCTTCTATCTCTATTTGACATTTGAGTGTCACTTTCTTCTTTGATACCAAATTGCGTACAAACCTGTGGTGCAATGGTGGGGTAAAACCGTGTTCGATCATAATGGGCCATCAACAAGTAATCTTACATATGTAAACTAGTTGTCACAGAAAAACTACAATTTTAGAGACTTCGGCGTCACGTACCTGGCATAAATCTTGGCGATCGCGTCGCAGGCCTGACCCATCAGCTCGCTGTCGCTGTCTCCATGGCAACTGTTGTAGAAGGTGTACATGTGCTGGCAGAAACATTCATTGCTGGGTTAGTGGAGCGAAGTTTGAACCAACATTCTCATTACAGGTACGGTAAAGAGCCAAGTTTAAACCAACATTCTCATTACAGGCAAGGTATAGAGCCAAGTTTGAACCAACATTCTCATTATAGGTAAGGTATAAAGACAAGTTTAAACTAACATTCTCATCACAGGCAAGGTATAGAGCGAAATAATCAAATATGAACCAATATTCTCATTACAGGCACAGTATAGAGCGAAGTGTGGACCAACATTTTCATTACAGGCAAGGTATAGAGCCAAGTTTGAACCAACGTTCTCATTACATGCAAGGTATAGAGCGAAATAATCAAATATTATCCAATATTCTCATTATAGGCAAAGTATAGAGCGAAGTGTGGACCATCATTCTCATTACAGGCAAAGTATTGAGATTATGGCAGAAACAGTTATGCTTGGCAATGATAGGCATCGACGAGGTTTGGACCAAACCTCTCATTACTGGCATTGCTAAGCAGTGATTGCCTAGGCTTCACACCATAGACTGATATACGTATGAGAGGCAATGGCAGCGATTGTGGAGGCTGCAGTCATAGACTGACATAAGTATGGGGATATGTCAGTTATTATCTAGACTTCTCATCATAACCTGACATATTTTTGTAGACAATGCAGTTGTAGACTGCATATCATAAACTGACATAATTTTGTGGTCAAGTCAGTTGTTATCTAGACCTCACATCATAAACTGACATAAATACGGGGCCATGTCGGCGATTATCTAGACCTCACATCATAAACTGATATAAGTACGGGGCCATATCAGCGATTATCTAGACCTCACATCATAAGCTGATATAAGTACGGGGCCATATCAGCGATTATCTAGACTTCACATCATAAACTGATATAAGTACGGGGCTATATCAGCGATTATGTAGACCTCACATCATAAACTGACATAAGTACGGGGCCATATCAGCGATTATCTAGACTTCACATCGTAAACTGACATAATTTTGTGGACTAGTCAGTTGTTATCTAGACTTCACATCGTAAACTGACATAAATACGGGGCCATATCAGCGATTATCTAGACTTCACATCATAAGCTGATATAAGTACGGGGCCATATCAGCGATTATCTAGACTTCACATCATAAGCTGATATAAGTACGGGGCCATATCAGCGATTATCTAGACTTCACATCATAAGCTGATATAAGTACGGGGCCATATCAGCGATTATCTAGACTTCACATCATAAGCTGATATAAGTACGGGGCCATATCAGCGATTATCTAGACTTCACATCATAAGCTGATATAAGTACGGGGCCATATCAGCGATTATCTAGACTTCACATCATAAGCTGATATAAGTACGGGGCCATATCAGCGATTATCTAGACTTCACATCATAAGCTGACATAATTTTGTGGACTAGTCAGTTGTTATCTAGACTTCACATCATAAGCTGACATAATTTTGTGGACTAGTCAGTTGTTATCTAGACTTCACATCATAAACTGACATAAGTACGGGGCCATATCAGCGATTATCTAGACTTCACATCATAAGCTGATATAAGTACGGGGCCATATCAACGATTATCTAGACTTCACATCATAAGCTGATATAAGTACGGGGCCATATCAGCGATTATCTAGACTTCACATCATAAGCTGATATAAGTACGGGGCCATATCAGCGATTATCTAGACTTCACATCATAAGCTGATATAAGTACGGGGCCATATCAGCGATTATCTAGACTTCACATCATAAGCTGACATAATTTTGTGGACTAGTCAGTTATTATCTAGACTTCACATCATAAACTGACATAATTTTGTGGACTAGTCAGTTGTTATCTAGACTTCAAATCATAAACTGACATAAGTACGGGGACAGATGAAATGTCAGACTTTTGCAGGGTTATAATCAAATTGGGCCGGGAATTCAGGGACTGGCCGGTGGGCGGCACTGACATGGAATTCAATGGGCTCTGAAAAGGGAACTTGATGATATGGACTCCGCAGATGACACTGCACTCCTGTCACACACACGTAATCAGATGCAGGATAAGCTATTCACATTTGATAAGAATTTACACCAATTAATTTACATGAAAGACAAAGATAATGAACGAACGAAAGTCTTTATCTTCAAAGGGTTAAGAATTGGGCACGAAGGCCCGTCTGACATTCTGCCCTTCTTCTCTGTTTCCTCTCATACATTCTTTCATTCAACATCACTGAGATTAAACCAGGCAAATAACAACCCGCACTATCTTGACGAAACCCCACTTCAAGCGGCTTTGTCATACACCTGTTCGGGAAGCAATGTGGACAAAATAGATAGAGATACTAAAATAAGAATAAAAAGGTAATAGGAGCTTTGATAACCTTGGTCAGTAGTCGAAGTCTCCTACCCACATGTTATCATGCATGTACACTTCTCTGACTGTGTCGTCTACCTGAGCCATCCATGATTTTCCCCTGATCAATCTTTCGCCCAGAGCTTCATGCAGGGGTGTTCCGTGTCTGCCTCCGCTCGGAGATATGACGTTTCCTGCAGCAACTTGAGCTTATCTGCATTGGCCTATTCCCCCATGGTGAAAAGGGACAGAAGAAGAAGGTAAGTTGCCTCTACACCACAAAGAAGAAGAGGAAAGACTTCACAACACCACACGTTGCATATACACGCTAGAGAAGAAGAGGAAAGACAATTGTCACATGAATCTATGAGCAGATACATACAGTCAGCGCGTTGTCTAGCTGGTTGTCCTTCTGGTAAGCCAAACCAAGATTGTAAGAAGCCTCGCCTTCCAGTTTCTTATCTTGACCTAGAACAATAACGGAAACATAGAGTTGAGTTGAGCTGAGTTGAGTCAAGAACCGACATCACTGCACTCGGGGCATTCCTTAAACGCTAAGTCCTCATCTTCACTAGCGAAGAGTTCCAATACTAATGGTACCCGTTGCAATCTGATTATGTGCCTTTGTTGTTTTACCCCTGAGTGACAACTGTCAACCAGATCCTCTGACCACTTCGTACTGCTGCATTCTCTCTAGACCACGATAGTCTTATCTCTTTTTCTGCATTATTCACGCGCTCCCAGAGTGCCTTCGCCATATCTGTCTTATGTTGCATCAAATCACCCCTCAGTGATGCAGCACCAGCCAATCTGCCTTCCTGTTAATTTCCCACCACACCAGAGTGTCATGGAGAAAATAACCAGCGAATGCTCTCAATCTGCTACCTCTAAATCGATGCACGCCTTTCAGCACGAAGCATGTCAGTCTTCACTCTTCACCTTTGTCAGCGTACTTTGTGAATCAGTCACAACCACCATTAGTGTTCAATTTGTTCTCCAACGAGTGGAAAGCTGCAGTAACCGCCTCCACCTCCATTCTTAGACTTGAGGTTGTGGTGTCATATGCCAAGCTCTCCTTTATCAAACATCGGCCGTTGACTTTTGCTATGAATCCCCAGGCACCTTTCTGTTTGCTTCTTATCCAATTCCAATTCCAATTTTCGAAACAAAAAGTTCCAAATTCGGTCTCGTTAAACCTGCTTCCTCAGCGTCGGTTATTGTTGAGATCCGTGGTTTTTGTGGGTTAATTCACCCTGGTTCTTGTCTTGTGCGCTCTTACGAGTTGATGGTCCTCTTCAGGACTAGTTATATTGGTTATATGGTTTTTTGTGTCTGTGACGTCAGCTGGGGGGGGGGGGGGGGTAGCGGCTGTCCTTTGTTCTCGTCTCTGCTGGTTTCTTTTGTTAGTGAAGGCTCCTGGCTTGTTTGGCTTGGCTGGTTGCAGTCCTTATAAGGACTTTTTATTTGCTATTTTTGCCTCCAGTCTGTGTAATGCCTGTAGAAGCTTTTCGAAGTTATTTACTCCTTGCGCTTTTTTTTTTAACTTTCGCGTTTAAGTTCTTGCTGTCTTTCGATTGCTTCCTCTGCGGTCAGCCATGGGACAATCTCTCCGTCATCTATATATTACTCGATGCCGGTATCATAGTCATGGTATATTTCATGGTATTCTGTCGGTTTTCCCCTGAGTTTCTTGGGTTTCTTCTTTTCTTTTGCTTCCTGTTTCCTTATGTATTCCTCGTGCCCGAGTCCCTCTTGTCTTGCCCCTTTCTTTTCTGATTCTATGCACTCCTCCAATTTCTCCAAGGTAGGTTCCTTTCTAAGCCACTCCATGCCGTCGTCAGGGTCATCATCTTGTCTTTCTTCGGCTGTCTGGCGGGATGTTGGTTTCCCCTTGGGTGTTTCGGGCGTCGTGGTTCGGCTGCTGGTTTTATCTTGCGGTTCCGGCTCGGTTTTTTGTTGGGTTTCTTGCGGCTTCTCTGTGATCTCTTGTTTGGCTTCTGTTGGTTTGTTTTGAATTAATTTCATTTCAGCTTTTAGCCGCTCTCTCTCTCCGCTTTTATGGTGCGTAGTATTTCTTCGTTTTCCTGCTTCAACACGGTCATATGTTCCACTTCTTGCTTGATGTTTTGCTGGATCTCCTTTATTTCCGCCAGTAGTTTCTCGTTGTCGCTGGTCGGAATCGGCGTCAGCAGTGCCTTGACTTGTTTCTTCAACTCGTCTATCTGCTTTTGCAGTTGATCTCTTTCAGCTTGTGATACACCCGTGGCTGTCTCGCCCCTCCGCATTGCTTCCTTGAATGGTGTCTTTGTGGTAATTGCGATCTTTAAGGCGTCTCTGTGTCTTTGGAGGTACGGACAGCCCAAGTATCTTGCTCCATGTTTGCCCAGGCAGTTGGCGCACTTTCGTTTGTTGTTGGGTGCTCGGAAGTCCGTGTCCAGCTTGGCCAGCGGACACTCCTTGAAGGCGTGGTGATCGGCGCAGTACCGGCAGATTTCCGTCTTACTGCGACATGCTGCTCTGCTGTGGCCGGCCCTCTGGCATCTGGAACATTGATTGACTCTTGGGATGAATCTCTCTGGCTGTTGTATTTTCTTGTTGATTGAATTGATACTGTGGTCGGTATTTCGCTGCCCTCCGTCGTCACCACTGCCAAGGTTGTAGGTATCTTGGAGTAGGTGAGGATGTGAAGATTCTCTTCTCGTAGCTGCTTCAGAATTTCTTCGTCTGATAGCTCTACTTGGATACGCTTGACAACCCGCTTGTCGGTAAGTCGGTGTTTCCGACTCTGGTGTCTTTCTCTCTCTCTCTGCTTCTCAGTAGGTTTGGCTCTTGTTTGTGGTGGGTTGTCGTCGTCACTCCTCGTGGTGGCTTCGTTAGAGTCTGCTTGAGATTCTTTTTGTTTGCTGCAGCTCGCAGGCAGGTTCTCCACGTTCGTCTTCTTGACGGTCTTGTCGGCTCCCACGCTGCACATCTTGGATACCGCGTGTCGTTTTGGTGTTCTTGCAACGTGCCATTTCCCCACGTATCAGGCTTCTTGACTTGTTCAGGTGACTCGTCTTGATAGCGCTCGCAAATGCGAATGACGACGTTGCTTCTTATCGCAGAGCCATCGGTATGGATAATCACATCGCCAGGACGAGAGAAGTCCTGAATGAACTGCTGAATTTCTACTTACGTAGCGCCGACACTCACGTCCCAGTGTGATTATAACCACACACAATTTATATTATATTCCGAAACATAGAACAACCGCAACATGGAAATGACGACAAAACCATACCCAAAACAACAGCAATGGTAGCAAAAATAAAACAATTATTACAACATACATAGAACAACAACAATTATTACAACACACATAGAACAACAACAATTATTACAAAACACATAGAACAACAACAAAAAACAACAATTATTACAGCACATAGTGAGACAGACAGACAGACACACAGACAGACAGACAGACAGACAGACAGACAGACAGACAGACAGACAGACAGACAGACAGACAGACAGACAGACACGCAGACAGAGAGACAGACAGACAGACAGACAGACAGAGAACACACCAACAACTCAAGCCCACTTTTCTTCGACATCTCCAGGGCTTGTATCAACATCTGCAGCGAGGCCTCGTTGTCGCTGTCCTCCCCACAGCGGTCCAGCTCCAGGCCGATGATGGTGTAGATGTGCACCAGCTGGATGCACGAGTCGATGTAGAAACTCAGCCCGCCCTGCGTCTTCCACTCGTGTTGGTTCTGGGCCAGCTTGTGGTAAGATTCGAAGTGCTTGGCGGCTTCTCTGTAATGATCTGCGGGCAAATATTTCATAGATCATGACACGACCTGGCTTGTGCCTTAGAAGTGGACGTTAGGTGTAGCCCCGGACGATTGTAGTTGCCGTAGTTTCTGTCTCCGAGGCTGTCATCGATTGTGTCAGTGAGGCTACCTGTGTGGCTGTATCTGAGACTGTCAGTACGGCTGTCAATGAGGCTGTCAGTGAGGCCGTCTGTATGGCTGTATCTGAGACTGTCAGTGAGGATGTCAGTGAGGCTGTAAGTGGGGCTGTTAGTAAGGCTGTCTATGTGGCTGTATCTGAGACTGTCAGTGAGGCTGTCAGTGAGGCTGTCAGTGAGACTGTCAGTGGGGCTGTCAGTGAGGATGTCAGTGAGACTGTCAGTGAGGCTGTCAGTGAGGCTGTCTGTGAGGCTGTCAGTGAGGCTGTCAGTGAGGCTGTTAGGAGGCTGTCTGTGAGGCTGTCAGTGAGGCTGTCAGTGAGGCTGTCAGTGAGGCTGTCAGTAAGGCTGTCAGTGAGGCTGTCAGTGAGGATGTCAGTGAGACTGTCAATAAGGCTGTCAGTGAGGCTGTCAGTGAAGCTGTCAGTGGGACTGTCAGTGAGGCTGTCAGTGAGGATGTCAGTGAGGCTGTCTGTGTTTCTGTATCTGAGGCTGCCAGTGAGGCTGTCAGTGAGACTGTCAGTGAGGCTGTCAGTAAGGCTGTATCTGAGACTGTCAGTGAGGCTGTCAGTGAGGCTGTCAGTGAGGCTGTCAGTGAGACTGTCTATGTGGCTATATCTGAGACTGTCAGTGAGACTGTCTATCTGGCTGTATCTGAGACTGTCAGTGAGGCTGTCAGTGAGACTGTCTATGTGGCTGTATCTGAGACTGTCAGTGAGGCTGTCAGTGAGACTGTCTATGTGGCTGTATCTGAGACTGTCAGTGAGGCTGTCAGTGAGACTGTCTATGTTTCTGTATCTGAGTCTGTCAGTGAGGCTGTCAGTGGGGCTGTTAGTAAGGATGTCAGTGAGGCTGTCAGTGAGGCTGTCACTGAGGCTGTCAGTGAGGCTGTCACTGAGGCTGTCAGTGAGGCTGTCACTGAGGCTGTCACTGAGGCTGTCAGTGAGGCTGTCAGTGAGGCTGTCAGTGGGGCTGTTAGTAAGGCTGTCAGTGAGGCTGTCTATGTGGCTGTATCTGAGACTGTCAGTGAGACTGTTAGTGAGGCTGTCAGTGAGGATGTCAGTGAGGCTGTCAGTGAGGATGTCAGTGAGGCTGTTAGTGAGGCTGTCAGTGAGGATGTCAGTGAGGCTGTCAGTGAGGATGTCAGTGAGGATGTCAGTGAGGATGTCAGTGAGGCTGTCAGTGAGGATGTCAGTGAGGCTGTTAGTGAGACTGTTAGTGAGGCTGTCAGTGAGGATGTCAGTGATGCTGTTTGTGAAGCTGTCAGTGAGGATGTCAGTGAGGATGTCAGTGATGCTGTTTGTGAGGCTGTCAGTGAGGATGTCAGTGAGGCTGTTAGTGAGGATGTCAGTGAGGCTGTCAGTGAGGATGTCATTGAGGCTGTCAGTGAGGCTGTCAGTGAGGCTGTTAGTGAGGCTTCTACATGTGGCAAAGTTGATGGGGAAAAGGCAAAAGGAAGCAGCGGGATCAATACCCGGGATGACATGACCGATACTTGGGCTCCGCCTTGATCCAGGATTCTGGTGATCGAGTGATGTGAAGAAGCATATCGCCATGGCACATGATGATGATGATGAGATCCTAGTATGACTCACCACACATCACTTCATGTATAGTCACTTTCACTGAGATACGCACCTCCTCCACGCTGCCGTGGAATCTGTTGACACGAAATACCCGCCTAATCCCAGCCAATCCATTTGTGTTGTTCTGTGTCATGCCCAGCACCATACTGTTATGATCAAGATGCTTGCAGAGCTATACATTGATGAGAACACCCCGGAAAAAATGATTGCGTGAAATTGATAATAGTATCGATCAATACCAGCCTATCAAGAGAGATGTGCGCAGGGATGTGTAATGCCGGTCAATACCAGCCCATCAAAAGAGGTGTGCTACAAGGGTGTGTAATGCCGGTCAATACCAGCCCATCAAGAGAGGTGTGCTACAAGGGTGTGTAATGCCGGTCAATACCAGCCCATCAAGAGAGGTGTGCTACAAGGGTGTGTAATGTCGGTCAATACCAGCCCATCAAGAGAGGTGTGCTACAAGGGTGTGTAATGTCGGTCAATACCAGCCCATCAAGAGAGGTGTGCTACAAGGGTGTGTAATGTCGGTCAATACCAGCCCATGAAGAGAGGTGTGCTACAAGGGTGTGTAATGTCGGTCAATACCAGCCCATCAAGAGAGGTGTGCTACAAAGGGTGTGTAATGTCGGTAAATACCAGCCCATCAAAAGAGGTGTGCGACAAGGGTGTGTAATGTCGGTCAATACCAGCCCATCAAAAGAGGTGTGCGACAAGGGTGTGTAATGTCGGTCAATACCAGCCCATCAAGAGAGGTGTGCTACAAGGGTGTGTAATGTCGGTAAATACCAGCCCATCAAAAGAGGTGTGCGACAAGGGTGTGTAATGTCGGTCAATACCAGCCCATCAAGAGGTGCGACAGGGGTGTGTAATGTCAGTCAATACCAGCCCATCAAGAGAGGTGTGCTACAAGGGTGTGTAATGTCGGTCAATACCAGCCCATGAAGAGAGGTGTGCGACAGGGGTGTGTAATGTCGGTCAATACCAGCCCATCAAGAGAGGTGTGCTACAAGGGTGTGTAATGTCGGTCAATACCAGCCCATCAAGAGAGGTGTGCGACAGGGGTGTGTAATGTCGGTCAATACCAGCCCATCAAGAGAGGTGTGCGACAGGGGTGTGTAATGTCGGTCAATACCAGCCCATCAAAAGAGGTGTGCGACAGGGGTGTGTAATGTCGGTCAATTCCAGCCCATGAAGAGAGGTGTGCGATGTGTAAAGTCTCCGGATCTTGTCCCCTATGTAGTGAGAATGCCTGCTCTTCGGCGAAGGACTTACGAATGCAATTCAGTAATCCCGCATACCGCGTTCCAAACACAACTACCGGCGATTTGGCAGCACATCGCTTTGCGTTGGTTTTCATACAAAGGTATAGGTGCCGGTCGTTCAGACAGAAATGACAAACTACTTAACGTAACCTTGGCAAGAAATCACAAACAGCTAAAATGTGTTGGGGTTGACTGCGAGGTCCTGTAAAGGATATGCAACTACTTTTTTTAAAGTGAGAATATTATGAGAAATTTAGAGAAACCGCCCTCAGAAAACGTAACAACAATAGAAACAAAAATATGCTGATAGTACAGTACTGATTGCAGACAATCAACAACACCATTCAATTTCTAGGGAAGATAGATGTATTACTCCGTGACATATGTGGTTATATGGCTGTTTTCATCATAAAATTTATGAGACTTTTACTGAGAATAGAGAAAACAACCACCTGGGGTGTTAAGCTGAGGTGAGTCAAGAACCGACTTCCCATCATTCGAGACATTCACTTTCGTGCTCCGTCCTCATCGTCAACAGTCAGCAAAGAGTCCCAGTACTAATAGTACGAGCTGGCCTTTCCTTGCAGTACTGAGTGTCTTCCACTCCCTGTCGAACCATCATTACCTGTAGGCTAAGTTTTTTTCGTACTATACGTATGTTATCAAAGGACCATGACCATGCCAGCGTTACCATGCATCAAGCGGTGCAGCCCCAGCCATTCTGTCCGACTGATCGTTTCCCACCACACCAGCCTGTCATGCATCCAACGGTGCAGACCCTGCCAATCTGTCCGACTGGTCGTTTACCACCACAATAGCCTGTCATAGGAAAAGAGGGCACACTTCAATACACACAAATCTTTGTACAAAAGAATCATGCATGTGAACTCACGGTTTTTCTGCAGACAGAGGCCTACGTTGCACAGCCCTTCTGCCAGCATCCTGGACTCGGCCTTCTCCTCCCTTCTGGCCACCTCCAGGCAGGTGTTGAAGAAATGGTCGGCCAACCATTGGTCGTCTGGGTCTTTAGCGAAAGATTGTGCCAGTTCATACCTCGCCTTGTACTCTTCCACGATATTATCTGCGGTTTGAAGAGAAAGGGGAAACAATTATTTGTGTTTTGGTACCTGAGGCGTTTAGAGAAAGCGGGAAACAATTATAAATTATCGGTGTCTTCTTCCATCTTCCTCTTCTTCTTCTTCTTCTTCTTCTTCTTCTTCTTCTTCTTCTTCTTCTTCTTCTTCTTCTTCTTCTTCTTCATCCCTTCTTCTTCTTCTTCTTCTTCTTCTTCTTCTTCTTCTTCTTCTTCTTCTTCTTCTTCTTCTTCTTCTTCTTCTTCTTCTTCTTCTTCTTCTTCTTCTTCTTCTTCTTCTTCCTTCTTTCCTTCTTCTTCTTCTTCTTCTTCTTCTTCTTCTTCTTCTTCTTCTTCTTCTTCTTCTTCTTCTTCTTCTTCTTCTTCTTCTTCTTCTTCTTCTTCTTCTTCTTCTTCTTCCTCCTCCTCCTCCTCCTTCTTCCTTCTTCTTCTTCTTCTTCTTCTTCTTCTTCTTCTTCTTCTTCTTCTTCTTCTTCTTCTTCTTCTTCTTCTTCTTCTTCTTCTTCTTCTTCTTCTTCTTCTTCTTCATTCGTTCGCCTGAAATTGATTTCTACAACTGCAATGTTTTTTTCTTGTTCGGTTAAATACTTTCGAGGCATAAGTTCCGGAACTACACCTGCCTGAGAGTCTATCACAGGGCGATTATCAGAATGTTGTGCACTTATTGACTTATTCTCATTGTGCTTGTGCGTGGCATCCTGACTGCTTTGTTGCACCTCCTGCTGGTTCTTCAGTACCTTTATGAGTGTGGTCCTATTCGATTTTAATCATACATACACGGATGCAGCCGGCTTCGTGGCTTAGAGGTTATGACTTTTCTCCGTAATCTCGTATACTCTCGTCAGGTAACGTGATGACGGTTCAAATCAGCAGTGGTTCGAACCGCATCGGTAACTTACGGGGTATGTGAGCCGGCCGCTTGAAAGCAATGGCAAACTACTGAGCGTAATCTTGCCAAGAGATCAACATACAGCTGAAAGATGCTGGTGTTGACAACTAAGTCCTGTAAAAGGATATGCTAAAAAAAAAAAAAATACACGGATGCAAGTACATGCATACGTATCTAAGGCAGTTTGGTTTTACGGCACCAGAGACTCGCCGTCACCCCTTCTCCTGTTAATTTAGAGTTCCGCCAATTGAATACCAGAGTGATAAATGCACAAGCTTTGGGGGTATTTGACCACGGATGAAAGCTCACCCTCAACTCTGTCCCCAGCAATTTCAGCATTCTTGCGTCGTCGGTGTTTTAGTGCATTGGTAGTCAATATCATCACGTGCCATGCGGAAAGGCACAAACAATATTCTTTATGCTCTTGGAAATTTCGGCTGCTGATCCTCTCCCGTGCCACTCCCACCCATCAATCATTTTTTTTCCTCTGTCGACATTCGCCTGCAAATCTTTTCGGTTGTCAGGAAGTTCTTAAGGCGCTCTCGCCTCATGACCTTGTTAGGACGTTCTCACCACGCTCATTCGCCATAATCTTGTCAGTACGTTCTCACGGCGCTCATGACCTTGTCAGGAAGTTCTCACGAGGCTCAAGCCTTTTGACCTTGTCAGAACTTCTCACAGCGCTCATGACCTTGACAGGACGTTCTCAAAGCGCTCTCGCCGCATGACCTTGTATGGACGTTTTCAAGGCGCTCTCGCCGCATGACCTTGTCTGGACGTTCTGACGGCGCTCTCGCCTCATGACCTTGTCAGGACGTTCTCATGGCACTCATGACCTTGTCAAGACGTTCTCACAGAGCTCTCGTCTCATGACCTTGTCAGGACGTTCTCATCACGCTCTCGCCTCATGACCTTGTCAAGGCGTTCTCACAGCGCTCTCGCCTCACGACCTTGCCAGGATGTTCTCACGGCGATCTCGCACCTTGTATAGATAATCTTAATTTCTCGACTCTGAACAAAATTCGGTAGCAACACATTGTGGACGTTTAGAGATGAAGAGTTTAGTTCCTTTAATGACTTGCTCGTGAGGTCATTAGAGAATTCGAGATTGTGTGGTTTTGTCAGATATGTCCTCAGTCAGGCGCTAGTCTCCGAAATCTAGTGAGTTGTAATCTCATGTGTCTCAAATATGTTCTAGCTGCGAACAACTACTCATCCATGTACTAGTTACAACAACTCACTCATGTCCTAGCTACACACAACAACTCACTCATGTCCTAGTTACAAACAACAACTCACTCATGTCCTAGCTACAAACAACAACTCACTCATGTCCTAGCTACACACAACAACTCACTCATGTCCTAGTTACAAACAACAACTCACTCATGTCCTAGCTACAAACAACAACTTACTCATGTCCTAGCTACACACAACAACTCACTCATGTCTTAGCTACACACAACAACTCACTCATATCCTGGCTAGACACAACAACTCACTCATGTCCTAGCTACACACAACAACTCACTCATATCCTGGCTACACACAACAACTCACTCATGTCCTAGCTACACACAACAACTCACTCATGTCCTAGCTACAAACAACAACTCACTCATGTCCTAGCTACACACAACAACTCACTCATGTCCTAGTTACAAACAACAACTCACTCATGTCCTAGCTACAAACAACAACTCACTCATGTCCTAGCTACACACAACAACTCACACATGTCCTAGCTACACACAACAACTCACTCATATCCTGGCTACACACAACAACTCACTCATGTCCTAGCTACACACATCAACTCACTCATATCCTGGCTACACACAACAACTCACTCATGTCCTAGCTACACACAACAACTCACTCATGTCCTAGCTACACACAACAACTCACTCATATCCTGGCTACACACAACAACTCACTCATGTCCTGGCTACACACAACAACTCACTCATATACTGGCTACACACAACAACTCACTCATATCCTGGCTACACACAACAACTCACTCATGTCCTAGCTACACACAACAACTCACTCATGTCCTAGCTACACACAACAACTCACTCATATCATGGCTACACACAACAACTCACTCATGTCCTAGCTACACACAACAACTCACTCATATCCTGGCTACACACAACAACTCACTCATATCCTGGCTACACACAACAACTCACTCATGTCCTGGCTACACACAAAAACTCACTCATGTCCTAGTCACAACAACTCACTCATGTCCTGGCTACACACAACAACTCACTCATGTCCTAGTTACAAACAACAACTCACTCATGTCCTAGCTACACACAACAACTCACTCATGTCCTAGCTACACACAACAACTCACTCATGTCCTGGCTACACACAACAACTCACTCATGTCCTAGTTACAAACAACAACTCACTCATATCCTGGCTACACACAACAACTCACTCATATCCTGGCTACACACAACAACTCACTCATGTCCTAGCTACAAACAACAACTCACTCATATCCTGGCTACAAACAACAACTCACTCATATCCTGGCTACACACAACAACTCACTCATGTCCTAGCTACACACAACAACTCACTCATATCCTGGCTACACACAACAACTCACTCATATCCTGGCTACACACAACAACTCACTCATGTCCTAGCTACACACAACAACTCACTCATATCCTGGCTACACACAACAACTCACTCATGTCCTAGCTACACACAACAACTCACTCATGTCCTAGCTACACACAACAACTCACTCATATACTGGCTTCACACAACAACTCACTCATATCCTGGCTACACACAACAACTCACTCATGTCCTGGCTACACACAACAACTCACTCATATCCTGGCTACACACAACAACTCACTCATATACTGGCTACACACAACAACTCACTCATATCCTGGCTACACACAACAACTCACTCATGTCCTAGTCACAAGCAACAACTCACCCATCTCCTAGTCACAAGCAAAAACTCACTCATGTTCTAGTCACAAGCAACAACTCACCCATGTCCTAGTCACAAGCAACAACTCACCCATGTCCTAGTCACAAGCAACAACTCACCCATCTCCTAGTCACAAGCAACAACTCACTCATGTTCTAGTCACAAGCAACAACTCACCCATGTCCTAGTCACAAGCAACAACTCACCCATCTCCTAGTCACAAGCAACAACTCACCCATGTCCTAGTCACAAGCAACAACTCACCCATGTCCTAGTCACAAGCAAAAACTCACTCATGTCCTAGTCACAAGCAACAACTCACTTATGTCCTAGTCACAAGCAAAAACACACTCATGTCCTAGTCACAAGCAAAAACTCACTCATGTCCTAGTCACAAGCAAAAACTCACTCATGTCCTAGTCACAAGCAAAAACTCACTCATGTCCTAGTCACAAGCAACAACGCATCCATGTCCTAGTCACAAGCAACAACTCACCCATGTCCTAGCCACAAGCAATAACTCACCCATGTCCTAGTCACAAGCAACAACTCACCCATGTCCTAGTCACAAGCAACAACTCACCCATGTCCTAGTCACAAACGAAATCTTGCAGGCGATGTGTCAGGGCTCACCTTCTCTATTGGCAAACTCTGCTTTCGTCATGTAAAATTTGAGCATGTCCAGCTTCGACTTCTGGTCCTGGACAAGCGGCTTAGTCCACAGGAAGGACTCCGGACCGGCCGCCTGTCGTCTGTCCACCTGCTGCCGAATGAGAGTGACCAGTTCACAGAAGGACATGTGGTAGCCAGTGGTCAGCATGTCCAGACACAGGTTGTGCTTGTATGAATTGCGAAATCTGGAGACGGACACAACAATTGCAGAATTTATCGTCTAAACATAGAAGCCAAAAACACAAGGTTGCACGAATTATGGCTGGTATACTTCGTTGCAGGTCTCCCTGGTCTAGGAGTTTAACGTCTTTCTCCGTAATCCCAGTATACGCTCGTGAATACAGTGAGGTGCGCGAGAATCGGTAGCGGTTCTCACCGCGTCGGTAACTTAAGGGTTATGTGAGTTGGTCGCTCAGAAAGCAATGGCAAACTACTGAGCGTAATCTTGCCAAGAAATCAACAATCAGCTGAAAGATGCTGATATTGACAGCGATGTCCTGTAAAGGATATGCGAATAATATATATATATATATATATATATATATATATATATATATATATATATATATATATATATATATATATATATATATATATATATATATATATATATATATATATATATATATATATATATAGCCGGTTTCTCTGGCTGTGGGGTTACAACACTTTCTCTCTGTAATCCCGTTTATCACGCAGAGTCTCGTAGCGGAGCGAGAGCTGAGGCGGTTCGACCCCCGCTTGTGACTTGCGGGATACTGAGCCGGCCGCTCAGAAAGCAATGGCAAACTACTGAGCGTAATCTTGCCAAGAGATCAACATACAGCTGAAAGATGCTGGTGTTGACAGCTAAGTCCTGTAAAGGATATGCAAAAAAAAAAAAAAAAAAAAAATATATATATATATATATATATATATATATATATATATATATATATATATATATATTTCGCTATGCCGGTCTCTCTGGCCGAGGGGTTACACCACTTTCTCCGTAATCCCGTTTATCACGCAGTCTCGTTTATCACGCAGTCTCGTAGCGGGCGAGAACTGGAAGCGGTTCTACTACCTCTGGTGACTTGCGGGATAACTGAGCCGGCCGCTCAGAAAGCAATGGCAAACTACTGAGCGTAATCTTGCCAAGAAATCAGCAGATAGCTGAAAGATGCTGCTGTTGACAGCGATGTCCTGTAAAATGATATGCGAATTTAAAAAAAAAAAAAAATAATATATATATATATTTCGCTGCGTCTCTTCTAAACGATTGCTCACTAATACTGAAGCCCGCGAAATTAGGCGATTTCAAACAATTTTGTGCAGACAGAAAGATTTCGTTTTAAATTTGCAATTACCGTTGGGATAACAAAGGCTCCACATTAAAACAATATCAATGACAATGTGTTTTAAGTATTTCAGCCTAAGTATAATTCATGTATTCCCTTCATCTTGTTTGTTTGCACTAGCTTTGAACTCCAGCGTAAACCATACATGTCCTACCACTTCTATGGAATTGGACTGATATTTTTGTTTGGATTAGCTTGAACTATTATCAGTGTCCCTCGCCATTAGGGGTACCCACTTCCACTTCACAGGTACTAGTCATTGACGTGCCAAGTCAAGGACGAGAAGTCAACATTTTACTCCAGTTGACCGGCGTCGGAACTGAACTCGGTACCTCAGCATCAGCACATCGGAAGGTTACCCATTAGGCCACGCTGACCCCCATCCCGCTTGATATGATACACAACTCTGCAGTATGCGACATGTACCAAACCATAACTCGTGCAACCTGTTGTGGCTTCTACGTGTACATTCCCTAAGGAAACACACTGTCTTAACCCCATGACTCATGTGTGTTTACCTGTGGGTGGTTCTCCTGTGCATTGTCTTGGAATGGACTGACATTGAAACATCTAGTCTCTAGTAGAAACTTGGCTAACTCTGGCCCTGTCCTAGCCTAGCCTTTGCCCAGTCCTAGCCACCACGTGATGTGATACATCTTGACCTGATTACACCAGAACATGCCTCACCCCCAGAAACGTGTCGCTAGTACCTACTCTGGGGAAGTGAAGTATTCGGATAATCACATTTTTTAGCCACGGGTACATTTGGGACCAGATGTCCAGTCTTGATCTCCCTTAGCGAACGTCAAGCACGGGAATCGAACCCTGGTCCGACAGCGCTCATGCCATTGTCAGCGCAGCCTGCCACCAGCTACACCATGGCCTCACGTGTCTCCCCACAGACGTCAATTTCCAGGCAGCACCAGTCTTACAATCCTCGCTGCTTTCTGTTCTTGGAGAGGGACAGGGGACCTCTGCAACATAGTTCTGTAGAGATGGTAGGTGGGTACACGGTGGGGAGACAGGTCGGTACAGCAACCTCACTTCACAGATGCAAGCCCTTATCAGAGTTTAGATCGTATAATACTTCAGAATAAAAGGACACAGTTCGAGTCTTATTGTGGATTCACAATCCGCCATGGATACGACTTTCTGATCACACCCGTGTGTTTCGCTTGTTAATGTCCGTTCTTTCTGATCACACCCGTGTGTTTCGCTTATTAATGTCCGTTCTTTCTGATCACACCCGTGTGTTTCGCTTGTTAATGTCCGTTCTTTCTGATCACACCCGTGTGTTTCGCTTGTTAATGTCCGTTCTTTCTGATCACACCCGTGTGTTTCGCTTGTTAATGTCCGTTCTTTCTGATCACACCCGTGTGTTTCGCTTGTTAATGTCCGTTCTTTCTGATCACACCCGTATGTTTCGCTTGTTAATGTCCGTTCTTTCTGATCACACCCGTGTGTTTCGCTTGTTAATGTCCGTTTTGCTTGTTTGTCTACACTAATATAACTTAGTTTACTATATCATATGGACTGTTTGTCTATATCCATATGAACTATCTGTCCTGATCCATATGAACTATTTGTCTATACCACAATCACTATTTGTCTATATCCATATGAATTATTTGCCTACACCATCATAAACTATTTGTCTATATTCATATGAACTAATTGTCTATATTCATATCCACTATTCGTCTTAATCTATTTGAACTATTTGTCTTTATCCATATGAACTGTTCGTCTTGATCCATATGAACCATTTGTCTACATAACGTGAAATATAGGTCTATATTCACACAGCTAACGTGTCAATATCCATACAATTCACTTGTCTATATCCACACAACTCACGTGTCTATATCCACACAACTCACTTGTCTATCCACACAACTCACTTGTCGATATTGTCACAAAATA